>CM029394.1:3328110-3630610 GCA_017165825.1 Hepsetus odoe
GAGCATTTTACAAACTCACTCCTTCCCATCTGGAGATCATGGTCCCTCTGGTACTCATCTATTAAACACTCAGCAGATAATCTTGCATGGATGCTGTCACCATGGTGTTACGGTAAAAGGTTACGACTTCAGTGTTTTCGTACAGCCAGATGAGATCTCCTTTTAAGAGAAAACCATTATGAGGTGGATTTGGGCAGTGTTGTCACCACACAGCAAAAAGGTCCTGGGTTTGATTCCCAGGTGGGGCAGTACGTGTCCTTGCTGTGTTGAATGGACATGTGGGAGCTCTGGTTTCCAGATGATAAAATTATATTTAACCCACACACTGTCCAGCCTTTTCCAGCACTCGGGAGAAGTGATGGGGACGGTACATTTACATTTACGGCATTTTAGCAGATGCTCTTATCCAGAGCAACTTCAGTCCCCCTGGAGACACTTAGGGTTAAGGGTCTTGCTCAGGGTCCCAGTGGTGGTAGTGCTGAAGGTGGGATTCGAACCTGGAACCTCTTAAGCCATAGGTCCAAAGGCAAGTCCCCTAACACTATACCACCACCAACCTTGCTTAACGGTACCTCGGAGCAACCTACTGGTCTGGGAACCCACGACCTTCTGATCCTGGGGCCTAGTTTCTAACACCTAGGCCTCTGCTAACCGTAAGTGGGCATCTAGGTAGTTTGGTGGATTCTAATACTCATAGTTCTTCAAATTAAAATAAAATTCCCTCTACTCACTCCACATTTTTCTAAAGAGGAATGAATCAGAAACCCTTGTGTTTGGAAGCCCTCGTGTGTAGTTATTAGGCCATGGCTGCTCCATAAGATTGCTGTTGCAAGATTCTGAGGCTTTGCATTTTGAGATTCTTTTGCTCTGCCTGGACCTCCGTTATGAATGGAATTTAAACAATATGTTTCTCAAAATGACGAGGCATCAGGCAGGATCTTCATAAATATTTAATCAAATGACTTTCTCTGGAACTCGCAAAACATCTGGCTCCTATCAGTTTCTGCTTCTCTTGAATGTAGCCTTTCGCAATAAACCCCTTTCTGCAACCATTCATCACACAGATTGGTGGAACTCCAGGGGCCAAACTGTATCTCTGAGGGTGTCTTTGTTTTTTCCAGGGAGGACGAAAGATCTAACAAGTCCTCATTGTGTCTGCACAGCACCATTTACATATTTATAAGACGAGCTTCTGAGGTGAGTCAGAATGTTTTATTACAACAAACACCCCTCGCCCAACCCTCGGGAGCAGCTGATGACGGGTGAACATCAGTGGATGCGGATTGATGTTCGGTGCTGATGTTGCCCTTGTCCAGAAAGCCAAGCAGAAGCAATAAGATGGGGTCTTAGAGTACAGTGTGGGGGGGCATGACTCACCGCAGAGCTCGACGGGTTCGTCTAAGCAGGGAGAACAACAAACCTGGAGTGGGAGGGCTGTGTGGGCCGGCGCAGTCACCATGGAGACCGGCCTGCGGTCCACGCTGTGTTCCCGGAACAAAGCCATACACACACAAGTGCACACACACCTCTGTTGGCGGGGTATTCTATAAACGATTAATTACCTCCCAGGTGGTGGGCTGCAGTTTACCAGGTTCACATTCAAGCTTTTAGGTGAACTGCACGGGAACGGCATGCACGGTGACGATATTCCCAGCAAGTGGGCCGGAGACGCGAGGGAGGAACCATGTGAGAGACAAAGGCACGGCCTTCACGGACTTTATGAAGGTGATAATGGGTCAGTGAGTCAACTGGTGCCACTATGTGAATGAGGAGGTACAAAGCATCATCTTTCGTAGCGATGAAGCAAAGCACGTATGCTCAGTTCTCTTTGCGTGGAGTCTTCACGCAACTGTGTCTCCTGCTTGACCACTCCACACCCTGCAGTCTCCCCGTTGTGCGTAAAAGCCAGATGAGGTGCAACCTAAAAATGTGTCCTTCTTCGGTTCTTGGCTAAAAACCAGAAGTTTGAAGGACACATCCTACTTAGGTGTGTGTGAAGGACGGACTGGGCCCCAAGCCAAAGCAGTGAATGAGACGACCTGGTCCATGGATGAGGCATCGCTTCTGTTGCCTAGCAACCTTGAGCCAATAACAAACTAGCTACTTAGTTCTTATTAACTGCAAAAAGGCAGATTGGTGTTATATTTGTTTAATGGTTTTATATTTTTAACTGACAAAAGTCATCATTGCTCAACGAATCTTGGGATACAGTAGGGTGCGAAGGATGCACCTGTTTGATCCTTCGTTTCCATGGAAACAAAGGCAGCAATTCTCAGCTGCATTTGAAGGATCCTTTGAAATGGGACGGCCTAGTTGTGGCATTGTGACGTAATCGGCCCTCAAATGCAGCCTTCGAAGGACGCGGCGCCTGAATTGAGCCTTTCGAAGGACACGGTTTCAGTGTATGTTTGAACGGTTCTTCTTCTGGTTTAACGGAGAATCTGCTCTTTCAATGAGGGTTCAACTGTCACAAGACCAAGAACCCTTTAATAAATGAAAGCTTGGTGTGAAAATCCAAAAGCTTCTTAATTATTTATTCTTTGGCTTGTAACAACCAGGGAACACTTTTTTGCTACTAGTTAATACCATTTTAATGACCATTTAGCCAAACATATAGCCAAATACAACACTCTCCATTATAACAAAGAACCTTTCAAAAATCCAAGTGGTTCTCTGGATCTGTAAACATCAGAAGACTTAACCCTTAAAGAACCTGAACCTAAAGAAAGAGTACGAATATATAATTGTTATTCTTCGAAGAAGCTACTGTAGGACTATAGGATTCTCCAGTTCTCACCTTCCATCCATCCATCATCTGCCGCTTGTCCCAAACGGGGTCGCGAGGGAGTGCTGGTGTCCAACCCAGCGCACACAGGGCGAGGACGGGGGACGCACCCTGGACAGGTCGCCAGCCCATCGCAGAGTTCTCACCTTTAGAACCTTTAATCATGGTTCTGTAATGCACAACAATGGCTAAAATGCTTATTTTTTAACTACGTGGAACCCTGTTTAGTGAATTTAAAACGATGAGAACTAAATTTAACAGTACTTATAAAACCTATAGACCATATACGTTCTCCACCGTAAATGAGCATGATTCCACTCGTTCTTTGGGTTGTCTAAGAACCCTTTAAAAACCTAGAAATTGGACCTACAATCTTAACAAAGCGTGCTATATATGTTGGCAGTAATAATCCAATAAAATGGTCTTTGACTAATAACAGCCTAAAAATGGCTCTTTATTTGGTAAAAGCAACAGGTACAAATAGAAGGTTCCTTAAAGGTATTTCTTCACCATAGAGACATTTAACTAGAAAGAAGGATTCATCTTCTTTTCTTCTTGGAGTTGTTTTCACTAAAACATCCTTGAAGAACTTGGTTTATAGTTGAGAGATTTTGAATTAAGTGGAAGATCCCGATCATTTTCATGATAAAAAGGACGATAAAAGTTTTCACGAAATCAAACTTTATTCCAGCAAGTCTTCATACATCACAGTGTCATAAATTACAAATAATGTTTCTTTAAAACACATTTTGTCCATAAATATCAGAAATTTCCATAAAATTGCACGATAAATACAGTGATAAATAGAAATTCACAGTAAAAAATGACTTTTCTCTGAAGTCTGAGCCCTCCAGATTGTGTTCGAATGCAACAGAAAAGTCTTGCAAACCTTTCCCTTTTTTTGTTCATGCTCCGAACAGGTGCTCCTGCAGACCTTCCTGACCTCTTTTCCACGTCTTGCTGGAACCTGGGCAGGGAGTGGGCCTTCACCGTCATCTGGTCAGTTCTTGACACCTGCTGTCAAGCCCGTGTGGACCAGCCGCATGGGTTCCTGTCCCACCATAAGTGCCTGGTTGAAATGTCCTGTTCTTGGTCTGGAAGTTGACCTTAGGATGTCAGCTGTCTGGTGAGATCCAGGTAGAGGGTAGATTTGAGAAATCGAGGGTAGCAGTCTTTCTCCATCAGCGTGTAGATCTTGCTCTGAGCCAGCTCAAAGCAGGAGACGGTGGGCTGCTCCAAGTTCTTCTTGGTGACCGTCCTGGTCTCATGGTCGAGATTCACCTGAGGTGAGAGAGAAGGAAGGTTAAAAATTTTAAAGGTGTAGGTCATATAAAGCATTTTTATTCCAAGAAATTGGCTGATCCAACATGGATGTTCTGCAGCTTTCACTGTTCATACACTTCATCCAACTTTTCATTTAAACAGCATTGCCTTTTAAGTTCCCACATTACGTTTGGAAGCTCCACTGAATTTGTGAAACGCAGAGTTGGTTTGAATTACCTCTCTCAGTGCGTCGCAGCCAATGAATTCCTCGTAAATTTTCTTGGCCTTGGTGCACAGCTTGGCGGACGACTTTGTGTTCTTGTAGTCTTCACAGGCCAGATAGAAGGCGATGTTCTCTTCGCTGTACTCGGACACCAGGAACGCTCTGAAGGCACACAGCCCGTCTGCAAGCAAAGGAACGAGAGAGGGTAAGACCACGGCTGGATACGAGAGCTGAACATGCTTATTCGTACTTGTCGTGCACTCACCTTTGTGAGCCAGGAGGTTCTGAAAGGATGCCGTCCATTGAAGCGCCTCTTCCGACCTCAGTTTGTTGCTCTTGTTCGAGAGGCCCATTAGGTTCAGCTCCTGCTTGAGGAGGAAACTTCCAAATCGAGCCTTCAGCTCCTTCGCCCTGGGACGCGGGGACGAAAGAATAGGTCAGAAAACCTTCTTTACCAAGAAATAATGAACGACGGTCCTACTTCTATAAGCTCAACGACCTGTAACCTAACGTAACCCAGCAGTTCTATTATCAACAGCCAACATGGAAAGCCCAAAGCAGAAAATCAGGTCCAACTCACCTTTCCAGACAGGTGATTGGGAGCGAGTCCAGTCCTCTGCACATGGTCACACAATACCAGATGTCCAGCTTATTCGGGGTTGAACCCTGCGTGAGGATTATCAGCTGGAACGTCTTAAACTGAGAAGTTTCCGATTCTGCCACAAGCACAGCAGCTGGGTGCTATTTATACAAGAGCCCACTCATGGGACGGCGCTCCCCACAGCCAATAGAAAGCCGTGGCTGCGCAAGTGGGAGGTGTTCCTTTCCCCAGCACTGGGT
Source organism: Hepsetus odoe (assembly GCA_017165825.1). Lineage (NCBI taxonomy): Eukaryota > Metazoa > Chordata > Actinopteri > Characiformes > Hepsetidae > Hepsetus > Hepsetus odoe. The sequence goes on from CM029394.1 coordinate 3,333,222, forward strand.
TATGATTCATTTCCAGTAGACCACATTGTGTCTGAGATTCAGGTTTTCCTCACACAGCAGAGAAAAAAACATCACTAATGTCATCTGTTCACTTAATGTGCTTCTAAGAACACCGAGCAGGGCGTGAAGCAGAGAAAGAACAACAAGGGTGCTCATGTCAAAGCTCCGGTTCGAAAAGATGCCAAATTACACAGGTGAGAGACACCTGTCCCATCCCGACACTGATGTGGATCTCGCAGAAATGAAAAAGTGAGCGTTTTTTCCTGAAGAACTCAAAACGAGCATCCTAAACAATCATGCTCAAATTAATCTAGTTTGTATCCATGAACGCAATACCACTATATAACACAGTAACGCGATATTAGAGTTACATTTTTTTTTTCACACACAAAAGTCTTAACATGGTTTCTAAGTGAAAACAGCAAATCAACATTTTCTGCCTGTCTGAGTGCAGAGTGCTTAAATTTTCATATACGGATGTTTTTTGGGAAAAAATATAAGATGTAAAAATATAAAAAATATAATATTTATATAAAATATTTACATTTTCTTTCTAAAAATCTAAGGAATAAAGCCAGAACTTTTGCAAAGGCAATATTTTATGCTGTATTTTAAAATATGATGTACACAAATACATCATTTTATGTGAATTCATTTTTCAATATTTGAAAATGTGCTTTTATGAACTTTTACAGATGACTGTGTATTATTTGACATTAAGTTTTACTAACGAATTGAAGAGAGTTCCTTGAAATGAAAGTACTGCTTGATGATGGCCATGATAATAAATAACTAAAAAGTATATTTAATCATCTGGTTATTATTGTGAGATTCTCCAGCATAGTGTACAAATGGACATGTGATATGGGCTCTGTTTTTAACACACGAGCTCTTTCCTCATGCACCCTAAAAACATGGCTGTGTTCCAATTTGCACCAAGCTTCATCAGCTGCAGTTTCCAGTAAGCCTCGCTGCAACATACAGGCGGAAGGCGCCGTCTGAGGAGGTCCCCGTTCATAAGAAACTGCAAGAAAAGCATTGAAAGGGTTACAGGAAGCGTCAGGGTACTCTTTCTGAGGAGGCTTCTATCGAAGAGTCAGGAGGAAGTCCACCCACGCTGAGTGGAGGCTGCACTTTACCGTTTCCACCCCGCGCCCATCGCTGCTGAGGAGGGAAGTCAGACGGAAACGATAAACCTGTTAAAAACAAATAAGAAGACGATGTCCTCCTGACCTTGCTCATCTAAGTTGATGCTTCTATCAGTCTGCAAGCATTTAGCCTGTTAAATACCTCCTTTTTGGGGCCTTTCTTCGTTTTTCGGGTTTGAATTGCTTGGAGCAATCAGTGTTTTCAGTTTGTCATGTGTGATGACTGGTTGTTAAAAAAAAGAAGGAGAAGGACTCTGCTTTTCTCAAAGGTCACAGGGGTCTGGGTTTTTGGGGACACACTGTCTCGTAACATATCCAGGCATCAGGCCAGTGGCAGTTCCGCCAAGATCTCCCACTGTCCATCATCACTGGCTGGTTGTAAACATGTTTTTATTACCCTTGCCCCAGAAGGCGTATACATCTGGGGTGGCCATGCTCCCGTCCTGCAGTGCTGCGTCCTCCACAGTTTGGTGAATTCACACTTAAAACACCACCACTTAACCTCAGCTGAGCCACAGAATTTATTATATTTTTGAACCAAGACTGCTGATAATAATGACGATATGCACATTGATTAACGCAATTGAGAAATCAGAACCAGATACTGGAAACAAATGTTTTAGTGCTGCAAAGTTTCTAAAGAAGGTTCTAGATCAAGTGGTTCTACTCAGCATTCAGCATTCAGCATTCAGTAAACGAATCACCTGATCATCTGGAATCATCTGCACCTGTTTCTTCACTGCTTCATGTCTTAAGTTAGATGCTTTGTTCTGCTTGAAGGTTCAGACGTAGATCACTGTGTGGATTAACCAACACAGAACTATCAAACTGCTCAGGTACAGAGACTGGACTGAAAATGAGAGACAACAACACTGTCCTTCAGGAAGATCTGGAGAACTGTCACCCTCAGGGCAACCTACTGGTCTGGGATTCAAACCCCTGACCTTTTGATCCTGGGTCGTAGTCCCAAAACACTAGACCGCTGCCCCTATATAGGCTACATTAACAGTTTAGTGTAAGTAATAAACTTGTATTGATCACACGTAGCCCACAGAGCAGCTAATTATCCTGCAGATTCTTTCACTTTAGCTTCCGGGGATCCACAGACTGACACACCAGCCTGGCACTTAGTTACAGTTAACATTAGCAGACGGAGACTTCCTTTGGTGTCTCCAAATTCCAGCGAAGGGGAATTGTTTCCTGTCTGGAGGTCTAAGCCTCCAGAGAACAATGGGAGCTATTACAGAGAATGACCAATGGCTTTGCTCTACTGTCTACTCGTTCCATATATAGGTCTGGATTTTGAGTAAACACTGACGCACCACAGCAACGGTAACACTTACACCGTAGAGTACGGTCTAAGCTTTACCAGCTTTAACGTTTAGAAAGTGTTCTCAATACACACGTTAATGAAAGTTCATATCAATAATCATTCAAGGCTTAAGTACAGGACCTGAGTCATCTCTCATGTCTCCATATTTTTGTCTCTCATTTTCAGTCCAGTCTCTGTACCTGAGCAGTTCTCCAGATCTTCCTGAAGGACAGTGTTGTTGTCTCTCATTTTCAGTACAGTCTCTGTTCCTGAGCAGTTCTCCAGATCTTCCTGAAGGACAGTGTTGTTGTCTCTCATGTTCAGTCCAGTCTCTGTACCTGAGCAGTTCTCCAGATCTTCCTGAAGGAGAGTGTTGTTATCTCTCATTTTCAGTCCAGTCTCTGTACCTGAGCAGTTTGATAGTTTTGTGTTGGTTAATCCACACAGTGATCTACGTCTGAATCTTCAAGTAGAACAAAGCGTCTAACTTTAGACATGAAGCAGTGAAGAAACAGGAGCAGATGATTCCAGATGATCAGGTGGTTAGTTTACAGCTGATGCTGAAGGCTGAGTGGAACCGCTTGATCTAGAACCTTGTATCTTTAGACACTTTGCGGCCTGGAGCACTAAAACATTTCTTGCATTTCATCCCCATATGCCAAAGTCAGACAGTTCGAAAGGGAATAAATAGTCATTTTGCATCAAAACGTTGATTCCTGAACAAAATAGAAAAGTCAATGGTGGAAGACATTTGCACATTACTAAAAAACACTTTCTAATGTGAATATTCAAATTGCTACCATTCCTTGCTATTAAAAATAAGACAAGTAAAATCAGGGCCTAAAAATGTAAAATAATATTTAAAAATGCAAGAAAAAGATTTTGTTCTCCACGAGTTGTACCTGCGTACCACACGATTATATGTTCGGCCCTTAATCAGGCAGATGCCGCCTTTCAAACGCGAAGGCAAATTGATTGCCTTTCACCCTGGTTGGCCGTGAGGATAATGGATTTTCCCGCATTTGGGTCATAATTGTATAACCGTGCTTATGATTGGACGCATGGAGACTTGTGAAAAGCTGCTGACCTGAATTACAGCTGTTACATGAGTTGAAGAGGCTGCGGAGGACAATACATCCTCCACGCTGGATGTAACAAGATCACCTTCCAGATGATGCCTCAAAACTGTCCCCTCAAACCCGAGCCGATTTGCAGCCCATAACTGGGTCACTGGTTTGAATATTGCAGATGCATTATTCCTGAGCTGTCTCTGCTTTTTCTTTTTTCCCCATCTCGGGCTCCTTGGGTCCACCTGCCTTGGTCCCACGTTCATAAATGAACACGTATGACGCTGATGAGTATAACAAGAGAATCAAAAGCGTTTATGTAAGCAGTGCGCGAAGCACCTCTGCTGTGCAAACATAATCTCTAACAAATAAAGTAGGCCAGGGATAGTCATTAAAAAAATTAACTAATCCTCAGTGGGCCAGCAAATGTGAGAATGCAGAGAATGCGAAAGAAGAAAGCGACTTGAAAGTCAGCCTGACACATTTTTGGCTTCGTTCTTTCAGGTTAATCAAAAATGAATCATTTGATTATACAAGCAACCTACAAATGAAAACATCAGCTTTGGTAAGACTTTGCATAAGCCTTTCAAGTGTTTCCAAGCGAAGCAGTGAAAGCGAAAGTGAAACGGACTACTCGTGTCATTGCGAGTACACAGCGCAGCACACAACAACGAAATTACACCTCTGCACCTTACCCGTACGCTCACAGGAGGGGGCATCTGTTGAAACACCCAGGGAGCAGTGACGGTGACGGTACCTTGCTCAAGGGTACCTCAGGGCAACCTGCTGGTCTGGGATTTGAATCCATGAAGCAAGCTTTATGACAACAGAAAGAAAAAAGCCTTTATCAATGCTCATGCAGGTTTACGTCAGCGTCACAAAAAGCGATGCGTTCACATACGAGCCCCTATTGTGGTTAGCTCCGCCCACCCACGCTGAAATGATAAGGAGTGTTTCGGGCCTGCTTTGAATGAAACAGCCAATCAGAGCGGTGCTGATCTGCATGTCAGTTTGGCATGGTCTGTCCTTTTCCAAGTGAAACAAAGAAAATGATTATTGTTGAAATGACACATTTTCACAGCCACTTGTCCTGATTAGGGTCGTGCAGAGTCTTTCCCAGCTTTAAAGACATGGACACACCCTGGACAGGTCACCAGTTTATCACTGACACACACCAAGAGGGCAATTCATCTCAGATCCAACTGACCTGCATGCCCTTGGATGGTGGGAGGAAACCGGGGCTCACAAAGGAAACAAAACACAGCACAGACACAACACGTCCACTCAGAAAGGACCCGAACCGTTCCGTCTGGGAATCGAACCCAGGAGTGTCTCGCTGTGACACCGCTGTGCCGTGTGATCATGCGTGAGAAGTCGCGGAAAAGTCAGAATTATAGATAAAATTTAATGGTTGCAGCGCTAGAGGGGTTAAAATAGGGGGTCTTATACAGGCTACACTGAAGGAGCAGCAAAAAAAATGATGGATACATTTACGGCATTTAGCAGAAGCTCTTATCCAGAGCGACTTCCATGTCCTAATTACAGGGACAGTCCCCCTGGAGCAACTCGGGGTTAAGGGTCTTGCTCAGGGACCCAGTGGTGGTGGTGCTAGAGGTGGGATTCAAACCTGGGACCTCTTGAGCCATAGGTCCATAGGCAAGCATCCTACCACTGGACCACCGCCACCGATTTTGCCGATCAGTATCATCTGACATGTCTGGCAGTGGATACATCGTGAAGATGATTAAACAGACTGAGTGGCCTTAACCTCCATAAGACGTTTTTTTAAGAATTTATTGCACTGAGGCCACATTTTGACCAGGCCACTGTGTGTGTGTGTGTGTGTGTGTGTGTGACGACCACACTTCCTTTTGAAGAATAATCCCTTTAAAACTGCCATGATTGAAACTGATCAATCAATCGATCTGTAACGGTTTACTTGTAGCCAGCCTTTCTTTTTTTAGAGCCTTGTGGACTTGCTTTCCTGCCTGCCAAGCTGGAAAGTCTTGGATTGGCTCTTGGCAGCGGCTTATTGGAAGCCATCCAGCTCTGAAGGATGGAAACTCATGGACCCTGGTATTCCCACAGAGGTCAGTCCTTCCGGGATGTTTCCCAAAAAGATTTCCCCAGTCTTGGTAGTGTGTCTAGCCCCTGCATACGCAGAGGGCTGCATGGGACAGTCCCCGTGTCCATCAGGAGAGTCCAGTCATGCGCTGTGACAATATATTTAATGATTAAAATTTCCAAATTGCCAAATACTCATATCTTGAGATGAGCAGCCCCAACAGGAGTCATAAGTGGCTTGACCCTTATTTTCCTCTTTGTAATGACCAGTTTATGATGGCCATGTTTCATAAGCCTGCTCAGATGTAAAGATCTCAAAAGTATTTAAAAAAGGATAGTTTTGGGGTATTTAACACCCATACACCTATATTTTAAAAGGGTAGTTAAAGTTACGCTGTGTTCCATTAACCCCAGATACACTTAATCAGCCGAGACTTAATTGGAGCGCCGATTTTTTATAGTTTTTTATAGCTTAATTACATTTTTTATTGGGCATTCCTGTACTTTTTTTACTTGTACTGAATCAGAATTTCTTTTACCAAATCAGTTTACACTAGAGAATGGCTTCTTTACACTCACTCACTCATTTTCAGAGCCACTTGTCCTGATTAGGATCATCGTTGGTGCCATCGCAGGGCAGGGGTTCTTTATAGATCTCTGAAAATAAGAGACCAAAAACGTGTGTCCCGTCTGAATCCCTCACCAATCGAAATCGTATTATTTTGAGCATCGCGAAACCATCCAGGCCAAATGAAAAATGTCACGAAGGTCACAAAACTCTTCTTCAACAGGACTGTAGACAAAGAGAGCTCTTCAAAACCAACTCCCCCAGAACTGCCTTCCCTCCAAAGGATACCTGGCCTTTCTTCGGGTAGTCTCTGAACACCTGTCTGTTGTAAATGCCGAGCCAATTCTCAGAACGTCCGGCTCGGTTTCTGTGGCCCTTCGCCGTGCGCTGCATGTTAAACAGTGTTATGAGCTTTCAGGGAAGAGCGGCAGGGGGGCCCTTGCTGAGTGCCAGCCTGAATCCAATGGCGAGATCATTTCCATCAGCATTCTGCTGCGTGAAACGCTCTCCCCGGTACTCGGAATAAAGGAGCAGCGGGCCAATGAAAACGGCCTCGGCCGGGGATGTTTTCATACAAAATCCTAATTGGGAACATTGCATGAAAAAAAGAATGCGTTCGCGGTGACATTTTTTTTATGGGCAGCAGCTCTCGGTGTACAGCCGGCGCACTGCCGGCAAATTCTTCGTGTTATTAAGGAGCAGAACAACGTGTCACACGAGAATCAGGGGCTACAAGCAAACAGCAGATAAGTCACGTTCACCCGGTGGTCATTAAGGCCGTTCAGAGGGTGAACAGTGTGACCAGCAGACATACGGTCCATGTACAAGAGGTCCGCGGTCCATCACCTTTTCTGGACTCAATTCACCAACGCATGTGGCTTCAGATTAGAGGCCTTCCATTGTAGACAAAGCTGCATTCGGATTGGCGGCTTCACCTAGTTGACCTGAGATGGGAAGTACAAATTCTTTGCTACTGGTCCTAAAGTGCAGGAAGAGATCAGGACTGCGGTGCTTGTGATAAAAGTGCTTCCCAGATTGGAGACCACCTGATACTTGGTATCTGAAAAATGAAAGTGAGTATTCTTGTCATTGTGATACACAGCAAAGCACACAGTGAGACACAGCGACATTCAAACCGTCCAGCAGGAGGCAGCTATTAAAAGTGCCCAGAGAGCAGTGAAGGGGAAGGTACCTTGCTCAAGGATACCTCAGGACAACCCACTGGTCTGGGATTCAAACCTTAGTCCCTAAACACCAGGCCACCACTGCCTGCAGAAACTTGGGGTTGAGGTTTTTGCTCAGAGATTCAATGGTGTTCAAGGTGGGTTCAAAATGTGTTCACACCTACTTCCTCTTGGTCCAGAAGGAAGTAGCCTACCACTAGACCAGCACCACCATCTCTCTGATTTTAACCCATCAAGTGTGGCAGGGAGCAGATATAAATATATATATATCCTATAAAGTTTCAGCAGGGAACCCACACGAGTTTTATATCAGTCGCTAATGATGGTAAAGAAGTGATACATATGAAAATTCATTTTTTTCGGGGGGACTATTTTGCCTGGCATGCACCCCCTCTCCGTGAGTGATGGTCAAGATCTTCTCAAAACCCAAACGTGGCTTCAGGCCTTTCATTCTTAACCATTTCGCTTAAAGACTCTCTGAAAGCTTTTAGAGGGAGACGTCTGCTTCCATTCCCCGCTCAGAAAAACTGCTGACAAGTGCATCATTTCTGTGTTTTAAACAATTGTACTAAACTGTTCCCTTAAAAACAAATTTGATATTACATGTGTTGCAATGAAGAACGATTCAACATTGAATTTGTTTGCTTTTAAATCTGAAGCTACAGCCTTCAAATTGTTCTAATATTGAGTTTCTGACATTTTTGCTTTAAAACCGACGTAACTTTTGGAAAATTCGATTGCAAAATAAAAATAATTCCATAGGCAACGTTGATTCAGCCAGTTTGCGGACTACGTTGGGTCCTCAGGGATTCATAGGATTGGAGATAAAATGTCAAATGACTACTTGATGGAGGTGGCTGAAATCTACAGAGCAGTGATGTGAAAGGTCTGCCCACACAGCTCCTCAAGGACTCTGTACTTTTGTCAGCGAGTGAAAGCGAAGCAAATGAAAGGGTTGGGAATGACTAATTCCACTCGAATTATGTGGCGCTGTTTTTATTCTTCACTGATACATTTCATACCCAAGCTGCAATTTTATGTTCCATAACAGCTTTATATGTATTCCCTCCCTGGACTGTGGCCACATGTAGGGTTGGGCTGGATGGACCTTGACATCAATCTGGTGCTCCTTATTTTTCTGTGCCGTGAATTAAAGGGGAATCATATAAAGGTGGTTGAAAGTGGATTTGATCATTTAAAACCCTGTTGAACCCTGTAACCACACAGTGAAGAGGTTCAGGGTTTGATTCCTAGAGACTTTAGCCCTTTCTGCTTCTGTTTTCCAACGCAAGGGAACTGGCTCTGTCCAGACACCAAATTTTGAATCATTTGGAGAATCTGAACCAAAAATATTGGTTCACAACATCAGAAACCTTGGCATCATCAAAGGTGTCCTTCTCCTTGATCACAGCGGCCTGGCTCCAAATCGTTGTGACCGACTCACCAGATGGTTCATGGAATTCTGAATGAAACCGCTTCAAAAGGATGATCAGATGATCCATGAGTCTACTACATATTGACAGTGTCTCCTCCTACCTCATCCTATCCCGGCGACAAACCGTTTACTGGTCCCCCATCCTCAAAACTGCCCACCAATTTCACCTGGGTCAATAGCCCAATCCATGTCAACAGGCTTTCTATCCACCCCCTCATGATCTTGCAGGACGGGATGTCCCTTTCAAGCTCTAAAATCACACTGAACCAACTTCACCTTGTAAGCTAATGTCCCTGCTCAGCACAATTCATCACATAGTTTAAAAGACTTCCTTCCAAGTGCAGTGATTTTGGCCAACCGGTGAAACCGCTTCTACCAGTAGTGTCAATATTGAACACACATTGACTTTTTTTACATTTCAGACTCTGGTGAATTAGTTCCCCACTCGCACACTCCACCTGCTCCATCCCTGAAGACGCACCTTGACAGATGTTCAGATCCACCACAACGTAATATCACAGCTCAGTGATTCAATGCCATGGCCTTCATCGCACCCCCCCGCCATTCAACCCAACTTTTACTGAGAGCACAGCCTCTCCTGAGCCCTCGCCTCCGAGGCCAAGACATCATTGCGCTTAGAGTCAGCCTATCATCCCCATAGTTACCGGTGATTAGCGCTGCCTGGAAACGCAAGCATTTCATGGCAGAAAACATATCCCACACATCCCACTGCTTGCAGCAGTCAAAACACACTGCAGGAAGAATAGAACTTCCTCTCCTCGACATGTCGCCAAGGCGAGCGCTCATATCCTGAGCACACATGCCGTTGCAATGCATGGGACATACTTTATACTCAAGAGAGTCTGGAGTGTCTAGAATGAGTAATGCAGGGGTCAGAAGAAAAGTGAGCTCGGCCACGGCTGCTGCTACACAAACACGTTGAAAGGGATTGTGAATGCCTGTGAGCCACATTACTGTAAATCATTCCTGTTTAACGTCCACTCCACACAGAAAGGAACCGGACCAACCTGTCTGGGAATCGAACCCAGGACCTTCTTGATGTGAGGCGACAGAGCCACCCACTGCGCCACCAAGTGCCTGATGTAAAATTGGTTGGTTTTGAATCAGGCGTGGCCGCAGGGAAAATGTGGGCATGTTTTTGAGGGGCTTTGCTTTAATGAGACATGATTCAAGTGCTTTTTGAAGTCCCCTACAAAAGTACTGGAACAGAAAGGCCAATTTGATGCGTGGGTTTCAGATCTAACGGTGATTTCCTGCTTTTATTTCCTGGCATTTACATCTAAAAATGTCAAATCACACAGAACACCTTTTGTATCTGACTACCCAGTTTTAAAGTAAAATATTGAAACATTGTGTCCTGAAAGATCAACCGTCTGAAATATAAATAGCTCTTGATATCTACTCTCTGTTTGAATCTTGCATTTCTCTTGAGTAGATTGCATTTGTTGTTAAAATGGGAAAACCAACATGATGACCAGAGAGCTGTTCATGGGTGGAAAGCTTCCGTTTTGAATCTGAGAGTTTCACAAACATTGAGCATAATCAGAGCAACCACTTAAGCCAGGCCTTTAGCTAACACAATAAACTTAAACAGGGCAACATTATATACAGTATAACCCGCTGAGCTGTGTAAAATTTGATTTAATGACTTATTATCAGAGTTTAGGTCCACGATTTCAAAGAGATGGATGCAGTATTGGTCATGGCATGCAATTCTACAAGAATTCTGCAAGAATCATATTTCAACAAATCTTTTTTGGTTATTCTGGTCTTTCTACTTAGTCTGGTTTTACACTGGAAACCTTTCTCGAGTGTGTGGTATCTGTTCTCACTAATCCAGAGAGGCACTTGTGGTCAGGATGGTTGGTCAATGTGGGAGCCTTATAAATAGCCTGCAGCAAGCAATGAAGCACAAAATGAGGTTGCATCCCATTCGTCGAATGGCACAGCTCGAGCAACGAGTGGGATAAATTTCCATCTCTTCTCTAAATTCCCAGGAGCTCTGAGCAGCCAGGACTTCCCAAGTGGTTTAGGTGAAGATATTCTGAAATCAGGCAGCAAGAGAAGTCTTACGCCATTCTTAAATAAAAGTAAACAAGACGCTTACCAGCAAGGTTATGACCCTCCTCGGATTACTCTACGGCTGTAAACAACATGTCTCAACATGTGCTTTCAAAAGTGTGTCCTTAATTAACTGCTTCATTTTGAAGAACTGGAAGAAGTGCAAGTAGGGTCTTGATTGCCTTTTTCAGTGGACGACTTTGGGAAGTGGTGGAGCTCTGCAGAAAGAAAGAAGTCTCAAAGGAGTGAAAATATAAAACAGATCTCTTTAGGATACCATCAGCATGTCCTTTAATCTGAAATCCAGCACTTAAACACATTCATAAGGACCCTAAAACAAGGGACTCAGAGGCTCAGACCTATTTGTTGTAGATTGCTGGCAGTGGATGAGGCAGACGGATCCTAAAAATTCTTAGGTTCTGCGTTAAAATCTCTTTTACTGCATAAACAGAAATCAGTGAGTGAACGAGAGGCTACACTGGTGGCTTCAACAGCAACATATAGCGCGTGAGCAGCAGAGCTTCAGCTGACTCCATTGCTGCTCCCTTCGGGATATACTTAGAATAAAAATGCTTAAAATTATAATGGTATGAATATTCATTTTAAGGACAATTTGGAGCTGCTTGTCTGATCTGCTGTCCAAAATCAATTTGAGCACTGTGAAGATTAATATCATATTCAGGCTCATCAAACCCTTGGGGCCCTGCGGAGGAGTCGTCATCATACTGGTAGAATGATCAGAATGTTTGATTGTAGGTTCAAGATGTCGTCATCTGGGGACAAGTGGGCCTAGATCGTTGAGACATGTTAGAGAAATGCCAACATAAATACGGGGACCCTCTTGGTGCCAGGGGTCAAGCATTCAAGTGTCGTTGAGATGATTTTGCGATGATATTTTGATCTTCTCACATCTCTGTAGGTCATGGTTTCACCACTGACCTCCCAAACGTCCATGTGTCTTGGTCGTCAGAGATCCAGCTGCTCTTACATATTGTTAGAACATCAGATTACTGATTACTGACATTCATAACAAGCTTTATAACCCCCTGAACACCACTTGGAACCAAATGCTGGAGCAGCGATTGCCTAATGGTTAGGGACTAGGCCCCAGGATCAGAAGGTCGTGGGTTTGAATCCCAGGAGTTCGCACTGAGATACCCTTGAGCAAGGTACCGTCCCCATTACTGCTCCCTGGGCGCTTTAAATAGCTGTCCCCTCCTGCACGGTGTGAATGGGTGAAAAACAGAGATTGAATTTCGTTGTGGCTCACTGTGTGCTGTGTTTCACAATGACAATTAGTCACTTTCACTTCATTTTCTTGTAAATCGGGCATCGTTATCAGTCCGTCACATTATTAAAACGGTGAATATTTTTTTAACGGTAAAAAATTTACTACCCAGCATTTTTGAACATTATAGAAACAGTGACTCTCTGAGGACGTGAACCCTCAACATCTCACATGTTTCTCACCAGAAGATGATTCCTTTCCAGCACCACCAGATGGAGGCACTGCCTCACTGATGACTCATAACAGACCTAACACTACCTGGCCAAAACATAACTGACAAACCTATTAAAAAAGCTGTACATTTGACGACTTTAGTAAAGGGGACATTTATGGACATTTTATCCTTTAATAAATGATGCCCTCAATGTTTATGAACACTTTTACTATTAAAAATAACAATCATCTTCATCGACATCATCATAAAAGTAACCTTTAAAACAATATCTGCATCAAGATCATCAAAAATGTATAATTTCACAGGTAATAATTGAAACCATCCTTCAAAGCTCTTATAGCTCAAGTTCTGCAAAAATCCTGAGCTGTAAGTAAAAGTGTTTCAGAAAGTGTGGACACAATCTAACGATCCAGCATCAGAACAGAACCCCCTCTAGATATCTTGAGATCTAGATATCTTGGGTGCTTTGTTCTGTCAGAGATTATTACCACGATAAAGCCCTAGCAGTTCAAGCTGATGCTGAGCTTTTGTAGGTCAGTGATGAAACCAAAGCTGCTCAGATGGACGGCCCGCTTTATTCCAGGACTGATGCAACAAGAGATCGCATTTTCGTCAAGCCCGGTTGCTCAACTCTCAGGATCAGTCAGGTAGAAGAACACAAGGGATCCGCGCTGCAGAACAGATCCAGTAAAAGCCCAGTTTTAATCATGAAGTAGTAGATATGATATTTCAGTTGTAGATATGACAGCACTAGTCTGCATGCTAATACTTTGCCGAGGAGATGAACGACGACCCGGTCGCCTGTCATCGCTGCCTTTTATCTTTTCTCCATCCCGGCTGGAAAGACGCAGCGGGAAATAATGGAATTCGTCCATCTCAAAAGAGCAGACAGCCTCCCTATTGCAATTTACGAGACGTATTTCCAGATAACTGCTGAAGTCTCAATGGCTCTGCTCAGCGTGTAATAACAACCAATTGTGGGCAGCCGTCAGAGATCTTGGTCAATGCTTGGAAAGTAATGTGTGGGCCAAAGATCAATGCAGCCTATAGAGCAGACCGTGGCCTTTCCACCACTGAACAGATGACCTACTGGCTTTGATTAAAAGGGACCGATTGCTGTTATTATATCAAAAGCACTTCTTTCATATTAGAAAGAAATCAATGGCTAAGGCGGAGGTAGAGCCGTGTAAGACTGTCTGCAAAAAGTGAAACGAGTGGAGGTCTTTTCTGAAGGTGAATTCCACTGAGTATTCCAGAGCTCTGCATAATTAAAAGGTTTAGATGTTAACAAAGTCAATCAGACTTGAGACTTGACAAGAAATACTCCATTCTTGAATCACAATCGTTCACAGACGTGGGAACCAGACGTTATTTCTTGAAGTGGTCATGGATACGCTGCCAGAGAAGCTAGTTTTTAAGCAATTTGGGGCTAAAACGTATGTTTTTTTGGATTTACCACTGTTCACCATCATCACTGCTCCATATAAGACCTCAGAAGACACGTGAAGGCTCACCCTTGGCTTTGGGAAGTAAAAAATGGCTGCACGTACTCTTGAGCAAGGTACCGTCCCCTACACTGCCCCCCAGTTTCTCGTGTTTTCATGATTACAAATAGCCCCTTTCGCTTCAGAAGTGACCAAGAACTTCACGGGTGAATCCAGTTTTTTTGGCTGTTCATTGTTAAGCTGTGAACTTTATAACGGATTGAGATTTCAGGAGAAATGTCAGTTTTACTGTCAGGGTTGGTGGTGTTTCTCCTGGGAAATCACAGTTTAGGCTCAGTTCCAGGTAAACAATGAAACATTTACACTAATTCAGGGTGACAGGCCGTCGCTGAGACACCCTTGTGCCGTTTTCCCTGCAATTTTCTTACTTACCTCTGATCCTCCCTCTTTTTAATCAACTCGCAGCACCAAGCTCCCCCCGAAAACAATCCAAACGTGTTTATTTGGCTGTGAATTAGACAGACGTGTGATCGTTTGAAATGCCGCCATGTTTTAAACACGCTTTTATCATTAAACCAGCCAAGCCTATCGTCCGCCAATGCAAAACGTCCCAAAAAATTGGGGAAATTCCAATTTAATGCTAAGCATTTCTCGCTTTCGCACTCCTGAGAGTTGCTGGATCGCCAGGACTGCAGCAGGAAATCAATGAATTAAATATTTGCTTCATGGACTTGATGGTTTCTCATCAGTTCTTGCTGGTTTATGTATACAGGTCCAACACTTAAAACGACTTTTGTTAAATGGACAGAGACGCTGTTAGAGAGCACATGCTGACACATCCTCTCTCGGTTTATAGGGCTTTGATGAAACAGCGAGTACCTCTTGGCCTACAGCAAAACACTATAATGTCTGGGTGGGCACAAGACGCATACACACACTCTCTCACACACACACACACAAACACACACACACACAGTCCAATCTATTTCAACATGGCAAAGCAGCAGCAGTGCAGCCGTCATCTGGCTCCTTTGTTATAGAGCACCACCAGCAGAGAATACTAATGACTTTTTCTAAACACACGGGGAAAGGAAAAACAATATCAAGACCCAACACCAAAAATGATTTATTTACCGCCAAAATGTAGGCATGACATTAGAGGCTGCAGTGCAATATTCCTTGCCCTCAAGCCCTCGCAACTCTGGGCTCACCGATGACACATTGAAACGTTTCTTTTTTTGCAAATGAATTTAAATTGATTGCAAACGGTCAATTGGTGGGCACTACTATTCGCTAATGAGCCATTACAGAGTGCTCGGCCATTTAAACTGTTGGTAAATCTGCAGTGTAAATGAGGTAATTAGGCGGCTCAATAGGGCCCTAATGTCTGTTTCCACTTTCCAAAATGACCAAATTCACCCCCAGGACACAGTGGATTTGATTCGGTAGAGTCCAGCAGATTTAATCACCCAGATTCACTCAAATCACTCAAGTCAAAAATGCTCCCCCTTGAGCAAGGTACTGCTCCCCGGGTGCTGGATAAGGACTATTCCTTGACCACTAGGCCACTGCAGGCCCACACTGAACCCGAAAAGTCTGATCAATCTGGAAGAACCTGGAAGTTCTCTGATGTCTCATCACTGCACATAACCTCAGTGTCCAGGTGTTCCTTCTGCAAGGGACACAGCCAGAGGCCAAGACATCGGACACGAACTGATTCTCTACATCTGGAACTACTGAGCAGATTGAGCCACAGACCAAGCATTTTCATTTTTTTTTGCCCTATTTAAGAAACTCACCTCTTATGCAAGATTAAAAGGTGTTTGAAAAACACGAGAATCTCATGCACTTTCATCTCAACGTGGATCAGCCGGAGGACTTCAACAAGCCACTTGATCGCCAAAGTGCTGATTTTAATATCTTCCGTTCTGTTTGGTTTGTGGTGGAACTCTTGAAGCCTGAATGGAGATTAGAGCATAATTGCCACTTTGATAAATTAGCATACATTTCCAGCAGCTGGAGCATTCTGAAGGGCTCTCTGACATCAACTGAAAGTCTATGGATGATAAGAAATGCTCCGTGTCTAATCAAATTGCATCAAATCCGCGCTTTCAGGATTAGAGCATCACCAGGCCCAGTGGTAATTTCTCATGACATGGACTCAAGCCTTGATTTGATTTCCTGGCTACAGTTTCAGGAGACATGGTTAAACCCCCACCACCCTCCACAGCTCCAAACCCCGAACGAGTGCCTCCCATATTTCACGTCAATGTGGTGGAAAAAGACTTTTTTCCAAAAATAAAGGCAATAATGCTGGGAGCCCAAGAGATCATTGAGGCTTCCTTCTCTCTGGTTGGGGAAGCTCCTCCACATCACTAATAACGCTAGCCAGCGGGGGCGTCTGTTAACGGATTTAACATTTAGGGATTAGTGTTCTCCTCCAAGCTTTCATAAACATCGCCACATTTTCAAAGGCAGCAAACAAACTTTTTCAGACTTCTAGTGTGAAGATTCACCTCTCGATTATGTCGTCGGGGTTTTTTTTTGGACACTAGAGGGCTGAATGGAGCTTTTAAGGAAAATGTAAGCATCATTAACTCACTTTATACACAAAGAGGATCTCAATTACTCAACACAGAACATCAGTACTGATCAGCGCTGCTGCACTCATCTACAACAATGTTCAGTTGTGCTAAAGGATTTTTTTGAAATCGTTTTTTCTCTAAATTATACACAGAATTGTCAATGATTTGGATCAAAAACCTATATTTTAAATGAGCCACACGATTCATGCAAGGGTAACTAAAGGTTTTAGTGAGAATACACCGTGCAAGCGTCTCAAACAACATTAGCTTCTCCTTCATGTAGATCTTGGCAGTAAAGGTAGTCTTGGAGGTTTATGAACAAGGTGAAGTTAAGTCTGTAACTCCATGGAGATTCGACTGCAGACGAGGACAAATAAGGGTGTCTGGGAGCCTATCAGTGCCAAGCGCGTTTACGGCAGCCTAAATGTGTCTTGGGAGCCCGGGATGCTGATGCGGCCTGTATTTGTTCTGCTTCCTGACAAGCTGGGTATCACACCTGGCCAGTAGCCTCCAGAGATCTAACCGACAGCCACGCGAATGACATGATTCAGGCTGAAATCTCTCTCCTTCCCCAAGCTCGGCTGGACCACGACCTTCTCCTGCGAGGTGAATGGAGCAGTGATTTTCATTTAGAATGTCTTTTCATCCAACCATACGATAATTCCATGCTTAATACGGTGAAACCTGGATTGCCCAGGGCCGCTGCGGTTCAGAGTTGCAATTATTATTTGTGCTTTCAGTATGAAAAAGCACTTTCACTTTAAGCATGAACGAGATAAGCAGTCACGAAACGAAAATATAAATCTGTCTGGATTTGTTCGTTCTTCGTCCACTTTTGTGCCCTGCTCTTTAAACCCTTCCAAACTTAGACTTAACTTCCAAACAAAAGCAACTTCCAAAGCTCTTGCTCACACTGTAATCCCTTTACAGAGACACATTCACACAAGCAGCTACCCACACACACCTCAGCTGCCATTCTCTTGTGCATTTAACTGAGAAGTCTGATATTAGATAGAAGGCCACCTTCTGTATAAGTAAGGCGAAAGTCGTCACTTGGAACGCAAGTGAAAATAAATTATGAGACAGAAAATGGGACTCTTAACAACAACAAAAGCCCAGGCGGACCAAAGAAAAGCCACCCTCTCAAATAAGCAGCACTTAAAGCTTTTGTTTTGATGAAAAAAGCTTACTTTTGACTTTAGATGTGAAAAAGGTTTGTCGTCTGAGGACGACTCAACACTGTCGGTGTGAAAGGACGTGTAGCTGTTCTAGAAGCCGGCGCTAAAAACGAACACCATCTGTTCTAGGAATCCTGCGTAAACAAATCTGAGATGCAGAGGAAGCTTTTACGGACTGATGAGTGTAGATTTGATTCGGGGACGATCATGGCTGGTGAGAAGAAGAAATAAAAGGCAAGTTTTAGGACTGAGCTTTAGAAGAAATGATAAAAACGTTAAAGCCAATATGTCGGCAGAGGGCTTTCATGACACTGAGAAATGACGTGGCATGAGGTCCGGCTATCCTCGCCGGCCTTTGGACGCAACTAAATTGGTGTGAAATGATTAAAATATTGGGAAAAAATTTATAGCGAGGAGCAGATTCTAAGTGATAGTAATTTTTAAAAAGTGTATATTATGATTTGATGAAAAGACTATTTCTTGTAATCATGCAAAAAAGCAAAACCGTCCTTTACATTTGTCACTTTTTAATGTTTTATATCAAAACAAGCGGGGCAAAGAGGGTGAAGTGCAGCCATTGTTCCATCAGAGCAATTACTTTGGTATATTTACAAAATATGCTTTTACTAAGAACGATCACAACTCCACCGTTCAGTCAAACCCCATGTCTGAAAAAGGGAGTTTTATTTCCTGTTAAAGAATCCTTTTGAGTAGTGTTAAGATTATCAAAGGGGGAAGACCATTACTGGATTAATGGGCTGAGATTGAAGTGGCTCGGGAGCTGGAGAAAATGCATCTCAATTTCTCCATCAAAGACTCTAGAGGCTCCTCACGGTCGTATTAGAGAGCTGCCCTCAATAGTGATTCTTGGGGAAAGTGCTATAAAGGGTTTGGTGCACACCTGAACTGGGAATAATGAGCTCCGAATAGTATCGGGAAGCCTCTTTCATCTTTGGGAGCGACGCAAATGCGCTTTCATCATCATCTGCCAGCAGAGGATGCTTAGAGGTTCTCCGGCAGGAAAAAGAAAGGAAATACTTTTCATGTCCTACAACCCTCAACTGAATGGGCACCTCCTTTTCACGTCGCGAATCAAGCCGCGCTGCTCTTGCGGAATGAAGCGCAAATTTATGGGCCGCTGAAGGTTGCGTGACTCTTGGCCGGCACCGTAACTCTTGTTCGCGTACGAAAATGAACTAAAAGTGATGGTAGCGTGGCATGGATGGATGGTGTCATTATGTGAGCCAATGGTATTTGACAGAGGGGCTATTTCATCATGGTGGAGGCGCCCTCAACGCCGCAGTCGGAGAAATATTTCACAAAAATGCCGTCCATGATCAGCAGGGTGCTTGTATCGCTTACGGAGGTGCGGCACTAACACACTTGATCTGATGACTCTACCGATAGGCATCGCATCACACTGTACACTTAATTTGCAGCCCGTCAGACCTCCTTTAGCAGTCCTTGCTGCAAAGGGAAGGGGGTCGCTTTCTGCTCCGCCGCTCTTCTGTGTCTGTAGTCTTTAATTTGAGCAAACATCAGGTCCGCAGGGGCGGAGAGGATGCAACAGCCTTCGAGAAGACGGCTGCCTGAATAGAACGTTTTGATTTACAGCGCACCAGCTTGTCACGCTACCTGGTGGTGAAGTGACCCACTCCTAACCCCCACGACCTCCCATATAACTAAGAATACAACAGAAACCTGGCAGACTTTTTAAATTCCCACCCCAATATCAGGCATCGACTGCTAAACAGCATTTTATGCTTCGAATACTGCACTTGCGCAGCAGAAATGATGGCAACTCTCCTAATCACCCTTAGCAACAATACTTGCGGATGTGGTTTAAGATCGTTTGACGAACCGTGCGCTTTAAAAAGACAACACCGTGGGATTCTCAAAGCAGTTGTCACATATGGTGAAGTCAAGCTGGAGCCGGATGCGATTTGAAAGAGTTTGTAATGGATGTGTTTACGGAAATGATTTTGTTATGTGCGTTCGAGCTCCAGTTCTAAAGTAAACAAAGCTACATTTGGCTGAAAAGCTTTTGCTTTAAACGGTGAAACTGTCAAAACGGAGAAGCGAGATGGTTTGGACGCGTGCAGAGGAGAGACGAGGAGTATATCAGGGGAAGAATGTTGAGGATGGAGCTGCCAGGAAAGAGCAGAAGAGGTAGGACAAAGAGGAGGTTCGGTGAGAGAGGACATGCAGGAGGCTGGTGCGAAAGAGGAAGATGCAGAGGACGGGAAGGCATGGAGACGGATGATCTGCCGTGGAGACCCCCAGACCGGAGAAGAGAAAGAAATATTCGTCAGAATACACAGGTGTGCTGTCCTTTTAGTCCCTTCAGAGCTGTTGAATTACAAAAAGTAGGAAAAAGAAGAACTGATGTCCTAAAGTGTTTCATTTTAAAATTAGTTTAAAGCCAACTATCGCTGATCGTTCATGTTGCTCCCATGCTTGCTTTCCTGGGCATCTTTGCTTCCATGGGCACACACGGTTGATTTAAAACAAAGTGATGAATTTAATGAAGTACTTAAACTAAAGCTATGTTGCAATTGTGGCTACAATATGCGTGGATTAAACCAGAAACGGAAAATGATTCATGTAATGAAGGAATACTGAAGCACTCAAATGATTTACGCCTAAGGCTGTGGAGCACTGGCTACACTGGTTTAAATGAGCGAACATAGAAATGATGTCTCTTCTGTTTTTCCTGCCTAGCGTGTAGACAATGAACGGGTGCAACGACAACCGGGAGACGTTGCATCGTTTGGCATCCTACAGCTACCGCTTTTCCCGCGTCTCAGAGGACGGAGAAAACTGCTGAAGTGGACGCTTCTTCTGCGTGGTTTTGCATATGGCTTAATTGCACGGCTGTCCCCAGTCGTCCCCTTTAGGCACGGGTTTGTCAATGGTTGATTTATGTTGTTGGTAGCGGCTTGTTATTCTTTTAATGGGTTTTTCATAAACTCACATTCCCCCACGGCTGCAGCTGGACTGGGGGCCGTGTTCCATTTTGAGTTCCAAACAAGGGGCAGGTCCCAAGGATTGTTTTAGGAGAGTCTCTGCAAAAATGATCTTTAATGAGCCCATTAGAAGAGCTGTGCAGATCGACCGGATTGGACAGGGAACTTTTTTCCGCTGAATACAACTCCTCTGTGAGAGATTCTGATCCGGCGCTTGGTGGCAGTTCCATTTCAAACAATTTGGTGCTTTTGAACAGGCTTTAGATAAGCTGCAACTTTTCACCCCTTTTAACAGTCTCATCAGTCTCTCGTCACAGAGTCACAAAAAAAAAGCTTTTAAAATTGCTACAAAAGTGAAGTGAAAACCCAGCCATATGCTATGCGGCAAGAGACATTCTCGGATCTTTAGATGCACCAGGAACGGTCAACACTTCCATATTGTTCGATCTCGCGTGCATAAAGCGAAGTGTCTGGACAGCTAGTTTTATTAGTCGTAGCTCAAGCACCTCAGTGTCGGTCCTGTGGCTCAAAGCACATTTTACCTTCATTGGAAATGTGTGTCCCGACTTGATCAGATGCCTGTTGCATGAGCACATTTCACCTCGGTTGCAATTCTGTGATTTGAACACATTTAACTTTGATCATTTGACTGAGTCGCTCGATCGCTACATTCAACAATGTGCAACAGTCTCCAGTAATCAGCTGTTCTGAAACGGTGGTGGAGGTTTTGCTGGAGGGATTTTAGGAATTAGTGACATAAAACCCAGAAAGCCAAATATTCAAAAGTTAGAAAGTGTTGCGACTCTTTAAACTGCGGTATTTGTTGAAAGAGCCTTTCATGTGTTAAAACGGTGGCTTTTTGAAGGCTGCAGAAGCAGAGTATTTGTTTCAAGACACCTTGTGTGAGTCGAAGGATTGAACTTGAAAGGCCACCCCTTGATTTGCCTGGGGTGTCTGAAGAATGTTTGTGATCCTTCTTTTGAACGCCGCAACAGTGCGCTTCCTCCTGCAGCGATTTCATTTCAAGGACTCCTGGTCCTTCAGCACTGCCTCTGTGTGTGCACGCGCACACGCGTTCCTCTGAAGTTCTCTCTGTGCCGCTGATTAACACTCGTTCGAGCACGGCGATGGAGTTCGCAAGACATCGCGAGTATCCCCTCGAGGGTCCCCAGTTGTGCGAGGGTGTGTATTTTTACACACCTTCTTTGCATTGGTTGTGATCCTAGTAGGCCATCACTGAGCCGACTGCAAATAGTTTACTCCGCGAGACAGCAGCGCGCTCCTGGGCGAGTCAGGCCCCTGCAGTGAAAACCCAGGAAAGCACTTTTCATCTTCCACGACACCCCAGCACCGTCCCCGGGTTCACATCACATCGTCATTGATCGCTGAGGTTTTTAGAGCCCAGCGTCTTGAATTCTCATTTACAAAAGCACAAAAGCATATACCTGCAGCACCCTGGGTGCCAACTAAAACCGCAGCAACCAGGAGCAACAGCCATGAAAAGATTAGCTTCTTTTCTTTTAGGTTTTTTTTTTTTTTTTGTTTGCATCTCAGAGAGCTCGGCTTGAAAGGAGGCATCCTGGCAAAGGTAGCGAAAATGCCTATTATTCACAGAGCTGAGTTGATATGGGACGCTTTGGCCTTTCGTCATTCGCCTTCTTTTGTTGCGATGGCAGATTCAGGATCACAGTTTGCCGAGGCTCAAGATCCGGCTTTGAAAATCCAGGTGCTCGCACGAAAAGAGGGACGGCATGAGCCAATAAGCTGCTCATACATCTAAAACAAACCTAAAAGGGTCAAGCCAAAGCCTCACAGTATGGAACTCATCTTATCAGGGGTTTGAAAGGGAAAAACAATTTTCTGGATGCAGCTTCGAACTAGCACAAGACCGATAAAACGCCTTTATGGATGCTGTACATCTAAAACTGAACTCGCAGAATGTTAATATAAGGAATAACTCGACCAGCTCAAGCACGCATTTCTTCTCCACCCCAGAAATATTTACTCTGAGCTTTGATAGTGCAACAAATAAATGCATCTGAAAGTCATATTCGGTCTCCCAGCGGATTAAAATGAGATAACGAGAGAGCGGCACAAACTCTGTGATATTAAAGATGTTTAGACCTTGTGCAAAGTTATCTAGGTTATATTATCATTCCCAAATATTGACTGAATTAAGCAACCAGATCATTAGCGCGCATACATAATTGTGATGTGATCTGCTCGTTAGCATACGGCCAGTTGTGTTTTCAGGTTTGCCTTTAATCTTTGCGCCTTAATTAGCATTAAGGCACCAGCTTGTTATTTTTTCAATAAACTCTGTCATTATTTTGGGGTCTTTTTCACTGAGGGGTGGGGAGAGCAACACAGAAAGTTGAGTGATATGCAGAAACTAATAGCACGATACACTTCATGATATTTGTGACAAACAGCCGTGCACCATTTCAAGAATATCGTGAGAAACTTTTCAACATTTTTTAAAAATGAATTTCACACGCTGTGCTGCACTAAATTCTAATTAAACAGGACTCCCTGTGCTCTGTAACGTTGAGTCGAGCCGAGCTTATCGACGATACCATGCCATGCTCAGAAAAGCATATTGACACATTTTGCGATCTTCCTTATCACAAAAAAATATCATCGTATTGCCCAGATCTGAGCGCGCCCACTAAATATTCATTCTGTGCCTTTGGCGCTGTTGCTAACAGTGATATGTGCAGAGCTGGTTTCTTAGAACTGTCAGTTTAAAGATCCACTTAATCACTCAGTAGGTCCCTCGATTTATTTGCAGACGTCTCTGACCAGATTAGGTCTGCCCCCCCCGAAGATTTTTGGCAGCCTGGCTTAAAACAAGCAACTATACAGCGGGTTTACACGATCAGTCCACTTGAACAAATATTCCTGATGTGTAGTTTAGCCTTTGCATCATAGTGACTAAGCACATAGATACGCAGCCTACCGTAGCTGTATAGCACCAGAGAAGCTGAAGCACAGAGTGCACAATCTTTAAACTGACTGGAGCACCAGGGGAGAAGCGCTTCAGATAATGGACTCGAATGGGGTGTCCAGCTTTGATGCTGTGCTGTGTCTCTGTCTCCCGCACTCATCCATCATGCAGGAAGAGAATGACAGAAGGAGCAGAATACTAAAGGAGGTCAGTCTAGCTTTGATTGTAAGTACTATAGCCCAGCCCGATAGGCTGCACAGTAAAAGGGGGAAAAAAAAATAATAGAAGATTAAACTCTTTGTTTGTTCACTCATCTCTGGGAATATTATGCCCTCTATTGAAGTAAAAAATGCGCATGTCGAATTACTGTGGCCTTAAAAAACGGCATGTGATGTACTTGGAAAAACTGAAATGTAATTATTACGAAAACTCTTGAGCGTTAGTTGTGTAACCCCATTTTTGATTGCCATCATAGGAAAGTGCAAATGCTCAGTCAGGAGGCTCCCAAACCCAATATGCACTCTTTAAAAGCATTATAAGAATAAAGCTTCATTTTTATAGGCTTTGGCCCGTTTTATTTAATTCAAAGTGGCAAGGCTGATGAAACTGCTAAAAGTTTTCTTTTTCTCAAACTACCATTTGATTTCAAACATCAAATATATATATTGCGTTTATGAACAGTAAAGCAGTTTATAAAACACCAACAACAATGAGCCTTGGCATAAAAATGTACTGCAGGCTCTGGGTGAAATTGGATTTTTTTCCCTCAGTAAAATGAAAACATCAATGGCAAAAATAAATTAGATCCGACCTTCACTTATTAACTACAGAGTTTTGTTGCCTCATACTCCATATTGTAGGGCTGTCTGGCACTAAAGGCCTGCAGTGCTGCGAGAATTCTCAGTACCTCAGAGCTGGAGAGTTTGAGTCGGTGTCGGAGTAAGCAAGAGAACAGGTCCAATGGCAGTGGTCCAGGAGGAGACAGTCTGTTGACTCGGTATCGGATCTCCATGAGCTGCAGTAGAGCAGAGTCCTGAGATCCCTGAGTGTACGGATAGTCCAGCTGCAGGATTAAGTCCTGAATGGCTTCTGGGTCAAAGTGCATGCTGTAGCCAAAGAGCTGTATGCTGTTGATTTTCATGTAGCCAAAGTTCTGCGAGGAGTCCATGACTTCCATGGGCTCGAAATAGGCAGTTTCGTTACCCTGCGGCAAGTCGGCCCGTATCCGACTCCTCAGGTAGAAGTGCACAGTCTCGAAGAAGCTCTTCCAGCGGTTTCCTAACGCCAAGGACCAGTTATAGCAGTCCAGGGGGATGTCCAGCTTGATCTTCTCCCAGTCTGGGTAGCTGTTTTGGTTGATAGGCATGGTCCAGCTTTCTGAATGGCTCCCACCAAAAGGGTTTACCTGGATGGACAGCGCTGGCTCCAGAGTGGAGTTCTTGGTCATGCAGATCTGGAGTGAGACACCCAGCAGCATGTGCACACGGCTGGACTTGAACTTATTGCTCTTAAGAGTCAGGAGCATCCTCTTTCTCCAGGAGGGGTCAAACCAGGTGTTGAGACGCACGTCGCTGCTGACAAAGGTGGCACGTGTGACCACACGGCCATCACGCCGCTGCAGCAGGTAGCGCATCTCCAGGTCCTGCAGGTCTGTCTCAAACCCCAGGTAGTGGTCTGTGGGATCGGGTACTGTGTGCTTACACATGCCATGACTCAGTGTGAAGCCTGGGTTGCAGCTGGAGCAGCGTGTCCGATTCTCTGTAGAGCAGGAGGCGCAGCGGGGCCCGTCGCCAACCACACAAGGTATCATGCCCTGACACAAAGGCTGTTCATGTGGGCACAGGCAGCTCCGTGTCTCCTCCAAAAAGAAGCCCAGGCGCTTGCTCTCGCCACAGTACAAGATGGAGAGGACGTGCTGCAGCCAGTAGCTGAGAGATCTGGAAAGTGTACATTAAACAATCAGCAAAGCAGCAAAATGGGGATACATTACATACATAAAACAACAAAGAGCAAACAAAGCAAACAGAAACCTCTAGTTTCTAATTATATATTGTCCTTGTGTGCAAATTGCACCAAGAAAGAAGCCAGTAAAAACAAATAACTGTGGTATAACAATAAAGAGCAAAGGACAATTTGCATTTTGTTAGAGAGATAATGGTTTTCAAACATCACATGAAGACTAAACCGGCCTTTAAAAGCATAAATGGAAGGAAAAGAGTGCATTAATGCTTACTAATAGCTTAAAAGGTTGCAGCAGGTGGTGGAATATCACATTTGAGGTCGAATATGCAAGCAACAGCAAGAGTGACTTTGCAAACCGTCACACTTTTAAATCATAATGTACCTCTAATGATTTCAGCAGGTACTTTTTACCTCAGTGATTTTAGCAGGTACTTTTTATCAACAAGGTAACAACGTTTTAGCTTATTGCATCCCAACAGAATCAAAAGTTGCCTAATTGCCTTTGAGGTCAATCACCTCTCTCTCTAACAAGTTTTTACAGCTTTGCATCTAATTACACCAGCGAACAAGCACAATAGCAAATATGTGAAACTCAGAATCCACAAGCAGTGGTTACCTCTCCCTCTGACGCACGGTTCTGGGCTGGGTGCGGCACCTCCTACTGAGGCTGAACAGCCTGTTGGTGCTTCGTCGTGCCTTGCTGAGGAGGAGGCTGGTGCCACTCTCTAGCTGCCTATAGCGATGCAGCAGAGCTGCATCGGCTTTCCACATGTGCTGAATGGCTGAGGAGTTCAGGGCAGAGTGCGTTGGCAGTCTGCCCACAAATGCCTGGAACTCGTCTGCTCAGAAGGACAAATGGATCAATTAACATGAAAGGTCCAGACTTGAAATCTAATTACTCCACAAGAAGCAAATGTGAACTCGCTAAATGGGACAGCAATTAATTTGTTTTTGTGTTTTCTTAGGAAGCCAATTTGTGAAATGCCATTAGGCAGACATAAACAGAAAAACTCAGATTATGAGACAAACAACATGTAAATTTTGGACGACACCCACATTATTATAGGTCCAGTGGCTTGAACTAAAAATTGTGGTGTCATTTAATCAGCTTGAAGCAACAGAGATAACAGAGAATACGGCTCACCAAAACACCCACCAACTCAACCCAAAGTTTTCTTAAAAACAATGTCTTTGGCACCTGACTCCTCAAACTCCTGGTTGGCCTGCGTCCAAGCCTCCCTGGTGTGCATGAGGTAGCTCTCCTGGGCACGGATGTCAGCGTAGGGGCAGTTGCACTGCGGATACTCCTCGCTGCACTGGCACCAGCAGTCGTTGTCTCGGCATACATACTGGCCCTCAGCGTTGCAGCCAATATAGCCCAGGGCAGCCTGGACAAATCGGCCCCTCAGATACTCTGGCAAAACAGCTTGGAGCCCTGGGAAATTAAACCTAGACCTAAATACTCTAGAAAGTACAGGACTAGCACAGGCAGAGCACAGGCAGTTGACTTAATTCCAAATACGTTCTACAAGGCCCACATCGTCATCTTTCTTCACAATGAATGTAATAAAATAATTTTTAAAATCCGCAGTAAAACTATGATAAGATTGCTGCAGTAGTTTGGAACATGGTTATGATATCCTTAAGCCACGGTATTGATATAGCAAAGCTCATAGAGGGTTCGATTTTTCAAACATGCTTCTACCTTGTAGCTGAACCTTGTTCTCCGGGCTGTGAACCAACACAGAGCTCACAGAGTCGAGGTTGTCATAGTTACTGCAGCCAAGAGGGCCAGTCCTGGTCTCAGTTACCTGAAGAAAAATATAAAATAACTTTACTGACTGAAACACTATTGTAAAGGGAGGTGAGAGCCTTTGGCGCACATATTTTTGAAGACATCTTTTAATCATTAAGTTTATCATCAACAAAACAAAAGTACAGCATTCTTAAACAGGGACCAGACTAGAAAGAAGAAAGAAAAATGATAGCAATCACATTTTTGTGCTTTATTTCTTTCAAAAGATCCATGTCATGATTACTTATAAGGCTTCTAAATAGAGACCAACTCAAAAACAATAAACGAAACACGGGCCCATTACTGAGATTTCAAAATGATCCCTTAGATTAAATTACTGATAATAGTTTTGATGGGGCGGGGACTGAATGTGAGCTATGGTTTACACTGTGTGCACAATTATTAGGCAAGTGAGTATTTTGACCATATAATCATTTCATGCAGATATCCCTACTCCAAACTGTATAAACTTGAATGCTGATTGGATTTAAGCGGATCAGGTGATGTGCATTTGTGTAAAGAGGGAGGGTGTGGCCTAAAGAGGACAACACCCTTTATCAAGGTATGCACAATTATTAGGCCACTTCTTTTCCTCCTCAGGCAAAATGGGCCAAAAAGAGAGAGAATGGACTCTGCTCAGTTTTTAAGAAGTCTTTCAGAGGGATGCAGCTCTCTTGAAATTGCTAAGATTTCGGGGCGAGATCACAGAACCATCAAACATTTACATTTACAGCATTTAGCAGACGCTCTTATCCAGAGCGACTTACATGTCCTAATTACAGGGACAGTCCCCCTGGAGCAACTCAGGCTTAAGGGTCTTGCTCAGGGACCCAGTGGTGGTAGTGCCAGAGGTGGGATTCGAACCAGGGACCTCTTGATCCAGAGGTCCGTAGGCAAGTACCCTACCACTAGACCACCACCACCCTAACGGTTTGTTGCAAATAGTCAACCGGGTCGTGTTGAGAAAAACAGAAGCAAATGAACTCCCAAAGTTTTGAGAAAAATCAAACATGAAGCTGCCAGCAACCCATGATCTTCCAGTGCTGTCATATTCCAGAACTGAACCTACCTGGAGTGTCCAGAAGAACAAGGTGTTCAGAGCTCAGAGACATGGTAAAGGTAAGGAAGTCTGAAACCCCACCACCACTGAACAAGACGTATCAGTTGAAATGTCAAGACTGGGCCAAGAAATACCTCAAACCTTTGATTTTTCAAAGGTTTTATGGACTGATGAGATGAATGTGTATCTTGACGGACCAGATGGACGGGCTCGTGGCTGGATCAGTACCGGGCACAGGTGGGTACAGATATGGGCTGGTATTATTAAAGAGGAGCTAGTTGGATCTTTTCTGGTTGAAGATGGACACAAAATCAACTCCCAGACCTACCGCCAGTTTTTAGAAGACACTTTCTTTAAGCGGTGGTTCAGGAAAAAGTCTGCATCTTTCAAGAAGACCATGATTGTTCTGCATGACAATGTTCCATCACATGTATGGAAGTTCTCCACTGTGTCTCACCAGTAAAGACCACAAAGATGAAAGAATGACACGCCCCCTTCATCACCTGACCTAAACCCTGTTGAGAACTTGTGGACCTTCATAAACGGGAGATTTACGGGGAAGGAAAACAGTCCCTCTCTCTGAACAGTGTCTGGGAGGCTGTGGTTACTGCTACACAAAAAGTTGATCATCAGCAGGTCAAGAAACTGACTGACTCCATGAATGGAAGGATTGTGTCTATTATTGAAAAGAAGGGCGGCTATATTGTTCCCTGAAATATTTTGAAATGTCAGAAATGTTTTGTTTATTTGTAAAAAAAATAAAAAACTTGTCTATTATTCTCACTTTAAAAGATAAAGTGAGAAGCGAAAAAGTGTATTTTCCATTTAGTTGCCTAATAATTCTGCACACTTTAAATCTAATTCTGCCTTATAATTGTGCACACAGCATACAGTAATTCTTTGAACCCAAGAATGATAATAGTCACTATTATAAATACAGTTACGTGACTGACTTGCTATTCAGAGCCGTAAAGTGGAGGGAACCGTTAACAATCGAACCAATTACTCTATTGTCCCTTATTAAATTATAAATCCTTGGCCTGTGGTGCAAATCCATGCCTTTTTGTTTCCAACTTTCTTAATATTATACAAGCCGCACAGGCAATAGTATATAATTATTACTAGGGTTGGGACAGGTATTGTCTGCTTCAATTAGTACTGAATAATTCATTTGTATTTGTTTATTTATGTATGTATTTATGCCTCAAATCATACATATGGGACAAGAAAAATGCCAGGGCAAGATTCTCAGCAAGAAGTTGGTAAGATGATGTGGTGAATTTGACTGATGACCTTAAACATGTTTGTGAAACGTATCTAAGCCGGGTGTTACTAGCATGTAATGAAGGCGAGGCTAAAATCTCAGAGCCTCACAATTTTAATGCATTACTGCATTACTGCTTCCTGCTCTGATGGGTTTAAAAATGCAGTTAAATCCTTTAAAGTATATACATTATCTCAAAGCAGGAAATCATTGTGTTTAAGCTCAGTGTTATACATTTTCTCTTGCAGGTTTGTTCAGAATCAGAATCAGAATCATTGTAAACAAGCTGAAAACATTGGAAATTTAGTGAAAACACTCCGTGAACCCCAACGAAATGCATCCTCTGCATTTAACCCATACACACCGTGTAGCAGAAGGCAGATATTGAAAGTGCCTAAGGGGGGCAATAATGGGGACTATACCTTGCTCAAGGGTACCTCAGGGTAACCTACTGGTCTGGGATTCAAACCCACGACCTTCTGATCCTGAGGCCGACTCCCTAAGCACTAAGCCACCGCTGCCACTGAATTAAATGACTGAATACATTTATTCCACACTTTTGAAGTGATGTGTTCGTGTGAGTCTATATAAGAGAGAAAGGAGCAGCTTCATTACACCCACAGCAGACACTCGTGTTCTTGTTAATGCTGCGAGGAGATTCATTAAAATAAAACTCTTTGGAAGGGTTCAGGGTGAATTGCACTGCTTTACAACTTTAGAACTGGCTAAAGGATCTCTGTCCATCTTGACCAATTAAATGGATAATAAAAAGGTATTCATGCTGTACATGCAGCCCTAGGAAGCTGCTTTAAAATTGAATTAAAATATACATTTCTTGCACACTAGAAAACAGAAATTTCTTAACAGATTAAACATTTTAATCATTTAAGAAATACAGCTGTTTACAGAAATCTTATTGCGCTTTTGTGTCCGTCCCAGCTTGCATCTCAGATAGCGTTTTTCACCTCTGTAATATTGCATGTCTCCACCCTGCATTCATCATGAAGGATGCAGTAATGCTTATTCATGCATTTATTTCTTCACGGCTCGATTATTGCAATGCTTTGTTCGTTGGTCTCCCGAGTAAATGTATAATTCATCTCCAGTATGTCCAAAATTCAGTTGCTGGAGTTCTATCCCACACTAACCCGTCAGCACACATCACTCCTGTCCTCCATAACCTTCACTAGCTCCCTGTTCAGGACATTCATTTTAAAATATTCCTCTTTACATTTCAGGTCCTTCATAGCCTCGCTCCTCACGATCTCTCAGAATTACTCCAGCCGTCTCCCCCACCCTCAACCTCAGATCTTCCTCTTCCAGCCTGCTGTGTGTCCCTCAATTCTGACTGTCCACTCTGAGCTCCAGGGCTTTTAGGGATGCAGCCCCCAGGAAGTGGAACTCTCTTCAGACCCCAAATAAAGACCCATCTATTCTCTCTCTGCTACCCTTCCCCTTCTGTTTCCTGATTTTTTTTTACTCCCCAATTGTAAAGTATCCTTGGATTTGTGAAAGGCGCAATATGAATAAAACTTGTTGTTGTTGTTGTTGCATGGCATCCAGCCCCAGCCTGTCAACAGAGATGAATTAATTCATCCTGGGACGTGAATCTTTGACCTCATAGCAAATCGATTTTATTCCTAATTTGCTTATTTCAAACTAGATCAAAAACATTGTATAGCATTTGATTATATTTGATTTAATAAACTAAACAGTGACATTCACAGACTCAAGTGTCTTAAGAAAATATAATGCATCAGACGTATTCCCCATTGACCTTCACTGATTCTTTTCAAGCATAAAATGAGAAAAAGTGAAAGTTACTTAACAAATGCTTATTACGATCTAAAAGCAAAATGCCCTAAAAGCTGAATTAGGCTAAATGACCTTCAATTTGTGTGTGTGTTTGTGTGTGTGTGTTTGTGCACAGCAGAGAAATCAGAGCTGGCTTGGGAAAAATGCATCTTGTTTGTATTATTAAAAAAAAAAACTAAGCTATAATTATATTTTGGATGACTCGCTGCACTAATATATTCATTACAAAACATTTTACAGATGAGATTTATCTGCTTTTACCTGGTGCTGTATCAGCAGTTTCAATTAGTGCCTTTGCCATTTTCGTATCCTTTGTGTTGCTGATTAGACTTACCGGTACAGAAAGTAATAGTAATGATCTAAAAATCTGATTTAAAAAGCTATTAATTTACAAAAAATACAAGTGAAAAATGAAATTTAGGAAACAATAGACTGGTTTTTCAAACAGCTCCGAGATATGCTGGGAGGAAGTGGAAATTAGCAATGTTCTGCTCTCTGCCGTCCTGGTGGTGAAGGACAGGGCCCAAATATCTGAAGGCTGTGGGTACAAATCCCGGATCGGTAGGTTGCCCTGAGGTTGCCTTGAGCGAGTACTGTCCCCATCACTGCTCCCTGTGGGATGGATATGGCTTCCTACTGCTACACTAAGTATATGGGTGAAAGCAGTTGGGTGCGTTTTGTTGTGGTTCACAATGACAAATAGTCACTTTCACTTCGCTTCCCTAACACAGGGGGATAGCATTTTAAACAAAGATAAACATTTCTAAACAGAATGTTTGGAAATCTGTTTGATTTGTTAGTGCTAGTCTTCATTAGTCAAGGGGTATTTTCTGGCGCTGAAGTAAATAGTGTTCCTGCACGTGTTCAAACACATCCTAGTCTGCAGAGGAAGGTTTTGACTAAAGTGTGTTTAAACAGTTCACAGTGGTGCTGGAGTCTGGAAAAATGCCCAGCTCGAACTCAAACCCCTCATGTGCCATTGTGTGATTATCTAAACCTTATTACTACTTGCATGTTTTGACATAAATGGAGGCATCTTTGAAAAACTCATTTTGAGTCTACTCCTGAAAGTCATTTTCTTTATCTGCCTGCTAAGATGAAGCCCTCTGACATAAAATGTAAGGCTCATTTTTTAAACCATGGACACCATGATTGCTCAAGTTCGGTACATTTGCAACACTGAACCTGTTCGTGCTAAATCATGTTGTCCAATCTGTTCTTACTGCCCACCAAGCTGATCAGCCCACTGTTACCTGTACCATCTGTGGTGCTAATGAAGACCCCGCTAAATGAACGAGACCCACAACCCGAGGGCTTCTGTATCATAATTAAACCTCTCATCTCCACCCTCGACTGCTCCCCCATTCCCCACTCACCTGCTCATCCATAAACCTAACGTTGAAGGATTGCCTGCTTATATCCACATTAAGCATGCCTCCAAACGGGCTCATGTATCGGTCCTGTTTTTCGGGGGCCCTACATTTGCTCGTGGTAGATATGGCTAATAATGAGTGGAATTATTTGTTGAGCAGAGAAATGTGAATACATGAGCCAGGCTCATCCATCATCATGATACATGCCTGTGCAGAAGCTGCTACGGCTGCTTTGTCCTCGCTAATAGCAGCTTACTTCAAAATCATCTCGGCAGTGGAAGAGGAAATACCGCAAGTGTTTACTGGAGCCAAAGCTTCCAAATTTCTCGAGACTACCATGAGAGTTCGCCTGGGTAGCGATATTAAGAAATAGGCTTTCAAATATGTACCCCATAAACATGCATCACAACTTTAAGGAAATGTGGTTACATAAACATCCTAAACCCAGTTTATCCCTCTTCAGCGTGTTACCCTTGAAAAGGAGCCCAGATAGGCTTACAAATGATAAGCCCTCAGAGAAGCTACATTATTACTAAGACTCAAACACACCAGATCATTCACCTCTTTTACATTTATCTTTCACAACATGAATTGCTACCAAAGTTACCAAACTGACGTGCCATGTGTGAACATGACAGATTGTCCACTGCAAGCAACAGCACCACTCGACACATTCATTAATCAACTACGGCAGCCTGGATTATTTTATTCAAAATGAAGTACAGGCACTGGGGAAAATATAACGGCACTGGGGAAAACGTAGTGAAATATATGCACCAATGCAGACTGACTGAACTAGAGCAAAAAGTTCAACTTTTTCCCCACCAAACCCAGGACGAAGCCACAACAGCTGTCTGCCAATCTGAGCGAGTACTGATTAAAAGCATAAATAATTAAACCACTAAATGTTGACTCCATGTCTCAGCTGATCTGCTTTATCTGAGGTGAGTAAAATTGGGTAAATTCCATCCATCCATCCATCCATTATCTGCCGCTTGTCCCAAACGGGGTCGGGGGGGAGTGCTGGTGTCCAACCCAGCGCACACAGGGCGAGGACGGGGGACGCACCCTGGACAGGTCGCCAGCCCATCGCAGGGAGGAGCAGGACGGGGATGGCACCTTGCTCAAGGGTACCTCAGGGGAACCCATTGGGAAGGGGTTCGAACCCCCGATTCTCCGATCATGTGGCCAACACCCTACCCACTAGGCCACCGCTGCCCATTGGGTAAATTATATTTTTTTTATAACTTTCCACTCATACTCACCAAAAATTTTGGATTCCAACAGTACCAAATATATAATCATCTTGAGGCACAAACTCATTTAAGGCATTTCCCAGTCTCCCCAGTTTGCTCCGGCGGAGGTGTACCTTAATGGCTGCGGAAGCAATTTGAAGGTGGTGGAGCTTCCGTAGTGTGCTGTCTCTGTCGATGAAGTAGGAGGCGGCAAGCTGATGGAGGACCTCGAGGGTCACCGGCGTGGCCGTGCTGTTGGAGGTGCCCCCGCTTGGCTGTCCCCGGCTCAGCTTCCTCTTATCCACGAAAATGGTCAAGGACTCCTCCCCTGCCCAAGAGTGAGAAGAAAAACGTTAGTCCACGCAGAGCTTACCGATTCACTCCTAATCAGCAGCAGCCCGAGTTCTTTATATTCTACCCCTGCAGGGAACCAGGGAACCCTACTGCCCGCGCCGGACCTCAGCGGGATCATCTCTCATTTTACGGATGATGCAGTTGGGGGGGAGATCATTCATCTCTAAATGGGTGAGGGAGAACCAAAGCCAATTGACTCTGCAGGAGCATTTATTTGGAGAAAAAAAAGCATTTCAGAGAAAAATGGGTCCAGTCAGGGACTGTTCTATGAATTAGGTAGAACTACAAATGATCTCCCAGAGCAGCCTGAATGAGGGCAGAGAAGATGCACTTAGTGACTGAGATATTGATCGTGGGGTCGTCTCGGTGAGTATCATAATTACTCTCAGAGGGGAAAACCAATGACACCTTTTACAATTATAGTACTATACCAGCCAAAAGGCCATCATCTCTGGTAGTGGCAGGTGGGGCTACCCAATGTCAACTTCTCTTTTGTTTATCATAAAGCTAGATTTTTAAATATTTCAAACAGGTTTTTGCAATAATTTACCAACAAAATGTTAATTTCATAAGTTAAAGGGAGCTGAATTATTCAAAACGATATTAAATTTAACTGCATGATTCATTTTTGTTTCTTACTCTGCATAAGCTGCTGTCTTGTTACCTCTTTTAGTACCCTCGACCACACCATCTACTTTCTGCTCCTGCTTCAAGTCCTATCTTTCTGACATCTGTGGTCATATTGCACCAAATTTGTGTGTGAATAAATTTTTTATGTGTATATAAGATTAGGTGAATGCTACAATTTCTGAATTCTAAGTATTGGTAATGTTTGAAGACAGAATGAAACATAAATGTCGTACTGACATTTACAAATGACTGATCGAATGTGGAGCAGTGTTTCCTTTAGCTATTTTAAATTATTATTTCAGATCATGTGGCAGTCCCTTTGAAGCCATTCATGTTGTTGTGCATATGTGGTGTGGGGTTGGTGTAGTGTCATGCAGAAGTAATTTTAAAAATCCAATGGATACACTACCAAATGTATTTTCAAGGCATCATGACCTGCATGTGATTATTAGTGCATGAAAAACACTACAAAAGCATATGTTTGCAAAAACCTTAAAATGTGAGCCCTCCCTGGATGCTTTATTACGAAACAGCAAAAACACACTACTGCACATTTTTTATTACCTCCTGTTCAGGGGTTCCAAGACCATAACACACTCCAAATACATTTTTAAAAATACTTTCTGTGAATTTATGTGATTAAAGCTGACTGTGAATGCACTCTAGAGGACCTGAGCAAGACGTTGCTTCTTTGGAAAAAAACACAAGCATGTCTGTGCACAGCACGGCTGTATCACCATATGAATGCTTGGATTGGCACCAGACATCTGTTTTTTTTAGTGGTTCATTACACGTGAATATAAATGAAAATATGGGGCGCAAATAAGCCCATTTCACTCAGCGACTGAATACTAGGAACCTCGGCTAGTTACCTACTAAAAAAATAACAATAATTTGACACTGTCAAACACAGAATGAGTGAAGAGTGCAGCACTTTCTGCAGAGTGCAAAAAACCAGAGTGTCAAGAATTAGTAACAATACTTCTTCAAAGTACATGACCTCTTACCTCCCAGAGTGGCCGAGACCAAGAAATGCGTGCCGTACTTCTTTATTATGCTCTCCGTTATCCTCTGCAGGCTTGGCCGTCGTCCCAGCAGCCTGATATTGTGAATGAAGTCTGGGTCAAAGGGCACGGCAACACTGCTGTCTTTGTGCCTCTCCACAGCCAGGCTGTTCACCTTCCATCGCCCAAACTCCCTGCGGGGTGCACAACCATTTAAAACCAAAGGGCAATGTGGTACAAAACAGGGCATAAAGTAATCAGCACATACCACCTGGTCTTCCCTCTCAAGCTGCATGGCCTCCGTTGTTTGAATTAGAACTGGACTCCCCATCCCAACTACCTCCCTCCTTATGTTGACTCTCTTTCTCTTCCCAACGACTTCTTTACACTTTTCTTATACACATGGAAAAAGAGAGTGCAGGCAGGTTGGAATGAGTGGAGAAGAGTGACAGGAGTGACAGATGGGTGAAAGGATAGGTTTATATGATGGTAGTGAAACCAGTTACGCTACATGGATTGGTGATGGTGGTGCTGACGAAAAGACAGGATGCGGAAGTGGAGGTGTCAGAGTTAAAGATGCTGAGATTTTTATTGGCTGAGGATGGACAGGATTCAAAATGAGTATGTTAGCTCAGGTTAGACAAAGTTAGAGAAGCAAGGTTGCGTTTGTTTGGACATGTCCAGAGGAGAGACGAGGAGTATATTGGGTGAAGGATGCTGAAGATGCTGCCTGGCAGGAAAAGAGGCTCCTCAGTGGGGAGCCAGGTACTGCATCCATCTAATCACACAGTAGTATTTCCTGAAGCGCTCAAAATGTATTTCTAGTCCATTCAGATTCTCTGATTCTCGCATCCAACACCTCTGGTTCCTTTTGTGACCTAAAATGTGTCAAAACCACAACAACTTTCTATTTACTTGATCTTTGTGACACCCATGTTAGTAGAGTACTAATACAAACAAGTCTAAGCAAAAATGCTTGATCTTTTAAAAACATTTGTTTCTTCCTTTGGAAAAAAGGCACACTCAAGCAACACTGAAAACAGAGAGCACAGCTCAAGTCATCTGTGGGTGTGTTTGAAGCAAGTCTGACAGCGTTTGCTGCTAACCCTGGGGCTCAAACCCAAAACAAAGCATTTCATCTCAAGTTTAGCAAAGGCTCTCAGGCGAAAGTACGTGAAGCGTAAATATCTCATTCTCGTCCATTAGCAGCCTCTGTGGATAGCATGCAAGCGAACCAATTTCACACTTTTTTGTAACACATAAAATCAACTTCTAGTTAAAATCCTTTCAAATGCACGCTGCTCATCTGAGTGGTTGAAATACCTAAAATATCTCAGTGATTTAAAAGATTACCTCAAATGTTAACACTACAAATGTGCTCTACATTTACTGTTGCAATACATTAATACATTAGGGCTGAAAAATTTACAGTTTTTATATTAAATCATAACCTCAAAAGAGTGCAATGTTCGAAACGCAAGAGTAGCCATATTTTATGCTAAATTACCAACTGCAAGTACATCAAGAAATTTAACATGATGACTCATTAACTGCAGGTCACTGTAGATCACTTAGACCATATCTTTTCAGGCTTTAAAGTACAACTGGCTGTTTTTTCTTTTTAAATACAAAACCTTATCACAATATATTAGAGATATAAATATGTATTTATATATAATATATAAAGATTATTTTTAATATGATACTGTATTATGATATAATATATATGGACTTCTTCCAGGACATACAGATACAAAAAGAAAAATAAGAAGACTCCCACACCATGCATTTCTGATTTTTGTGTAATCTATATTTGCTTTTCAAACTTTAAGTGTTGGCGATATCACATTGGGGGCAGTGGAAGCATTCGTATTCGGTTGCGTGGGTCGCATGATGCAAAAGGTCAATAACCTGCTGTCTGACTCGTTATGTTCAGTGTTCAAGCCTTGGTCCAAATGCTAGTTATCTTGAAAAAATGTTGCCTTAGCCTCTAAAATAAGTTAAAAGGCTTAAGCGATGCATTTAAAGTTGGGGTATTTTCCTCACTTTCTAAATCAACATTTCCCTGAGGACATTTTAAGCCGCTTACTCAAGGAAAATGTTAGATAATTCACTAAAGATATTTCATTTATATAAATTGCAGTCACAAAACTGGCAAGCGCATACACCGACAATTATATGACGAATGAAACAATGTAAGGTCCAGTCTTGAGCCAACACAGGCAACAGTTCAGGCTGAAGAAATCTTCCCCTGGAGGTTAGAAAGAGTTCTCATCCTGACTCGCTCGTCTCGAACACAAACCTCTGGGCTCAGATGAGCCTGTAGAATCACTCATGTGAAGAAATCAAATCCTGGTGAGGAGCAATCATTGACGGCATGAAGGGTGTCATTAACGCCAATCACCCCCAATGAGAGGCTCTAAGTGGGCATGGAGAGTCTGATGAGCACTAACGCAGTAAGCTAACCAGTGATCACCAAAGAAAGGCCAGAGGGGTAAAAGGGTGCTCGGATCAAGAACTGCCCAAGAGCCTCCCGTACAGTGCTGATATGTAATCAGAAGCCAAAAGGCAATAAGTAATCAGGAGCTGAGAGCAGAGGAGCAAATGAAGATGGTGTCGAGTGGAAACTGACACCGAGTCTCTAATCAGAGGAGCCTCTACTGCAAGGCTGGGTGAAAGAGTCATTTCTGTCCATTAAACTTTCTCCTGGCACAAAGAAAAGTGGGCTTTTGAAGCTTCGGCATCAATGACCTTCTTTTATGAATCCTTGAAAATGGTTCAAGTATTGATATTCAAATTTACTGGAAAGGCTGGGGACCATGCCAACAACGAGTAGATAAGGATGATCCCACACCTGCTTTCCATGGCGTGCCCATGCATATGAACCTGGGGATGATGTGCAACAAAAGCCGTGGAAAAGGTCTGTGAGTGAGAGAAACAGTCTGTGGTGTGATGGAGATGGAGGGAAGCTTTTCTTTTAAGAACGAACACATTTCAAACATTATGTACAATACTGTGCAAAAATCTTGAGCCTCCCTCGTTTCTTCACATTTTCAGACTTTCGGTTTTATGTATTGTCGAGCGACAGTGCTCCAGGCTTCCTGCGGAAAAAAGACTTCGTCTCTCGTTCTCAGTCCAGTCTCTGTACCTTTACGGTTTGATAGTTTTGTGTTGGTTAATCCACACAGTGATCTACGTCTGAACCTTCAAGCAGAACAAAGCGTCTGTCTTAAGACATGAAGCAGTGAAGAAACCGGCGCAGTTGATTCCAGATGATCAGGTGATTCGTTTACTCCTGAGTGCTTGGAACTTCTTTATCTAAAACCTTGTATCTTTAGACACTTTGCAGCCTGGAGCACTAAAACCTTTATTCCCACTTCTTCCATTGAATCTGCTCGATATGTACAAGACAAAAGGGAATAAAATAACATTTGTGCAACAACAAGGTGATTCCCTGGCAAAATATAAAGAATGAGATACACAGTGCTGTGTATATAACTGACACTCTGCACTAAATGCCTCATTTTGGAGCATCATTTGAACAACATTACCACATTAATCAGGACATAAATGCGGGGATAAAAAACGCAAAAGCAAGTGTATCTGGTTCTGATTTCTTAATCGCATTAATATGTGCACGTGTCATTATTATTAAGGGCTCATGACTTTTGCACAGTACCGACTTCCTGGTCTTTACTCCCCAATCAGCTGTTCCAGATTACACACAGATCGGGCCAAAGCACATCTGTCTGATGAAGACAGCTCACCTGTAAATCTTGTACCTGGTCGTGAACCCGTGCTGGTGGCGCTCGGCGAACTCGGAGAAGTCTCGTGCGCGGTGGAAGGGTCCCTTGTCGGCCAACAACCAGCCGCGGGGCTCCGCCACGACCACGGCCGCCAGGAGGGAGAGGACGGCGGCGCCCCGCCATGGGGACATGGGGCCGGGCGGACTAGGACCGGCGGCGCTCCGCTCCGGCATCCTTCAGCCACGCAGCCCCCATTCTCTCCCGGCCGCTTCGCCCGGTCTGAGTGTCCGGGAGTGACGAGCAGGACGGTTTTCCCCTCAGAGCGCGAGCGCGAGCGCGAGCGCGAGCTCCGCCATCGTGGAGCGGCTGAGGCGAGTTTAACGGTCACTTTTTCACGCGACGTCGATTTAACGCACTTTTACACCAAATAATGACGAACGCGCCAACAAAAACAAGTTTGTGTTAAAGCATCTTCACAAAAACTTTAATTAGCATAACTTTTTCGCAACTATAAGTGAGAAATATCCCTTTTCTCCACAATGTTTCGGTCGACCGTTAGACGTTAGCAGCGCGGCTACTTTTTCGAGAAGCCAAAAAAAACCCCCCAAAAAACAGGTTCGCCCCCCCCAAAAAGGACCGAGCTTCCAGCTGGAGCAGAAAAATGCTTCAGTTTTAACTTTAAATATTTAAAACGTCCAATAAAGGCCCGTAAATCTCCATTTTCCCCCCGCTTATTTAATCTCTGTGCGAAGACGCTCTGTGCGCGAGGCGCGCGCGCGCACGTTCCTGTCACTGTTCGGTGCGTTCGCGGGCAGCGCTCTGACGCTCAGCCTTGCGCTCCTGCACTCTGATTGGCTGGCCAGGCCTCGTCTCCCGCGTAATGATTGGCTGCTATGTTTCACAAACCGACCAATCCTGGCGCGGGAGGGCGGGACTTGGAAACAATATATAATACAGGAGGGGGCTGGAGCTACACTGCTGAGATAATTAAATGAAAAAACATTTTAGGATGGTTTTGGAAGAAAAATAATCAGGAGACGTTACATTTGTGAAATGAAGGCATTTTAGTGAGAACAGACACCTGGAAAATAGAACTTTTACACATTGGTAATTACACAAGCTGTACTTTATCCAGCGTAACTACAAAATGGTGATTTGTTGCTATGGTGTTAATAGCAACACCTTATAAAGTGGGACAAAAAGACCATCTACTCACGCATTCATTTTATGAGCTGCTTGCCCTAAACAGGGTCACTGTTGGTCGTGGGGCATAGCCCAGCTTTCACAGGCTGGAAGGCGGTTCACCAGTCCATCACAGGGCAGACGTTCCAACAGACACGCACACAGGGGGATCTTTTATATTTCCAATCCGCCTGCACGTCTGTGGATGACAAGAGGAAGCTGGAGCTTCCAGAGGACAACCACACAGAGATGGGGAGAACATGCAAACTCCACACAGAAAGAACCAGGACCAACCCACCTGGGAATCGAACCCAAGACCTTCTCGCTGAGAGCATGTGCCTCTGTGCCACCACATATCAGAATGCAATGAATTCTACACTCTTATGTACAAAAGCACACTGTTGTGCAAAAGCCTAAAAGAAAATCGTTGATTTTTCCCATCGAGCTCCAAGAATGAACCCGAACTTGCCTGCTGATTTTCATATTTGAAAATCTGGCTTGTGTAAATATCTGGTACTCGGATTCTCAAACTCATTCTCAAACGAATTTACTTCCGTTGTGACTGTTTGGGCCCCGTCTCCATCCTGCAAATACACCTTCTGCGAGGCCTCTCTGACCTCCACTATCCCATGAACCGGTGCAGATACGTTTACGTGCATTCCTGCAAGAAGGCCAAATCAGCCTTTGGTCACAGAATCCCGGAAGTGCATCAGGATTATTACCGTATCGACCCGCATGGTCAGAGCAGGCTCCTGCATCGCGCGGATCCCTGAAACTCAATTACGTCCAGTCAATGCGGTGAAGTCACAGCAGTCGGTCACGAGGATGTTCTCCATTAACACACAGAGACCCGCTGGTCCTTTGTGTAATGGAGTCACTCTCAGCCGGAATGTCTCTTTGCCTTTCTGGCGCTCGTCAGAAACGGCGCGTCAAATGTTTGCTTTCCCTGCATTCTTTTTCTTCTGAGCTATTTTTTTCAAAAAGCGCAGGGGATGAGAGAGAGAGGAAAACAGAAGCAAAAAGCAAAAGAGAAGGAAAGAGAGAGGCTGAAAGGAGGCAAAGCCGTCCCCTGGGGCTAAAGCCTGTTATAGTCTTGTGTTTTGGACCTTTGTTGTCTGTGCACACAGTAAATGAAATGTTCCTAAACCTTCATTCTCAGTCAGTGGCGCGCTCCCTCTTTTCGCTTCATCCCACTCTCTCTATTCATTCTGCTCTCGCAGAGCCGCTCTTCACCTTCCTCTTTGTTGCCCCCCATGCTTTTCCTCCCTCATGCTGAATGCAGGACCGGGCCAGGTTGGTTATTTCTGTTCTGCGAGCACCTCCCCGCAACGGGCGGGCTGAACCCGAGAGTCAAACGGTCCATTCCGGAGAGGTGCTTGATGCAGATTCCCTCTGACGCTCCAGCGTGACTGAGACGAGAGCAGAAAAAGGAAGGCCAGGGTTCAGGAGAAAGCGAGAACGTGGACCTGCTCAAAGGCAGTGGAGAACACAACGAGCTGGTTGTTGGCTGAAGGCGTGAAGAAAGCAAATGGAAAGACTAGGTAAGAGCATATTTAAGGGTATTATTTAACGTCCTCTTAAACAGAGATGTAATTTCCACTCACTGGCCATTTTACTAGAAACACCTTGTATTTCCATAGACTGGCCACTTTACTGGAAACACCTGCTACATCCACTCACTGGCCATTTTACTAGAAACGCCTTGTATTTCCATAGACTGGCCACTTTACTGGAAACACCTCTTACATCCACTCACTGGCCATTTTATTAGAAACACCTTGCACGTCAACTCACTGGCCAATTTATTGGAAACACCCCGTACATCCACTGACAGGCCACTTTATTAGAAACACTTCACTTGGGCCAGCGGTGGCCTAGTGGTTAGGGAGTTGGCCCCACATTGGAAGATTGTGGGTTCGATTCCCTCATCAGTAGGTTGCCCTGAGGTACCCTTGAGCAAGGTACTGTCCCCGTCACTGCTCCCTGGGCACTTTCAATAGCTGCACGGTGTTTGCATGGGTTAAATGCAGAGGTCCAATTTCGTTGTGGTTCACTGTCTGCTGTGCTGTGACCTCGCAATGACAAGGGTTGTCACTTTCACTTTTCATGCATTCTCCGATGGGCCACTTTATTAGAAACACCGTGTACACCCACTCACTGGGCACTTTATTTAAATCACCTTCCCTTTAATCTAGGAGCAGAGGATCTGTTTGGAACAGAAAGTGGAGCATTTCCGATTTATGGTTGCATCAAAACGCAAGACGTGGACACCACAGATCAGCGCTGTTGGATTCTCCTTCCCATTTTCTGCCTCTATTGTTTCCTTTTGTTGTACATAACCTCAAGACATATTAGCGGATATGGCTGGCGTGCAGTTTTGCGAGCGCTTGGCTCTTTGTCTCTCATGCTGAGATGATGGTCAGGTCTTTGAGGTTTGTGATGAACTGACGTTCAAAGTATTGCCTTGTTGCGGCGAATGATGTGCTGCTGAATCGCTGGAAAGAAGGCCGTTCTGCTTATTTTGCACAAGAAATCGCACAATGTTTGTCTCAACCCTTCCTTGCTCTGCACAAAGCGACTCCACACGTTGCCAGGATGAGGATGGTAAGTGTGGTTTTTATGCCTTTGTGGGCTAACAATGTTTTTAAAGTATCACGCATCACGTAAAACATCCTTTATCTGCTCCGCTTATCCTGACCAGGGGGTGCTGGAGCCTGTCCCCAGTGCTCCTAGGATAAAAGACAGAGAGACACTCTCTGTGTGTCCATCATGGGGCACACAGCCACACCTGGAGGCAATTTAGCATCTC
This sequence comes from Hepsetus odoe, assembly GCA_017165825.1. Taxonomy (NCBI): domain Eukaryota; kingdom Metazoa; phylum Chordata; class Actinopteri; order Characiformes; family Hepsetidae; genus Hepsetus; species Hepsetus odoe. Next base: position 3,376,895 of record CM029394.1, read on the forward strand.
CAGTCCACCTGACATGGACACATCGTGCTAGGAAACTGGAGTCTACAGAGATAGAAATCAAACCCAGGACCTCATCACCGTGAGGCTGCTGTGACTGCTGTGCCTGTCCTGGTCTACCGTCCTGCTCCGATGCTGCTCAGATGATGAGGAGTGTTTCAGCCTAAATATGAAGGAGGCCCGAAACACTGGAGCCAACACGAACAGCGATCATTCACATCGGTTTTAAAATATACACGGGTGCAGCAGTGGGCAGCTACTGAAAGCACCCGGGGACGGGTGACGGGGACGGTACCTTGCTCAAGGGTACCTCAGGGCAACCTACTGGTGAGGGAATCGAACACACAATCTTCTGATCCGGGGCAACTCCCTAACCAGTCAGTGGTGTCGCACCTCCAGCACTACAAAACCCTAAACCCAAGCTGCTCCAGGGAGACTGTCCCTGTAACCAGGAACTGGAAGTCGCTCTGGATGAGAGCGTCTGCTAAATGGCGTAAATGTAAAACCACAAATGAAAAAAATAGGATGGAGGCTCTTTAAATGAGTGATGAGAAGTGAGCAATATGTCTTTCTATTGGACTGCAGCCATCATTTGTACTCCACTGACCATGTTGCTGCTGTTACTATTTTTACAGTGCTTTGGTGCAGGGCTCTTCCGTCCTGAATCACATCTGAGCGGGAGAGAATTGACCCAGACTGTGCCGGCACACAAAAAAGGGAGGCCAGAAATTTGGCCGCAAGCAAACATTTCTGCGTAACGACGACAGCAGAGCGTTTTGGGGAGGAGGGGATCTAATGGGCTTGGAGAGACGACGGAGGAAGCAGTGAGGAGCAGCTGTTTCTGCTGTCTGTGATTACTGCCCACTGCTCGGAAAATTAAAGCAGGAACACACGCTGGCCCGCTGTATCGATCGGCTCGCTCAGACCTGTGGTGCAGCGACGTGCCTGGAGCAACAGACGGAAATGAACAACTTTGCAAGATCCATAGGTCTGTTAACATCAGCGCGATCACACAGAGACGACCGATAAGGACGCACAGACGTCTGAAGGCAAGCCCATATAAGGACTGTCAGGGTCACACCGCTGCCCTTAGAGAACCCCCGTGTCATTAACGAACTTAGATTATCTAGTAATATCTACAAATTCATTATATTTTGCTTTAAGTGTACTTCACATGTGCCTTTTCTTCCTCATCAAACTCATTTTTTAATGTGGTGGTGGTCTAGTGGTAGGATACTTGCCTATGGACCTCTGGCTCAAGAGGTCCCAGGTTGAATCCCACCTCTAGCGCTACAACCACTGGGTCCCTGAGCAAGACCCTTAACCCTGAGTGTCTCCAGGGGGACTGTCCCTGTAATTAGGACATGGAAGTCGCTCTGGATAAGAGCGTCTGCTAAATGCTGTAAATGTAAATGTAAATGATAGATTGCTCACTCATTCATTTTCCTAGCCGCTTGTCCTAATGAGGGAATGCTGGAGCCTGTTCCAGCTCTCGGCTCTGGACGGGCGAAAGGCTGGTAAACACCCTGGACAGTCCATCGCAGGAGCATCTGCAGCGGTATGAAAAGGAAAAGGATCCTGTATCCTGTAATTATTTCGGGAGCGCCGAATATATTCAGCAGAGCCAAACATCTGTAGCATGGCTAGTCTAATTTAACCAATTATCAGTTCAATTGGTTCATTGTTTGATTTTGTGGCCACGAGGCAATTAATTTTTCACATGGGTGATCCAGACGTTGGTGAATTTTTGCGCCTCAGTGAATCGCGAGGCCGAGTGCTGTGTTTGTTTGGGTTGCCTTTTGTATTACGCTACATTTTTTTAGATCAGAAACAATTTGACCTTAAGATTAGATAAAAATGGAAGAAATCTGAAATGAAATACTTTCCTCACAGAATTGGACCTCGAGCATTCTTATGTAATTTGCTATTTTTGAAGCTTTTTTCTTTGCAACTGCGGTGGTTTTTGAGAAAAGCCATCACGGCACGGTAGGCAATTGCACCAAATCAGCAGTGACTGCAGCTTCCCCTCGTCCTGTTGCTTTGCTTGACCTTATAACGAAACGGACAGTGTGTCCCAGGCTTCATGGTGAAGTCATGCGGTTTTCATGTACCAGGCTCTTGAATTCTTTCTGAATTAAAAAAAAATTATATCTGGAAGTGCTAGGCAAAGTGAAGAAAAGTGAAGTGAAAGTGACTATTTGCCTTTGTGACGAAGTGCTTCCTCTGTATTTAACCCACACACACACCGTGCACCAGGGGGCAGCCATATCCAGCACTCAGGGAGCAGTGATGGGGCCGGTACCTTGCTCAGGGCAAGCACTGATACATCCTGATTGGAAAAAGAAAGGAATCACCAAGTCCGCACCAGCCCAGCATGGCCAACATTTGGTTGTGCAGTGGCCAAAGCGAATATTGAATTAAAAGCTAAACAGATTGTCCTTTGGATTCTCATTAACGGCATTAATCATAGACCATCTGGAAGTCCTTTCAAAGAAAATCTGCACAGCATATTTCATTATCAGGATGGACTGCAATGAGTGATGCATTTCCAGAGAAGCTTGACCAATGAAAGCCATCGCATAAGTAACCCGACCTTGAGAGGTCAGTTATCGGGTGGTTGGACGAGTTGCTATGCAGCCTACAGGCCGCCTCTCCCGTTAAGGTGAGATCTGTGGGCCTCGAGTGGCACTGTCCGCTTGAGGGGCTGTGAAAACAGCCGCAGGGTCTTCTCACTCAAATGAGTCCCTGTGAAAGCAGTGCGAACCCCCCAGAGACCATTTTCATGGAATTATCCCCGCCTGCAGAGATCCGTGTTTTCTCACGTGGCACATAATATGTAAATCAGATCACGTCGGAAGCAATTGTAATTGTGGGCCAGTCGGATCTGGCCTCTGGTGAAACCTTCCTCTGCAAATGTGTATCAGCATGGCTTGTAAGCCGAGGTTAATGTGTGAAAATGTATGCAGCAAAGGAAGAAGATATTCCATTAAGCGCCTTGCCACATGCAGTCAGCCACAAAATCTTTTTTTTTTTTTCTTTTCTCCCTTTAGCAGAAGTTTTAAGACACGACGGCACATAAAAACCACTGCTCTGCCACATGCAGCATGCAGACAGCACGAGGCGAGCGCTGCGGTAAACACTGTCATTTCATTTTTGCCAGATTCATGAAATTTGCGCTGGCGTAATGAGCAGTGGAGCAGAAGCAGTTTGTTCTTCCTCGCGGGTGTCGGTTTTTTGCGCTCAAAAGTGTTCCTTCAAGGTGGGCTGTGTCCTGTTTTCACATTCTGCTCAACGCTTTTCACTTTATGCTCGACGCGAGGTCACAAATGTGAAGTAACAGGCAATTTTTCACACTAATTTGGCAAATTTATCTCATGCATCACCATCATTCCTTTTCAGGTCCTTTAAGGTGGTTGCTTTTCAAAGGTTCATTGAAATTAAATAAAGTTCTTGTACTCGCACTGACACTCTGTGAAGGTGTGAACTCCGCATTCAACCAATCCTGCACATCGGTGGTGAAAACACTCAGTAGACTGCAGTACCTGCATCTGGGAGGCAGTCATGGGGTTAAATGCAAAGAACAGCAACCCTGATTAGGATAGGAACAACAGATAGTGGTTGGATGGATGGGTGGATGAAAGGGTGGATGAATGGATGGATGGATAAATGGAACAGATTTTCCATTCAAGCATTTCACTGATTTTAAGCAAACTGAAAAAAATCATCAGATGATGGATGGATGGATGGATGGATGCAAGTATTTTTCCAAACTTTCTGAGAACCATTCTCAAACAGGCTTTTAAAAAAAATGAATGGATGGATGAAAGCTTTAGGAAAGTAATTTTCATAAAATCAATAAAATACATCCATCTTCTTCTTCTTCTTTTTCTTGTTCTTCTTTTTTTTTTCTTTTGGCTGCTCCCGTTTAGGGGTCGCCACAGCAGATCAACCATCTCCATTTCTTCTGGTCCTCTGCATCTTCCTCCTTCAAACCACCTCCAGCTCCAAGTTAAAGATGCTGAGATTTTCGTTGAGTGCGATTGGGTGAGGATGGACAGGATTAGAAATGAGAATATTAGAGGGACAGCTCAGGTTAGATGTTTTGGAGACAAAGTTAAAGAAGCAAGGTTGCGTTGGTTTGGACATGTCCAGAGGAGAGACGAGGAATATATTGAGAGGAGAATGTTGAAGATGGAGCTGCCAGGAAAGAGGAGAAGAGGAAGGACAAAGAGGAGGTTTATGGATGTGTTGAGAGAGGACATGCAGGTGGTCGGTTTGAAGGAGGAAGATGCAGAAGACCGGAAGAAATGGAGACAAATGATCCGCTGTGGCGACCCCTGAATGGGAGCAGCCGAAAGAAAAAGAAGAAGAAGAAGAAGATGGATGCATTTTATTGATTTTATGAAAATTATTGTTTGACAATGATTTTGAGAGTTTTGTCCTAAAGCTTTCATCCTTCCATTCATTTTTTTTAAACCTGTTTGAGAATGGTTCTCAGTACAAAATACATCCATCAGTTTGCATTACTTATAAAAATCACATGCAGAGTGTGAAATTTGAGTGTGGCTTCCTTTGAGCGATGGAGAACTTCAGTCCAGTGTTGGCTCTTGGCTAAGCCATTTTTAAGACTTTATAAACTTTAAGATTTTATGCACAAATTCAGAAGATGGTGCATGTATTAAATATCAGGAAAAGTGTCTGGACTAGGCTTTCTGGGAGGGAACATTTCAAAACATTAAACACCACTTCTGTTAAAAATTCTGAGTTGTTAAGTTTCTCCGCAATCATTCTCAGTAGCTTTGTGCTCTTTAACACCTCACATAACCTGTGAAGATGCGATGGCTCAGGCCACGCTCCTCTGCGGGTCTCAAGAGCAGCAATGAATGCGAGCAGCTGCTTCCATGCATGACTGACATTGCTCGTGGTTCAAAAGAAAGGCTTCTTCTTGTGCTCTGGCACGTAGAGAACAGGTTCTTTCCCTTCATCCACTGGGAACCTTCTTTCTGAGGTCATTTCGCTTCTGGCATCTCAAAAACAGCTTTCGCAAGGACAGCAATGGTGAATATGAAATGTGGCCTTTTTGCATGATAAATACACCAAAAGGCCTGCGTTTCTTCTTACAACAGGCATTTTAGTTGGGCTCATTAGTGTCAGCACAGGGCTGATGCTAATGTTATTATTGCAGGAATATTGTAAATGAGCCAGCTTGATGTCCGTTGTTGATTGTTACCCTGTGCACTTCCATGCGGCTCTAACACTCCACAATCAGACAAGAGCCCCTTACTCCACATCCTCTTTCTGAAAAGGCATTGCATGTGCACCGCTTTGATTTATTTATCATTTTAATATTAGTCCAAATGTATCTCGGGTTATCCCCGGGGTCTCATCTGTTGGTAGATTCAGAAGGATTTCTCATTACTAATGCATTTTTAATAAGCTGCTTAAAGTAGGACTGGTGGGCATTGGCTTAATCGCCTGCAGACCTAAACCTCTCAAGCTCATAGCACTGCATGGTAGGATCACAGCAGCCCAGCAGAGGCTAGAAATTACTGAACATATGCGGATACACTTTAGACACAAACTATTTATCCTCAGGTCACTTGGGTGCCACCTGTAGCACAATCCGTCAAAAGTGGGCAGCGGTGGTCTAGTGGCTAGGGAGTCGGCCCCAGAATCAGAAGGTTTTGGATTTGAATCCCAGACCTGTAGGTTGCCCTGAGGTACCCCTTGAGCAAGATACCGTCCCCATCACTGCTCCCTGGGTATCTGCTGCACGGTGTGTATGGGTGTAAAGCAGTGGTTGATTTTGGGGTATGTCGCTGTGTTTCACAATGACGAAAACTGTCACTTTCACTTCAGTTTTTTTTCTTTGCAAAAGTTCAGTTCAGTTTAGTTCAGTTTTTGCATCAACTTTATTTCTATATAACTCTAAAACAGATCACAGCAAACACTCCCTAAGCGAGAGAGAGAAACCTAAACAGAATCAAGACCCAAGACTGAAAGAGCAAGAGGAGGAAACACTGAAAGGAAGATTGGCTCGAACTTCAGTGAGAGGTATAACTGAGAGTATCACAGAAATGCGATCAAGACTTACAAACCATAAAAATCCTAAAGCCCTAAAGTTCTTAAAATGAAGAAGAAACACTGAGAGGAACCAAGACTCAAAAGTAAAACTTCTCTGAAAGCAAGAAGAAGAAACATTGAGAGGATCGCAGACTTGCAAAAGAACTTTGTCAAATGTAGAATGCAGCACTAAGTAGAATCAAGAAGGAAATCTCTGAAAGGAAGAATGCATGAGGAAGAACGTCTGCGAGAACTCAAAAAATCAAGAGGGAGAGGGTACGAAATGACCTTTCAGTTAACTTGAAAAAGTGTAAGCCACCCTCTTCCTGGTCGCACCAGACAGTGGAGCAAATATATAAGAGATGTTTCCAAGGTACTTGTGAGGAAAGATCTAAGAGATACATCAGTGACCAGTGCCAGAGACACTTAAAAGATCTGAGGAAAAGGCTTGCCTGTTTACACATTAATAAGCCACTGCAGAAGCCATTTAGATCTACTCAAAACACAACCTCTTCTCCAACCTAGATGTAGTCTGGTGCGCAAACTTTACCACGGCTTTAAGTGTGAACTTCTGTGCATTGCCAGCTGTGCTCCAATGAATCCCTGTGGACCGTGCACTGACGATTGTTCCTAATCAGGACTTGAAGGTTTATGCAACTGGCTGTTCGCAAATCCTAAATCAGTTCATTATGCAGGACTGAATAATTGACCCCCTCCCCCCTGGTAGGGAGTACAGACAGTAAGACCACATGAAACGCATGAATATAACTGAAGCTCAAAGTTCTCCTCTCACCGGGAGGGCTGCAGTCATTAGAAGGCTAGCTTTTAGTTGTGGCAGCATGCTGTCCTGAGAACAGTTGACTTGTGGAGATCAAGGCATTCATAAACACCATCCTCTGCTGAACTGCAGCAGAGTCAAAGGGAAGGAAATAGAAGGGGGCAGCCATCAGTAGGTCCATGGAGAAGATGTAGAGAAAGGAAAGACTGAGTCATTAACTTGGCACAATTTCCAATCAGCTCAAGTTGGAAATCCTCCAGAACTTTATTATTTCTCTACGACTGAATAATGATATGCTGTCCAGAGACTGGGTAAAAATGGGGGCATGATTTCTTGTAGTGTAAAATGCATCAGATGCAAATAAGACTTCTGTTTTGAAAAGCACACAGCAGAGCCCTGGGAGAGGACATGAAAGTTCATGATCATGTTTGGCCGAAGTTTGGAGGCTCCTAAATGGTGCATGTATCCTGGGCAGCCAAAGCAAAAATAAGGCTTGACTTTGGAACGGAGGAAGAATGACAGACCAAAGGCAGCCTGACTCCCTGAACAGCACTTCTTGTACAAATGGAGATGCAGGTTTGCTGGTGTAACCAGTGTTGGCTCATAGTCCAGGAAGTTTTTTGTTTTCTGCAGGACATTTTTGCTGTCCCAAGTGTCACAGACAAAGCCTGCACCCGCCCAGGGTTGGGATAGGTGGAGTCCAAGCTTATGGGTACATCTCGCAATGTCCAAATTGGGGTGAAAATGTCAAACCTAAATTTGAAGAGCAGGGACGGCAATCTACTGGACTGAGATTCAAACCCACAAGCTTCCAATCCTGTTACCAACTCCCTACCCACTAGGCCATCACACGATTCATGTTTCATTCTTTTAACTGCAGATGAAATCAAGTCAATCTTATCAGTTTCCAGTCCTTTTACAGTTTTGTTAATTTTTCAATAATTAGCAAGACTGGCGGGCTATGGTGAACTGGGTGGACTGTCCAAGGTATTTCTCTGCCTTCTGCTGCCTTTGCCCTCTGAGCACTGGGATTGACTCCCCACACCTCCTGTGATCTTAATTACAGTTAGCAGTAAGGATGATTGATGGATGGATGGATGGATGGATGGATGGATGGAGAGATAGATGGACAGATGGATGAATGGATGAATACTTTGACTCTTTGCCATTGCTGCTTTGGGTGGGTCAAAAACACAGCAGAGATAAGCCCAAGAAAAACGCAGTGTGAACCCCCCTTAATGATGCCCTTATCTTCAGGCAGTCGCATCATCCGCCGCCTGGGGTTCTCAAGAATATAATTGGCCAAAACTCTCTCTAGGTGGGCAGGACGGCTCTCCCTCTTCCACCAATCACAGCACGGGTATCTGCTAGCAGGTAATTAGGATGTTAAACTTGCGTTGGCGCCTCACAGGTCTGAAAAAAAACCTTCACCTTCACAGTGTTGAGTCTGGCAGTGAACAAACTGGGGATAAAACTGGGTGAAAAGGTCCAAACAAAGTTTGAAGAGTTTCTGCACTGCTTCTGAAAAGGAATAGATCAGCAAGACTACTTAATACTAAGATGTGATTCATGCATGCGAAAAACCTTTTCCTCGCTGATGAGATCAAACCTATCAAAGCATCAACAAATGAAAGCAACTTCAGGTCCACTTCCCCCTCTCCAATTACTCAATGTGAAACTCTGATGATCTTAAAAGCCGCTATTTATGAAGTGCCTCGCTTAGGCTAATCAGAACTCTGCGCTTAACCTCTTTCACCTCTTCTTTGTCACACTGCTGAAAAGATGAATCAAATGATTTGAATCCTTTGCTGGTAATTACCAAGGTACCATCAAAGCAGGCAAGACATTCCATATCTTTGCCTTTGAAGGCTCCTTCATTAACAGGCAGGGGAAGACAAGGGCCTGTGGAAAAACAAGGTAGTTTCTTTATTATGCACCACCATCCTTAAGGCCCAAGAGGTGAAAGAACTCTCTTTCAACATAATCTTATCCACAACTCTGCCTCATTATTTAACATTGATCGTTGAGGCTTGGTTGTAAATGGTGAGGCTCCTGTAGGAAAAGGTCTATTATGGTTGTGCATTAATATCTCCTGAAGAGACGTCTGGAGACTCTATAGCAATATTGTGGATTGTTGTAGGAATTAAACTCATTGAAAAGAGTTCTGCCAGCAAATGAGTGCTTTCATGCAGGATTGGGACTCATACTCACCTTCCACTTTTTCAAAAGCCCTTATGCACCTACGCTCTGTCCAGTTAATGAGCTCCAGCTGTCTTTCAGGTCCACCATATAGGGGGACGATTACAGACTGCAGCTCAAGAGTTGCTGCACTTGTCGGCTCCTCGCTACCCCATTCATCATTGGTCATTTTCCAGCCACCAAGGTTTTTTGGGAAGTGGATCATCCTCAGCACAGCATTGACAGCGTTGCTGGTTTTTACAGTGACATTGCTGGGTCAAGATTCATCCACCACCCAAAAATGTCCATCCAAGAGGGACGCTGTGGCCAGAGTCCTGATGAAGTAAGAAGATTTTTATGCTGTTTCATAAACCACGTCCACAAGTCTAATCCGATGTAATAATAAGGTGGATGGGGTTTGAACGAGTTCAGAGAAGTTTTATTTGGGATGACTCCTGACTTGACTTGTTCGCTAAACCAAAGAAGCAACATTTGAAGCATGCCTTGGCAACATCAGAGGATGCATGGATCATGGGGAATCATTACTTTTTTATGATGGCCTGAAGGCTTCCGAGAAGCGAAATATAGGATTTTTGGTTTCTTGTAGCAACAGAGGGGTTTACGCAGTCTCTCACTGCGAGAGACGGATCTACAAGGCAGGGGTTTCCAGTGCCGAGGGCCATGAGTGTATAATAAATGTTTAACATGTAAACGTTCTGCACATTTGCTGTTGACAAGAACTTCTCTGTGGTGTTTGCGTAGTTCTTACACAGAAACTCACAAAAGCATAAGTGCTTATATACATGGAAAACTTTGGGGTGCAGTGGTTAGCTCTATCTTCTCACAGTAGGAAGGTTCTGTGTTCACTGACCAGCCAGGATGGCCTGGATGCTTTCTGAAAGGAGTCTGTATGTTCTCTTTACAAACAAGTCAGGTGGATCAGAGAAGCTAACTAAAGTGTGCCTCTAAGTTTTATGGCCTGATGACTTGTCTAGGATGTTTCCCCTGCTGGGATGAACTCCAGTACCCCATGGTTAGAAAAAGATGCTCAGATATTATATAGATGGAAAACTTTGGACCAGAAGGGTCAGGTGTGACCAGACTGATCAGGTGTGCTGCCGACATGCATTATACATTATTTTTCGCTGAACATATTCCTATAAATCAGCCCCAAACAGAAGCAAGGCCTATTTTAGTCATTATTACTGGTGAATTGGCAGACCCTTATCTTTATGTCCAGACTGTCATAAGATGAAGAAATTATTGTTGTGATCTGGCCTGGAAAAAATGAAAAGCATGAATAAAGGGTTTAGGCAGGTTTGTGTCCAAGAAACCAAATATTCTCCGCTTTCGGAAAGCCTCTTGGGCTTCATAACAGCCTCACTGTTCAGAAAAGATTAAGGAGAAAGCCAGCCAAAGCTAACTTTGAGAAATTTACTCTCAGCGGCCATTTTATTAGAAATGCCAACCCTGGACCTTGCTGGTGTAGTTAAAGACTATAGCCCATCTGTCCACGTATAGTTGGTCTGGCTCTTATCACAGAGCTGCTCTTATCTGGATATTTATGGGGAATGAACCACTCTCAGCCTAGCATTGTGCCCCAGCCATACGCCAACGCCTTGTGCCAGATCAACACCCTCCAACCATGTAAATCTCATTGATGGACTTATAGTGATGCAAGGCTTAGTGGTTATTAGATTAAATGAAATAATAGCTTTTGTTAATGCCTTCTGCAAATATAGGGGTTCCAATAGGACCCACTGGGAAATTCCACATGTATAATTATATGTATATATGAAATATACATGTATAATTGTGTTGACATTTTCTATATAAGTAGTTGGAATGGAATGTTTGAATTTATGATTAATTAATGTAGTAACTCTGAGGGAGCTTTGACATTAAACTCTTCAGTTGTCCTGTTCCATTTATTAACTTTGGCTTGGTAAGATTCTCCACAGTGCAAGACAACAACGCACCCATTAATTAATGACCTTGTCCCGTTCAGCACTGGTGTTGGGGGTGTTGGTGGTCTAGTGGAAGGACACTCGCCTACAGCCCAAGAGGTTGCAGTTTCGAATCCCACCTCCAGCACTACAACCATTTGGTTCCTGAAGACTTTTATCACCAATTTCCTCCAAGGTGCCTGTCCCTGTTCTATAAGCAATGGAAGTTTCTCTGGATAAGAGTGTCAGCTAAATGCTGTAAACAGGTCAGCAAACTTGGAGGAGAACACTGACTGCATATTCTGTCAAATCAGCAAATTAACACCAACACTTTCAAGAGTGTTTGCCCAATCCTTGTTAGACTGAAGGTTTGATCTCCACTTAGACAGCCATCCAGTGAGAATAATTGACCTCACTGGGTGGAAAGGATTGCCCTCCACCTTCCCCATCAGCAGGGGGCATCTGGTATTTGTTGCACTTAGTGTTCTCCTCCAAGCGTGTTGACTTGTCCAATGATGTCGTGTCAGGATTTTGGAAAATTGCAGTGAAACCTCACCAGACTCTGAGGACATTTGTTTCAAATTTGGCAGCATCATGTGATTAGGAAAGCCCTAGCCTGACAGGGGAAATTTGCGTGATTGCACTGTTTAAATAAAGAAACTGAAAAATATAAAATCCCATTTGGATGTCTTTCAGTGAAATGAAAGACGTCCCTGAAAAAGTCCACTGATAATTTCCCTACTTCTGCAAGTCCTTTTGTCCACACAGACGAACCGATTACTCTGGCTTGCAATTTAGACCTCTCCAGACGGGCCCAGATGGCACATTTCAAATGATCAATACAATGTACTCCATTAGCTTTTTTTTGCCCGCCCTTCTTTTCTCTTTGTCTGTCACATGCTGAGGTAAGTCTTTCCTTTTGAAGCCCCATTTCTTTCATTTGGGCAATTATGTGAGTGCTCTAGGCCGATTGAAATAGTGTGTATTGTCCCCCCGTTTGCTTCCTTGAAAGGGCTTTTCTCTTGCTCTCCCTCCAGGATCCACCTTATGGATCTCTCTGGGGGACCTCGGGGTTAATTCCTTGCGAAATTTCAACAAAAATCGCCGAGACCCCTCACAGGTCGAAGTCCCCGTTCGCTGAAAACACTTACGTAAAAAAAATCAGCCTCTAAAGCTTGTGCCAATTGCGAGCGTTCCCCACGACTGAAAGCACGCTGGGAGACACTTCATTATCAGCCGTTTATGAAGAGACGCCAGTTGAGAGACACAAATATCAGTTCAGATCTCCAGCCAGAAAGTGTGAATGAGCTACTTTCACACCATAGTGTTTCCGCACAGCCACATACTCCACAAAAAGAAAGGCATCTGAGGTGGAAAAAAACTGTTTCTTGTTGGCTGATGAGAAATTTAAATGTGGGGACAAGCAGTGTCACAAGGAAGTAACTTGTAGTCAAAGTTGTCAGAGTCTGTAATTTCCAAGGTGATGTGAAGTTGAGAATGACTCGATAATTGACTGCTATGAGTCGTTTGCAGCACAAAGAAGGTTACAACAAAAATACTCTCAACACACATTTTAAACAGCTTTCTGTGAATGCTGGGTAACCACATACGGAACATTTATTATTCCTGTCATTTATTATTACTATCATAGATAGATAGATAGATAGATAGATAGATAGATAGATAGATAGACTAGTGCATAGGTGGGTGGATGGATGGATGGATGGATGGATGGATAGATAGATAGATAGATAGAAAGATAGATAGATAGATAGATAGATAGATAGATAGATAGATAGATAGATAGATAGATAGATAGATAGATAGATACATAGAAGATCTATCTTCTTTCAGATATGGATGGACGGATGGATGGATGGGTAGGTGGATGGCTGGATAGATGGACTAGTGGATGGGTTGGTTGATAGATAGTTAGATAGACAGATAGATAGAAAGACAGACAGACAGACATACAGACAGGCAGGCATATATATATATATATATATATATATAGATATATAGATAGATAGACATAAAGACAGACAAGTAGATATATATATATATATATATATATATATATATATATATACAGATAGATAGATAGATAGATAGATAGACAGACAGGCAGACTGATAGATAGATAGATAGATAGATAGATTGGTGGAAAAGTATAGAGATAAGGTTCTTGGTTCGATTCCCAATCCAGGCAGCTTTGGCGCTTTCTGTGCAGTTATTTTGCTTTTGATCTCTTTCATCTTGAAGACGAACGCCTCAATACTCTTTATTACATTAAGTGCATATTAATATTACTGCTTTCACTCATCGTGGCCAATGTTTTAACAGCTTTGTCTGACGGATTGTGTTAAGCCTCCTACGGAAACGTACGCCGACGAAAGAGCCACAAAAACTGCTGTTATCAGTCGAAGATATTCTGTGGTGCTGAGATTATAATAATAGTTGAAATAATAACTTTCCCAAAATCCATTATTGACTGCTGGAAGTAAACAGCTTTTAGTAAGTAGCTATTATGAGAACGGCGTTGCCAAAATAGATCGGAATCGGAAGGTTTCGGAGGCGAAAGCCTCTTAGCAAGTGCAAATTCTTTCGGATAATATTAGATTGAACTGTCTCTTTGACACGTTCCTCTCCTATCATTATCTTCTCTGAAACGGCCTTTGTTTATCTGCGGCGCATTTCTATAAAATGAAAGGACCTCCGTACATGACCTCAATATTCATTCCGCCTTCAAGAAGAAGCCCCTGCTATTTCATCAACCGCTCAGAACCATCAGCTCCGGAGAGATCTCTATCAGACGAGCCGTCTCTGTGGACTGATTGGAGACCAGGCGTGCCAGTTTCCCAGTAATGGATAGGAGTTAATTGGCTGGTCCTAGACGTGCTGCCATTACGAGACCCGTAAATGACCGCTGACAGCTTCTGCCAGGGATTCCTCAACGGACGGCTTTTACTAAGACTCTGCACTGTTAAAAAATCGACCAAATTTATGGCCTAAAATGGATTACAAAGCCTCAGTTGGTGCGCTTGGATTATTTTAGGCCATAAAATCACATCAGTGGTGTTTCCACCGGAGACCGTGTGAGAGTGAATTGCTTTTCAAATGAAGCAAAGCTTGTGGGTGTGATCTAGACCACCCTTCTGTGTCCAGTGTGGTCGAGGGGTTGTTAGGGTTCGATCCACCACCTCCTTTGCTCCTCACTCTCGTCCTGAGTGTGCCGACTGACACAAGGGACACATACAAAAGTTAGTGGGAGGCAAGAAACAGAACTGGAGGTCCTGTCATTTCTGCATGGCTTCAATAGGGACAGAAATCAAACTGTCCCTAACTTAAAGGCACAGTCAGACATACAGCCATGCACCTTTGTATACACAAAACCAAACAGGGGTATCAGTCCAGCTTTTAAAAAGATTTAAAAAAGAAATTTTTAAATATGTATACGCTAGTCCAATCATCAGAGGCCACTAGCTAAAATACATACATTTTCAAAACCAGTTCACCTCATCAGAGGGTGCTTGACCCGATCCCAGTGCTCCCAGACCGTTTCCAGTCCACCTGGTGTGCAACTTGGGAGAACAGTTTGTCCCATTGGGAAATTAAACCCGCAACCTCCTAATGAACCTCAGCACTAACAAGTGCACAGCTGAGCGAAATATAGAGTCTTTTAAATATTTAAATGAATTTCAGAATTTCTTAGTATGTCGCCCTTAATGAGCATGTGTCATCTCTACATGTGCAGAAGCCTCTGATGAGCAGATCAAACCCAGCAGAGAGTCATGTGAACACACACTTCAGTGGAGGATCTGACACATTAACGTAGTCAGTGTCACTAATTTGCCGTTTGAATGGTGAGCTAGAATACGTCTTCATTTTATTGTCATAATACATTACTTTGGTTTCTATTTTTCATCATTTTCAAGCTCGCTTTTGTTGAATTTGAAAGCTTAACAGGAAAAAGCAGATTCCCAACGTGGTGTGCAAAAGCCGTGAACCAATAATTTGTTAGGGAATCACCTTGTTGGTGCCAAATTACTATTTTATCTCAGTCAAACTGTCTCTCTCTCATTCTCACTCTCAAACTGAGAGACAACAACACTGTCCTTCAGGAAGATCTGGAGAACTGCTCAGGTACAGAGACTGGACTGAAAATGAGAGACAACAACACTTCAGGAAGGTCTGGAGAACTGTCCCTCACCAGGACATTAAAAATACGCAAATTGATTTGGAAACAAAATATCAGGTCTATTTGTAATAGTCAGCTCTGTTTGTCTCCATATGCTATATGCGAGACGTCTTTCGTTTAATCAGTCGCTTCATCCGTAACCGGTTTGCAAAACCTGTGTTATTTGTCTGCCTTACGGCTAAATCACAGTGACAGTTTTCACTCAAAGGAAGTGACTGGTCAGCTACCTCTTTGTCACTTCCTGATGTGGACCGTGGATAAAGGGAGGGTCACACCAGACCATTTCTCCATTCATTTTAAAAGGCAGAGATGCTTTCTGCCCGTTGTTTTTGCCCACCAGCCATCTCGCCTTTAATACGCCCTGTCAGCCTGCGTTTTGTGTGAAGCGCTCAAGGCGCCCTGAGTTTTATTCCGTTGCTAATTGGATCAAAAGAAGGCCTTCGGTCGCTGAATGGTACGAGTTCGCCGTTCGTTTCACTAAGCAAAATGAACACATTAACTAAAAGCAGCACTTTATTTTAGTGTAACTTTTGGGCCAATTGGACACAGTTTAAAAACACAGTCCAATTGGTCAACAGGCTCAACTTAAGGCACCATGGGATTGCTAGCGTTGGCTAAAATGACAGTCCAGTGAGACCTTCTGAATCATTCGAGGCCTTACTTCATTGTGTTCAAAAGATCTGAAGCTTTCAAAGCTTTGAACCCAATCAGGTTGTTATGTATCATTGAAATACATTCAATTATGGTCTCTCCTCAAAAAGGTGCTGTCTGCTGGCTAACCATTGGCCTCTGTGCTTTCTGGCGATGCCTCTCCATTTCTTCTCTATGCTCAAGTTTTCGGATACCATGCACAAAAAAGAATAAAACGAAAAAAAACTTGGACCAAAAGCTCTGTTTATATCCATCCACAGATTTCATGTAGAGCATAAATGAGCTTTGCTACCCTTGATTAAAAGAGAACGAGATTAGCAGGTGTCCACAAACCTCTGGACATGGTAGCACACATCACAGCGCTCCATATTCCCGTCCATGTGAATGTGGCTTTAAGAACGCAGACGCAGGCTGGCTGCAAACGTCAGATTGGTTTGGTCGTTCTGCTTTACCGCCTACCCTCCATGAAGATGCCCTCCTTGCCTTTTCTTCTGCAGCACTTTAAGAGTCTTATCATGCTTTTCTGCAGGAGCGGCATTAGTATTAAAAACAGAGCACCGTAAAAATAGTCCAACTCAGACAATCATGTCTGAAAAAAACACAGACTTTAAGGTTGGCAACCTTAACTGGCGCACACAAGCAGGACTCATGCATTTTTACTGCCATCTGCTCATCTGTGTCAACATGGCAGAAATTGCGGTTCTCCTCAGACTCCTAAGCATAATGTTGAGTTATTTCCTGAGAGATGCCTGACTTGAATACAATGAGAAGTTGGACCGCAGCCTAGCAGAGTACCGATGCAGACTCAGGATCACCCAGAGGCACAACACCCAAAATTATCCTGGAGGTCATTTCGCTTCCACGTGTAAACCTGTCCACAAATGTCAGTTCACCTCCTTTTGATCCAAAATTATATTTTTGTTGAGCATTTCTGTCTGATTGATCCTTGATGGATCCATCCCACAATGGATTCTGAAAGCCATTTCCCATTCAGTTCATCGAAATACTTTGTATTTCAAAAATTATATTAAGCTGTTGTGTTCACATAATCAAAACAGGTATTTTATTTGCATTTGAGAATTGGCCCAGGCTGCATCTTTTCACCAGAGCAGAGCTGCAAAAAAGATTCTAGATGGAGTGCTGTTACAGTTTCATTGTGGACCTCTCACTCCTCGATCCATACCTGGGCATGAGGCTGTTTTGATTCTCACTCACTCGTTTTCTGAGCCCCTTGTCCTGATTAGGGTTCCCGTGCAGTGCTGGAGTCTATCCCAGCGTCGCCAGTTCATTGCAGGGCAGACAAATACACACACACACACACACACACACACAGACACACCCCCAGGGGGCAATTTAACATCTCCAATCCACCTGACATGTTTTACAATCAGAACTCATTCGTTTCCATATATCACATATATATATATATATATATATATAAAAAGGCACAATAACAAAAAATCAATGGAAGAGAGATTGGCAAATGGAAAACAAAAGTGAATTTGGATCGATTTTGCACTTAAAACTAAAAACCATAATAGGGAATATGGGTGGACGGCAATATGTGTTATCTCAGTGCGTGGTTTCTATTTATTATCTGGGTTCATTATGTAAAAAGGAAAATAAAACAAAAGTTTAACATGCAGTAGAGCTTTTTCATGCAAATTTTAGCAAATAAGCATTTATTGTATGTTGAACTGTGCAGGCGTGGGTTGAGAGTGTGCACCGATTTACACTAAAATCAATTACATGTCATTTGTTTAAACGATCGAGTTGTTTCAACTATTGATCCGTTTACTTATTTTTCCGCGCCAGCTCTGTGGTCAGAGAGTGGCCACCGATGAAGAGCTAAAGGATGAGGGGCAGAAATGTGGGTCTGTGACTGCACCTCCACTAAACCTCCGTGGTGATTTCAGTAGCTCTGAGCGCTACACAATGAGCCACAGCGCCTCGACCTACTTCTCGCAGAGGTCTTCGGAGCCCATTGAAAAGTGACACTACTGTGATGGATGCATCTATCAGTCACACCAACGTTTCAGCTAGGCCGGTCCATCCTCACGCCCTTCATCTGTCACAGACTCGGTGTTACCGGTGCAGTGAGGAGATTCAATTTCTGTCCAGTCGAAGTCAACACTTCCTTGGGGAATACGTTCTGCGAAGAACACTTACAGTAACCGAACCACGGTACCATATCTCTCCAGCCCCGTTTAAAGATTTATACCCGGACCGGACCTTTAGAAAAGCCATTATGGTTTTATAGGCCATACGTTTCTGGAATTATGGCCGTTGGAAAAAGATAAATCCCCGCATGACTTTGTGACTTGACCTTGTGGCCCACAGGGCCATTGACTATTGATTACTGGATCACTTTATGAGAAAGTAAAGAACTTTGGGGCTGATTTACTTTTTAAAGATGTTTTAAAATTCTCCGCAAGGGACGGCATTCGGATCTCTTTGGTGGGCATCTTTGAAAGGGTCGGAAACCCACACCAGCAGGATCTCACTCGTGCATGTTTGTAGTTACAGGCTCCATCTGTATGAGGCAAAATGAAATGTTTGTCATTATTGATCATGTGTGTATATGGTCTTCTTCTTCTTCTTCTGCTTCTATATCTCAATATGAGCAGTTTATCTTAAAAGAGATTAGATTCACTAGAAAGAGAAAAATTTCACATGCAGCTGAATACAAATTCATCATTGGAATGTCAATGGAACAATTTAAATGATTGCGCCTCGGCATTAGGATAATTCACTTATTTAACTGAGGTTTAGGATTCTGGTTTTCACTGAACCTCCTTTTTCATGCTTGAAAAGCTGCTTTATATGAACGTTTTGCGCCGGCTGTGACGTGTGACATATTGATTACAGTCAGCTCAGAACTGTCCATCATAAAAACAGCAATCCTGCAGCTTTGCAAGCACACTGTAACCACCAACCGCCTTGATCCACGAGATTATAGACTCTACGCCCGTAGCTCTTGCGCGTACAATGAATTGTGACGGTTAGTGCTCTGGAAAAATCTGGATGGCACTCCCGCTGCACGGCTTGTTTTTATGAGCCTGTAAAAACCACCATCTGTCACGGAGGACAGGCTTCACGCGGCGAAGCGCTCGGCTTCTGAGTGTCACTTTATTCTGCCGTGCATCTCTCTCAGTCCTTCGATATAAAAATCTTTGAAATTTGAGCTGTGCAGTTCCTGAACATTATGCCAAATGATTCCCATGCACTTTAGCTGAAGTGGTGTGTTGAAAACTCCAAAATGATTTCACTGCGATGCGCCTCTGGAAAAGGAGGGAAGCCTCAGCAAAGTTACCAAAACTTCAATGCTATGAATTGACCATTAGTCAGTGTTTTTTTTGTATGTTGTCCATCAGGCACGTGCACAAAAAGCCTCCTAAGAACATGACGAAAAAACAGTGAAAGAAGCCAAGACTCAAAAGCTAGCTGACTCCCCATTCTCCAGTCCGCAATTCACGTTACACCTGTGTCGATGGCAGTGTTTTCTGCTTGACTTTGCCTGTCCTGCACTAAATAAGCTCCATGATTAAATGCTAGGTAGCCAGGATGAGCAGAATGGTGGTTAACTCTTGGAGCTAGAAGGTTGTGGGTTCAATTCCCAGTCTTGGTCCTTCTTTTGTTCTCCCTGTATCTGTCTGGGTTTCCTCTAGGATCTCCGGTCTCCTCCAACAGTCCAAAAACGTCACGTCAATGATGCTCGATTGCTCATAGGCATGTCTGCTCTGTGTTGGAATGGCTTTATGTTTCTCTGCCTTTTGCCCTCTGACCCTTGACATGACCTCTGGAATCTCCAGCAAACCTGGTTAGGACAGGCTTTTGGAACACTGATTGGCTCTTCATCCAGACGCTCTTTAGCAGTGATAAAGCAGCAGGTTGCCTTGAGGTACCCTTGAGCAAGGTACCGTCCCCGTCACTGCTCCCCCGGTAGTCACTTTCACTTTTAAAAAAGTGAAGTGAAAGTGACAACCCTTGTCATTGCGAGGTCACAGCACAGCACACAGTGAACCACAACGAAATTGGACCTCTGCATTTAACCCATGCAAACACCGTGTAGCAGTGGACAGCTATTGAAAGCACCCAGGGAGCAGTGACGGGGACGGTACCTTGCTCAGGGGTACCTCAGGGCAACCTATCGGTAAGGGAATCGAACCCACAATCTTCCGATGCAGGGGCAACTCCCTAACCACTAGGCCACCGCTTTGGATGGGATGATTACCGAGCAATCTTCTGGCATGTGATTACAACATCTAGATTACATGTAAACCAATTCTAATCCAGCCTTATAGTGCAATACAATAACCAATATCCACATTAATGGCCAAGTGCATTACACAATATAAAAATACACACAATATGCAAATTATAAACCTGATACGCACTATGTACACATGGTGGGCACACAGTGTACATAGGTACAGGTGGAAGCAATGAGCAGGTTATCAAGTTAAAACAGGAATAAACAGGTCATCGAGTGCTGATACGGAGTGTGCGTGTTCATGCTTCTGATGCAATGTCAGTGAATTGTGCAGAAGAGTGGGATGCAGTGCTGCTGGCAGCGAGTTTCGCAGCATATCATTAAAGTGTAATAAATAACAGTATCGCATCTGTGGGAGTGGTGTGCAAGTGGCAAATAGAGGCAGTTTTTAAGAAACTGGATAAACCAACAGCCTGTCTATGGCATTTGATATGGCAATATATGTGAATATATTAACGCGAGGGATTGATGGAAGTGACGGTGGAAGCTGACAAATGTAAGTGACGCGAGTGTGTGTGGGAAGAGTGTTCAGCAGTATATGAGGTATACTGTATCGTCGAGTCAGTGTTCAGTCTAGTGGTCTATATGTTTTGGATAGCAGCCTCAGTGTGTAGGACATGTGTAAAGCAGTTAGGAATGTATGCTAGTAATAATTTCAGGAGGATGACTCTTCTGTTCCTCAACTTGGCAGCGTGAGCTCCAGGACATCTGTAGGATCTGAATTCAAGCTGAATGCGGTAGGACTATGATTACTACACTATAAGATGACGGGTGGGTTCTAAGGTTTATTTGCTTGGTTGAAAGAACCAGAAGCCATGCTGGCAGTTCATGACAGGTTGAGCATTGATTCCATTTCTCCATTAATGTAGAATGGGGAAGGTCCTCCTTTCTTGAAGTCGGTTTGAAAAGGGAGAGCATTAAGATCTCTGAAAGGGAGGAAACCCACACCAGCAGGATCTCACTCATGCATGTTTGTTGGCTGGACCTATAGGAGGTAAAATGATGTAACATTCCATTTGTCTATTAATGTAGAATGGAGCAGAGCCTTCACCAACTTTCCTAAAGTTGATGATGAACACCAAGATATTTCTCAGCACATTCAGTTCTTGAAACCCAACATCTGTAAGGGTGGTGGTGGTTAAGGGGTTAGATACTCGTCTATGGACCAAAGGTTTGCAGGTTCGGATCCTACCTCCAGCTCTGCCACTATAGGATAACATGAATGTGTTACTTGTGTCATGTCTGATGATATTCTCATTCAAAAAAGAAATAAAAAGCTGTTCTGGTTTGAAAGGAATCACTGCCAACGTCTCTGGATGGACTGTTTGAAAGTTTCTCTTTCTTTATGTCCTCTGCATCTTCTTCCTTCAAACCGACCACCTGCATGTCCTCTCTCACCACATCCATAAACCTCCTCTTTGGTCTTCCTCTTCTCCTCTTTCCTGGCAGCTCCATCCTCAACATCCTCCCCTCAATATAATCCTCGTCTCTCCTCTGGACACGTCCAAACCAACGCAACCTTGCTTCTCTAACTTTCTCTCCAAAACTTCTAACCTGAGCTGTCCCTGTAATGTACTCACTTCTAATCCTGTCCATCCTCGTCACACCCAACGAACATCTCAGCATCTTTAACTCTGACACCTCCAGCTCCGCCTCCTGTTTTTTTGTCAGTGCCACCGTCTCCAACCCATACAACATAACTGGTCTCACTACTGTCCTGTAAACCTTCCCTTTTACTCTCACTTTTACCCATCTGTCACAGATCACTCCAGCCACTCTTCTCCACCCATTCCAACCTGCCTGCATTCTCTTCTTCATCTCTCTTCCACACTCGCCATTACTCTGAACTGTTGATCCCAAGTATTTAAATTCCTCTGCTCCCTGCGTCCTAACCACTCCACTGTCCTCCCTTTCATTCATGCTCATGTATTCTGTCTTTGTCCTACTCACTATTATTCCTCTCCTCTCTTCTCTGTAACACCAGACTTCCTCATACAAAACCACAACTCCTCTCTAGGCACCCTGTCATGTGCTTTCTCCAAGTCCACAAAGGCACAATGCAACTCCTTCTGACCTTCTCTGTACTTCTCCATCAACACCCTCCGAGCAAACATTGCATCTGTGGAGCTCTTTCTCTGCATGAAACCATACCGCTGTTCACTAATCCTCACCTCATTTCTTTATCCTGCTTCCACGACTCTTTCCCAGAACTTCATGCTGTGGCTGATCAACTTTATCCCTCTATAGTTACTACAGCTCTGTGCATCACCCTTATTCTACGAGTACACTTCTCCTCCACTCCTCAGGCATCCTCTCACTTTACAAGTTTCTCAGATTTCTAGGGTTAAATTAAAGACATGTTGTATGTTTTGAGGTTTGGCCACAGAAAGGATGTAGGGGCAAGTAACATTTTGCCTCAAGTGCCAAATAGTTAGGGACACTGCAGAACAACCTAAGACATACATTTATACATACATTTCAGTTACCATAGTAACAGTTGTTGGGATTGAGCGGGATCGCCCAGCGAGGGCATCAATGTCAAACCATAAGTGTCAAATGCGTAGAGAGAGATATCCAATACCACAGAAACCATCAAACGCAACCCAAGCACACAAACATAGTCCTGGACAGGACGTTGCATCTCCTTTTGAAGAGCACCTGAGTGGAAAGCGTCTATTTTTGACAGCGTGGGATGTCAGAGTTGGCAGTAGTCCTGCTCTTGTCAATCATAATGAGAGCAGGTGTCACCTCAGGCCGCTGTATGGATTGATCTGTCTCCAGGCCATGTCTGTGTTTGCGCAGCATCAAATTCCAAACATCCCAAGGTCACGGCTTCTCGGCAAGCCTCTCTAACACACGGACCCTCCAGATGGTCTCTCAAGCAAAAAAAAAAAAAAAGAAAAAAGAGAGATAATAAAACAAACAACACTCTCCACCTGAATCATGACCGTACCCTGCTGCTCCATATTAATGATCTTGTATGCCTGGAAAATACATTTTTGTTAGCATTCACAGCTGTTAAGACGGCACGGGATCGGACAGAAAGCGGCCAGCGTCAAATCTGAAGAACACCTGCGTGATATTTATTCCTATCTAGGAACTGTCATGGAGTGGGCTGGAAAATTGGTGTCATGAATTATGATTTGCTTTCAGGGCTTTTTTTCTTTTTTTTAAAGATGCACAGGACTGTCTCTCGGTGGCAAGCCCTGCTCAAAGCAGTGGAGGAATTCCAGATCACCATGCTGGAGACAACACACTCAGCCATTCTCATTTCGTCCAGCTCACACTGAGAACCGGCGAGAAGGTCTAGAGCGTAAAAACAGACTTCTCTTTGTTCAACACTCCATAAAGCAGCCCACCCAACGTGGCATTTGCTGCAGGAAATTTTATATCGCACGTCGATTGCCTACATCATTAAGCCCCCCTTGAGCTGAAAGTGTCCAACTCAATCGCCATAGAGTGACAATAGTTCTCTTACTGGTGTGGCGTCCACCAGCCTGATGACCCCCTACTTGCTCCAGACACCCACAGCCTTTCCTCTTAAGCAACTAAGTACCATCACAGCTTCAATGTCATCTCAGCAAGAAAAGTCAGAGATGGCCCAAAGGGGGGCTGCAGAAGAGAGCCGGCACTGTCGTCCCGAGCCACCTGGAGAGATGTCATAAAAGGAGAAGCCTGTCAAGTCGTGAATAAGGGAGGAAAGACGACAGAGGTGTCATGATGAGTCCCCTTGGCTGGCTTTGGCCCGCAGATCTCAGGGTATGCAATGCCATCACAGCTGCCAGGTCTGTACGGGGACATGTGCCTTTAGCCTCGCCTGTCACTCCCTGGATCAGGCAGGCTGAGCGCACCTTTGCCCCGTCCCTAGACGCAAAGCGCCAGCATAATATTTCATATCGGGTTTGAATCGTCTCCAAGGTCAGGGGCGAACTGTAACCTCTCCTTGCAGGATTTACCTTTCAAGCATATCCCGTTAAGCAGAATGCGGGATGCTGCTCGATGATTTTATGAACTCCACAGGGAGATACTGGTTTGTTGATTCTAGAAAAAAAAAAAAGAAGAATTGAGTCAACTGAGCTTCCCTTTTTCAGGATATCCAATTAGGTGCAACCTCTTAACGAGGATGCTCTGGCGTGCCATTTCTACAAGCCTGTAGTGCTGAAATAAAAGAGAAGCACAAGCAAAGATTTAAAACAAGGTGAAAATGCAAAAAAAAGAACCTAATTGAACTCTTTAGGTGTTCATTTAAGGCTTGTACTGCGTAATGGAGCAGAAAATCCTGGCTGATTACAGCTGAGCATAGTATGCAGTATTGATGGTTATATTGGGCTTTCTTTCCACACCATACACTCCGCCAAAGGAGTGGAGAGCGGACCGGGGGAGTCATTTGAATGTGAGGAAGCTCCAGTATGGCAATAATGAACATTGGGAATAGAGGTATTGGACTGCGGGGGCTCACTGAGAGAGAGCTGTAATACAGTAATGAGTCAGGAGGGAAGAGAATGCCATGCCGAGAGACAGAAAGGGAGGGTAGCTGTGAAAAGGAGAGGGAGCGGGAAAAGAAAAACAGTGCTATTGGAGAAAAGTAAGACGTGGTTATTGTCGGGGGAAGTGCTCTATTGGTGGAGTGTGAATATGAGGGAAAGGTCAGGTGGGAGATTGAGATCAGAAAGGTCAACTCTGCAGTTATTAGACCCACTCGGGTTAGCAGCGCTGCGTGATGGCTTCATGCGCTGAATACACTGGATGTCAGGTCTCGACACCGTCCAGCTCTTGGTGTTGACTTTTGCATCGCTGAGATGTAACTCATCAATATATAACAGCTGCAAGGTATAAAACCTTAATTCGGACAGTTTCTTCATGACCCATGGAAGAACGGGACCACAATACAAGGTCGAGCATAGGTGTGTTTTTTGTTTGTCCACATATGTCAGCGCGGTCAGGATCGAGCTGCAGCTCCAGATGATGTTTCTTAACTTAATTCAAATCTAGAAAAACAACTACTTCTATTACTTTTAGGCTTATAAGTGAATAGGACCAGGATCAGAGTCATTCCAGGCCTGTTACAATGGGCAGAGCAAGGACATAATGAAGTCAAAATATAGCATATTATTTAAAATGTACATTTAATATCGAAAATATTTTACTTTTTCATGCTGTTCGTTGTGTCTACTTGTACCTCTGTCTAGCTAAATGTGCTCGGGATCCACAGCGGATCGTCCTTTTCCATTTCTTCCTGACCTCTGCATCTTCCTCCTTCTAACCAGCCACCTGCATGTCCTCTCTCACCACGTCCATAAACTTCCCCTTTGGTCTTCCTCTTCTCCTCTTTCCTGGCAACTCCATCTTCAACATCCTCCTCCCGATATAATCCTCGTCTCTCCTCTGGACATGTCCAAACCAATATATTTGATTCTCTACCTTTGTCTTTATAATGTCCAACCTGAGCTGCACCTTTAATATACTCGTTTCTAATCCTGTCCATATTGATAGAAATGGATACTGTCCACAAAATGAGTGAGCCATGCTTTCCAGAGATGATAAAGTTCCTGTTGGTCCTACCATTAGGTGATCACAGCCTTTGATACCCATTGCAGGGGTGTCCCAATTGGCATGTGTGACTATAAGCTGACACAACAATTCTCCTCCAATTATATCTCAGGCTTTCTAATGACACGCTTCATCAGGAAGCATGAACCAGCCTTCACTCTCAAAGTGCAGGAGAATCCTAACTAATGGGTGGAACTGAGGAAAAAACCTGGACAAAATAGGTCAGATCAGTTTCCTGCCTATAGTCAGTATCCTCATATATGCATTGTTATGGCAACCAGTATGGACATACTATGGACATAGATGGTTACAGCCCCAGTCTCATCAAAAATCACATTTTTTAATGTGTTACTCGAACTACAAATTCTCAAATCAAAAAAATCAGACAAATATGACCCTGAGGTTTAAACAAACATTATTCATTTACTCATTATCCACTGTTATTCTATCCATTGTTAGTCAACCGTAGTCCATTTCATATACTTCATATACATTACTATAAAATGATATAACTTCATAACTATATCTATATTTACTGATAGGGTTGTGTTTGGTTCCCAGATGGGATCGTGGGATTGTGTAAGAAGTATATCCACCTGTTTTGGTGAAAACTCTGGTGGCAAGCGCACCATCACCCACTGCTTCTCCCACTGTCTATGCTAGGGGTTGGATTGGCTTGGAAATTTAACTCCCAGTTTATTCCAGTCCTAACAATTCTGCCTTCCCATCCATATATAAGACAATCTTTCTCATGCTTGTCCCAAGATGAGTACCCTCAAAACACTTGTCCCCCCTGAGACCAGTGCTAGGTTGGCTGGGAAAACTTTCCCCTAATGAACACACCAGGCACTGTAGAGATAAGGACTTATTTTTAACATTGCAGCAATGCTATAAACCCAAACCAACCCCTTACTGGTCTAAAAAAATGTTATTGCTTAGATGAGAAAGTGCCATAGATACTGGAAACGTGTGATGTCTCCAACTAACCCAGCCTTCCGCTTTACAAGGAGTCTCTGTTTTTAAGACAGCACTTGAACCGCATTTGTATTTAAGTGGTCAAATATGTTCTCCGTCTGCACATTAAGGAGTGAAATGGAGTGGGCCAACAGTGTGTTTGGGGTCATTTGTCTTTGTGATTTCCACGGCAACTGGCAGACGAGGAACTACATTAAAGCCTTGAACTCATCTCATCCAGCGGCAGAGCTCTGGGGTCCCTGCAAAAATGACTCCCTATGAACGAAAGATGAATTTCTCTCTCAGCAATAGTGCACGCGTGCAAAAATAAATGAACAGAGCATGCATTGTTTATCATAAACAGAGCGTAACCTACTTTATATGTTGGGTATGTTCCTCAGCTCCACTTGCATTGAGATACAGGTGGGAGGTTCTCAGTGCGGGTGCTGAGATTAAATGAAGGAGATTAAGAACACTTATGTAGATGACGGGCAGCCCTATCTATGCAAAAAAGTAAGAATGCTCCTTGGGATTAGCAGATTCTCTCTGTGGTTTAAGATCCGAAAAGGCAAATGCGGGAACAATCCCAGCACAGGGGAACAAGATTTGCTGACGACCAGAAGAGAGAGTTTCCGACAGAGTGATCAAAACCAAGCTACATTTTAGGAGTAGCTTAAAGGGGCATTTAATCAGATGATCTGATTCAGAAATGCTGATGTGTGGTATTCTGGGGCAAAGACCTTGGATGTGCTGCATTTTGATCATGAATTCAGGTTCCAGGTAAGTTTCCATTTTTTTTGTTTTGTTTAACAGGCTTTTGAAAAGAATGTAGGACATAATTTGTGCATCTAGGCCAGAAGTGTGAAAAAATGACTGCGTTCTGGCTGAACTTATATGTACTTTAATATCTTTCTGATGACTTTTCACTTGACTTCCTACATTTTAACCCAAATATCTGCTAATTACTCAAAACACTGGAGGTTGCTGATGATGTTGTGGTCTGTAGCGAGAGTATCTTGAGGAGAACCTGGAGAGATGGAGATCTGCTCTAGAGAGGAGAGGAAGGGAAGTGAGTAGGACAAAGACAGAATACATGAGCATGAACGAAAGGGAGGAAAGTGTAGTGGCTAGGATGCAGAGAGTAGAGGTGAAGGTGGAGGAGTTTAAATACTTGGGATCAACAGTTCAGAGTAACGGCGAGTGTGGAAGAAAGGTGAAGAAGAGAGTGCAGGCAGGTTGGAATGGGTGGAGAAGAGTGGATGGAGTGATTTGTTACAGATGGGTACCAGCTAGAGTAAAAGGGAAGGTTTACGGGACAGTAGTGAGACCAGCTATGTTGTACAGGTTGGAGACGGTGTTGCTGATGAAAAGACAAGAGGCGGAGCTGGAGGTGTCAGAGTTCAAGATGGACAGGATTAGAAATGAGTATATTAGAGGGACAGCTCAGGTTAGACATTTTGGAGACAAAGTTGAAGAAGCAAGGTTGCGTTGGTTTGGACGTGTCCAGAGGAGAGACGAGGATCATATTGGGAGGAGGATGTTGAAGATGGAGCAGCCAGGAAAGAAGAGGAAGATCAAAGGGGAGGTTTATGGATGTGGTGAGAGAGGACATGCAGGTGGTCGGTTTGAAGGAGGAAGATGCAGAGGACCGGAAGAAATGGATTATCCGCTGTGGTGAGCTCTAAACGGGAGCAGCTAGAAGAAGAAGAAGCAGAAGAAGAAGAAATGCATTTTACACCATCTTCCCAACATCAGGACCCGTTTCAGTGTAATTGGCCGAAAGCACACAGAAAAAAGATGTTTCCCTCTGTGTGTCCATCTACGCAGGACAGTTGGACGGAGATGTAAGAAAGAGGAAAGGGAGAGTGGACGGTGGAGGAAAGGCATGTATTGAGTGCAAGGCGTGATGCCTGCGATGCTGATAGAAATGTCCTTTAAATAACTACTTTTTTACTTTTTCGTAAAAATTCTGAACACATTTCTGTACTTTTTCACTGATTAAAGAAGTTGAGCTGGTTCTTCTTCTTTTAGTGGATAATTTGAGTATCTGTAATTCTGATGCATGTGTTTAATTTTGAAACCCCTGATCTAAGTGTTAATGGCCCATAACCTCCATGGAAAGTCTGAGAGCTTTTACTTTTAAATCCAAATCAACTGCATGCATAATCAACTACACAAAATGACAATTTTTTTTTTTTTTTTTTCGGTGTGTAATACAAACTGAACCATTTCTCCACTTTGTGTTTGCCTGCATGACAGCTGCATGCTCTCTGTTAATTGCCTTTAGAACAAAGCACATTATTTCTCACTCCCATCCCCATCCATTCACAAGGATTTCACCAAAGAGCGTCATTTCTTTAAAGGTCTAATTAGCGCTGCGCTGCCGCCTGCAATGCTCGCTGTGAGAATTCCCTGGAGCATCATTATTGTACAGTTCATGAGTCATAGTGGCTTGCTGTTTCAGCTGAAACGCTCTTCATTTTTCGGGAAAAAAGAAAAAAAACAGTAGTGCGTTCACCACTCCAGCCTTCCTGGCATTCCTGTGCAATTTCGCAAGGGCGCTGAAATAAAAAAGACTTGAGAGAGGATGGATAAAAGGCTGGCAGAAATGAGAAGAGAACATCGTTGCAGGCATCTGCCGTTCTTAAACCGGTGTGCTGGGATCGCACCTCGTTCTTTGACACATCGCTTCTTCTACCTCCGCTTTAATCTCCGCCGCTTTCCCAAAACTCAGGAGACGAAACAAAACGGGATTTTGAAGGAGCATCATGACAACTTCAGGGGGTAAAGAGCGCCGAAGGAAATGCTCCCGTAAAAGATGTGCAAACGGCGGCGAAATTGTCCTTCATCAAAAGAGGCGGCCCTGAACGGGGGAATCTGTTTTGATTCCGCTTCACTCCCAGTACAGTGCATTGTCTCGCGAGGCCTTTGTGTCGGAGATGCGAATGTTTTTTTATGCATGCGAATGTTTGCCGCTATGTTGGAATCGCTGGGAGAAGTCTAGCCCCCTGTAATTGCAGGGCCGGGCCTCCTCTCCATCTTTGTTTGCATGAATTTCTGAGGTGCTGCACTTCTTCCCAAGAAACTTCTTTAAAGCAGCAAAGAACTTCCTCCCTTCTCAGCACTTTTTAAAACATTGATCTGTTTAAGCAAGCCGTCGTTTGCCCAGGCTCTTTCATCATTCACTCTTTGGAGAAAGGCCCAGCTGAAAGAGCTGGAGAAAAAGGAGGAGTCCCGGCCACTCAATACTTGTGCTTTTATTGTAAAGAATTCTCTGAAAACGAGGAAAACGTTATGTAAAAGAGATTCGGTACCAAGTACCAGCGTCAGGCCGGAGTCAGGTCGGTGTCTGCAGAAGATTGGGTGGTCATCTGTGCATTTTTGCCCACCCATTACTGCTAGAGCCCCACTCTCTGTAAAAAAAGAGCGTTTTCCCTGCCCCCCAGCATCTCCTTGTTGGTCATTCCATCCAGTCAGCTAATTAGGCTTTCTTAGGCTGAAGGGGGCGTGGTTAAATATAAGAAAACACCCAAACTGTCCAGTGTTGGGACTCCAGGACAAGCACTGGGAACCTTTCTGTTTAAGCATAGTTTGAGCATGACAGCCTGCTGTTTGGCTTAACTAGGCTTCAGTTGATGCAGCCCCCAGTGATATTGGACAGTCTGGGGAGTCAGAGAAGCGAGACATGTAGATTTGGACATGTCCACAGAAGAGACGAGGTGTAATCCAGCAGAAGGATGTTGAGGATGGAGGAAAAGAGGAAGAACAAAGAGGAGGTTTTATGGATGTGGTGAGAGAGGTCAAGCAGGCGGTCGGGGTGAAAGAAGAAGATGCAGAAGATCAATGAACTGTAATGGGAGCAGCCGAAAGAAGAAGGAGAAGAATGTTGGGCATTTCTAAAGAAGTTACCGGTTTGATCAATGTTTTTATTTGGATTGATGACCATCCTGAAAACAGCCTCCACTCCTCTGATCAGCTGTCAGTTTCAATGCATTTAGGATTTTCATGCTGCTACATTTTCAGGCTTTGGTGAACTAACAAGCAAGAAGGAAGATCTGATTTCCTTTTCTCCAAATGGAGGATGCGTGAGCGCAATCCACCAATAAAAACTCACTGTGAAAGGCCCAAACCGAGCCCCGTGTTCCTTGCATTCAATCAGCCCGAAACCTTGTCAAGCTCGGGCGGAGTAGCAGGCTTTAAACGTAACGAACGTTTCTCAAAACGAAAAACAATTATTCTCTCGACCACCAGTAGCTCGTCACCTGTAGTGAAAGTTGGGGTTTGACGGTTCTGCAAAAGACGGTTTTGCAAGCCTGATGGCTCCTGATGAATATTTCATGAATCCCACCAGGATAAATGACGAACATGTTTATGACACCGTGTGCGGCAACTAATGGTAGGCATTTGGTCTCCCAACATTTGGTGAGTGATGGTCCGTGGCTTGCCTGGTAAAACGATGATAATTGCGCCGGCGAGGGGATCGTCTGCATAGATCGTGATTTATGAACAAAGAATAATTGGATTAGTCAAGGAATAAAGCACTGTAAAGAATGATAAAGTTTTAATGGGAAAGTTATGTTGCCCTGAGAATATGCTTCTCATTTCTCATTTGGTGCAACCCAAAAAAAAAAAAAAAACAAAGCAAAAAAAAGCCTCTGTGACAATGTTCATAGTTCCTGCCCTGATGCAATGTACTTACAAGCGGTTTCAGTGTTTCAGGCCTATTAAGGAGGGAAACACATGGCCTAATTAAGCAGTGCAGGCCATTGGGGTAGAAAATAATGATCTGGACAAGAAGTGCAGTCGGAGATGTGAAGTTCTGTGTTGTCACTTCAGCCTTGGCTTCTGGAGCTCTTGTACCATTTGGACCGTGGTGGCGCCACGCAGGAGTGAAAACAAGCTTCTCCTTTTACTTGCGATGCATCTTTAATTAGCCTTTCTCTCAGATTTAGCACCAAGTGATGATCACATCCTACCGACAAATGAGCACTTCCCCTGGGAGGGTATGAAAAGGTATCGTCGAATGCTGCCATACGATGCAATCGAAGTGTGTTAATTAGGGCGAAGGGGAAAAAAAAGAGGAAGAGGTGGAAAAGCGCTTCGGAGCACTGCAGGGGGAATGTTTGCGTCGATCTGCTTTCCAAGGTCACGGTTTTTTGAAGTTTCGCTCGCGTTTTCGGGGGCTGGCCCGGAGAGTAGCTTCAAAGTTCGGAAGCGCAAACAAGAGCACGATGAGAAGCAGCAGCCAGAATGGAGCTCATTAGCGAACACACCCTGCACTCGGGGGTTCAGAGATTACAACCGGCCTGTCACCTGACTCATGCCCGCTGGCAGGCTGGTAGAACAGGGGCTGCTTTTGATATGCAGGGCGCAAACGTGGCCAGATGTGTCCCCATCTGACCATTTTCCAGTGGCAAACTGGTCTAATTAACACGTGTAGAAAAGCCACGGCTCAGACAAGGCGGAACATTTAAGGATGCTCTTGGGCTTTTTCGAGTCTCGTCCCAGTATAAAGAACACACAGGCCAGTTGCACACTGTCCCCGACCATGGGGCTGAATAAACTGCTGCTTTTAATATAAAAGCACGCCTGTGGGGTTACGTGTAAGATATTCGAAGTGCTGAGAAGTGCTTCTGGTCTTAAGTATCTGACAACCCACCGTATTATTTCTTTCTCCAAATCTGCTGCTAACAAGAGCAGAAAATCAAACACATAATCCTGCAGACTCCATAGACCCACCTTGTGGCTCACATCAAAGATCTCAGTGACCAACCTTTCCTACAAATCAGTCCAAGATATTTCAGCCCTGCTAGAGCTGCATCCGTAAACAAGTGGGGTTAAAAGTGAAAGTGACTACAGCGCAGCGTCAAGCGATTTGCAATGAAATGCAACCTCTGCTTTTCACCCACACACACCGTGCAGCAGTAGGCATGCAAATACAGCACCCGGGGAGCAGTGATGGGGTCGGTACCTTTCTCAAGGGTATCTCAGGGCAGCCTACTGGTCTGGGATTCAAACCCATGACCTTCTGATCCTGGAGCCTCATTCCTTAACACTTGGCCACCGATGAGACAGTCAACAATCTGTTGCCTCCTTCACTACAGAGCTCCAAACTGCAACTAGAAGCAACGTCAGCAGAACTCAGCTTCAGGCGCTTCATTTAATGGGTTTCCAAGGCTGATTGGCTGCACTCAGGCCTAGATTAAATAGCAGGCCATGTTAAATAGAATATAATTGGGGCAGGTTGGTGTAACTGCTCTAAAGTTTGAAAACATCACCTGTTTAAAAATCACCATTCTCTTGATGTCACGAAAACTAACACATTTGCATATTTCCACCTTTTCAGCCTACAGCAGTTTAGCCTCGCATCACGGTGAAGTTTTAATGAGTGTTTTGGCCCAGGCTGCGTTTTGAATGAGGCGAAATCCAAGGCAGCCAGTCAGAATGGAGCTCATTTGCATATAACGCTCTTAAAGGCGCAGTGTGAAAAGCACCCCGAGTCTTTCTAAGAGGGACATGAAACTGAATGACCACCTAATGTCTCCACTGCATTTGCAGGCCTCTGACAAACATTTGCTTGAATAAGAGCCATACTTATCCCCCACTAATGCAGCACATTTAAGAGACGTGGAGAACGTCTAGACAGTGAATCAGGTTGCCATTAATGTGAAGCTGTTCATCTGTAGCGTGTAATTGGCCATTTCCTCCTTTCATGATTATTCACTCTGTCGCGCAGATAAAAGAAAAAGCCTTCATCATTAACGCTCCAGCGTGCCGTTCTTGGGACTGTAACATGCTTCTGTGCTAATTGCCACATTATCGCAAATTAGGTTTCAAATTTTATGAGTTCATTAGCATCTCTGGTGTGTTGCTATGCAAACACAATGCAGTGGCTACAGAACTGAGGTGATCGTTCACTGAATGCCCTGAATTTAATACCTAATGCCTAACTGCTGCATTGGTATTCAATACGTCAGGCACTGTAAAGGACGGAAAAAAGAAAAATAAGAACAGTGGGTTAAACAAACTTGAACTGTCTTATCACATGAGCTGCAAACACATATGAACGTATATGATGAACGTATGGCGGTCCCAGCAACTCGATTCAAACTGATCGCTCCACAAAGGCTATCAATCAGTTGGATCATGGATTTTTCCATTTCTTCCTGTCCTCTGCATCTTCCTCTTTCACACTGACCCCCTGTATGCCCTTTCCCTTCTTCTTTGGTGGTACCAACATTTTTCCCCAATCACAGCCCAAAGTGCAATTTCACGAATGCCGGTGCTTGAGAAGAAGGTAATCAAACCCTGCCTTTATCACAGCAGCACAGATTTGAAGCCTCCTTTGCAGCAATGTTTGGAAATAACTTGTGTCCAAAACTCCCCCGGTACCTTTAAAAGCTTGCCAACAGTTCTGTCACATTTGCTGGACATTCATTTTGAACGCGGCGGTCCAGCTGATCTCTGCAGCTCAATGCGAGAAGGATCTGGACACTGGGGAGCACAAGACACAGTTTAGAATAAAAGTTTGCATTTCCTTGGACTGATACTTGTTTTTGTGCAGTTTTGAAGAATGTCCGGGATCATTACTGAAAAATGAAGTTTTGTGATGGAATTATTCTGAGCTTATTTATAAATAGATTTTTTCATAATCCCTTTAATTTGGACTAAGTCTAGAGATCTTTCTACCCGAAAAAAAAAAATCAGACCCTCACCAAGCCGCCTCCATGCTTCACTGCAGGAGCAACACGTTCTAAGCTGCTCTTTCTCCCCACAGAAGGTCAGAAGGTTGTGGGTTCAAATCCCAGACCAGTAGGATGCCATGAGGTAGCCTTGAGCAAGGTACCATCCCCATCATCGCTCCCCGGGTGATGGAAATAGCTGCCTTCTGCTGGACGTTGTGCATGGGTTAAAAGCAGAGGTTGCATTTCTTTGTGGTTGGCTGGGTCCTGTGCTGTGTTCACAATGACAAATAGTCACTTTCACTTCAAATAAAGCCTTCACTTCCTCCAAATCAGTGAAATTTACTTTAGTCTATCCACGTGACCTGCTCCCAGTCCTGAACACTCCAGTGTTGGTGTTGTTTGGCCCACAGTCGTCTCCCGAAATAAAGGTTCTCTCCCAGCAGCTGGGGTTCTGACATCATTAGAATTCCAACACAAAGTATCAGCGCACGAAAGACAGACTTGATACATCTTCTTCAGATCCAGCAGTTTAAGCCTTTTTGTAAATAATATATTACTCCATCCATCCATCTGTCCATACATCCGTCCATCCATCCATCTGTCCATCCATCCATCCATCTATATTGAGCAAAAACAGCTTTGTGTCTTTATTTTCTCATTTCTGTCCTCTATATGTACTGATTCCATCATTTTGCCAGGGCTTGTACTTTGTGGTTCACGTCTGCAGGCGCCATCCAGCTCAGCTCGGCTTCAAACACCTCCTGACATCCACTGCATGAATTATTCTTCAAAAATAACTTTGCCCAGAAGCCTATTCCGAATATTACGTGAGTAAGTTTGTTAGACATCACTAATGTAGAAAACAAAGCCATAAATAACCAACTGGTGCTTACTTCTGTAAGGTTTCAGACAGTCAGACGGTGAAATTTTTCATCAGCCGCAGTGGTCAATAGGTAGAAGATGAAGCATAGCAAACACATTAAGCATATGCTTGTTTTGAGGAACTCTGCAGGTGGAAAAAGAAAAATAGGATGCATAAGTAAAGTTTAAGACTACAGACTGGTCAGGTAGTATTGATCAGCATGGTCTGAAGAGGCAGCATCTAACCTGTCAGGCTTACATAACAAGGGTTTCATTCAAGTAATTACCTTTTCCTATAGAGCACATGTTCAGTGATCTGAGACCTGGATGTCTTTGCAGAGCGAATACGTCGCTGGTATCACATTGCAGTTGATGTACTTTGTTGAAGACCTTGCTCCAAATCTGCACACCAATCCCGAGTGAAGCTTCCACACCAGTGCCTGTCAGGGAAGTCAACACCGATGAGGAGTCCATTCTGGAGCTTGACCTGTTGGTGCCAAAACAGATTCAAATCAGTGTCAGGCTTGGGTCAAGTTCATATTTCACATTCAGGTGCTCCCAACCCACCTTCTTTTAACCCTACATGTACCCTACACTCGGTCCAAGTCACTGTGCCTCCTTCCCACTTCCATACAATTTGTGGGCACTGCTGAAGCAAGTTTGTTGAAGTTGGCTACAAATATATCAACATGAGATGCATTCGTTGTTTATAATTATGGTTATTTATTAGATTTTTATTTATTTATTTATTTATTTTGCAATGCTTGTCTTTTTCAGGCAGGTCTATTAATATATATTGCCCAGTAGATTCAGTTGTGTCCCCACTCAAATATTTATTTTGGAACTCAAAGTGACACTACGGGGAATGAATCGCCTAGTGATCGCTGGAAATGATGGGCCTCTGACTAGTTTGCCGCTTGTTGTTGGTGCCAGAATGCAGGATAGGGGAGTGTG
This sequence comes from Hepsetus odoe, assembly GCA_017165825.1. NCBI lineage: Eukaryota > Metazoa > Chordata > Actinopteri > Characiformes > Hepsetidae > Hepsetus > Hepsetus odoe. Next base: position 3,412,983 of record CM029394.1, read on the forward strand.
GTGCCAACTGGTAGAGGTGCCCCCAAGCGTTGAACATAAACAGTAATAGATTTTTGGATTTAGAGGACGGGGGACCACATGTTCAGCTGAAAACATGCTAAATATATCAGTCATGCACAGAATTAAAAAAACTCTTAGCCTTCATTGGGGTAAAAGGTGCCTTTCATTATAGGATACATACAAGGGTGTTTATTTGTTGGTCGCAAACGTCCATTCTCCATGAAGTGTGTGTAGACGCTGTTTGATCACTGGTTGACTATTATTGGTGCTGGGTGTCAAATATGTTGTTTTATTCAACACTGATTGATCATATTTAGTTTCAGACAGTCCTTAACAGAATGCAGATCCAGTGCTTCACAGGCTGTGGGGCTCTGGAGCCAATGCTCACCTTTTAGCATGAAGGCTCATATGTGGCGGCTCCAGAGTGTCCCACTCTATATTCACAGATAGTATATGAGACAGAGCTGATGCAGACCTCCGTAGAGAAGAGATAGTGTCGAAATTGAACAGTAAGGTAAGGTAAATAATTAATAATTATTTTATTACCCTTCACGATCGATCCGCCAGTGATTACTTGCCAGAATTGGGGGTAAGGATCAGGGTTATGAAATATGGATTGTTGGTCTAACTTCAGGGAGACAGAAGAGATTTGATTGTCACTCACCTCACAAACCATCAATATCATGCACCCTTTCCCAATATAAAGTTGCAGCCATGAATATTTAATGAATATTTTGACAGCGTTTTTTTCTTTTTTTTCATTATTAATTTGTCAGATAGTGGATTGTGAAACAGTGGTTGGTGCATGATAGAGACAAAATATCCCAGAGGTCAGTTCTTCTGACGCATTGCCCACCCTTTCTGTGATGATGGCAAGGCAGTCATATCTCTGTTTTCAAATTATTCTGTGTGTCGTCTCATATTCTTTTCATTAGGGGTTCATTTGAAGTGGTGGATGCTGTTTGCTACCTTCTGAACCTTTTCATGAAATAAGGCCTTTAGAGTCCACAACAATCTGATTTAAAGCAACAAAATCTGCCAATAAGTGGATGTCATGCCTAAACATATTCATTCCTAGCTATGATTACTTTAAACCTAGCTACAGCTGAGTATATAACTGAGCTAAATCTTCCTATGGCAGAGTTAACCCACTTATAAATTCACTAAACTGTAAGGGTGCCATCCAGGGCTTTATAGTGTACTGCTGATTGTTGTCAGCTGTAGCTCTGCATCTCCCCCCTCCTGCCTGACAACAATTTGTAAATAGCTGTTAACCTGCCCACGGCTGAGCTAAACCTACTTGTGACTGAACTAAACACTGCTATAATGGAACCAAACCCAGCTTTAACTGAGCTAAACCCAGCTCTAAATGAACTAAACTCAGTTTTTACTGAGTGAAACCCAGCTATGACTAAAGCTAACTATTATTAAGTGAAACCTAGTTTTGAATGAAGTAAATCCAGCTATGGCTTATCTCAAACCAACCAAGGGGGGGCTAACCCTGATTTAATCCAGAACTAGCAATGACAAAATCTTAATTATGAATAATTATAAATGTACATGTTTGTAAATAGTCATAGCTGGGTTTAGTTCAGTCATAAGTTTCTTGAGTTGCATCTAAAGGCTGTAAAGTGGAAGTTTCGAAGGATGCTCATGAGATCGATGTTTGATACTTTTTCAGAAGGTCTAAATGGACCACCTCCCTGTTGACCTTCGTCCTCTAATATCCCCATCTCCTTCCTGTTTGAGGAAGCAGTTTGTTTATGTATCAACTAATTCTTTATTAACAGGACGGCACAGGGAAAGGTTGAAACCCCCATGGACGAGGCAGGATGTAGAGCTAATGATCTATTTGTTTGATCCGTGTTCTTTCGCCCCGCTCCCTTCCCCCTCACTTCATGTTTGAAGAGCCCACTTTTGATGATTTGCCCCCTCCTGAGATATTCCCAACAAGCATGATGGTCACTGTGTGGGCCAGGTTCATTACATTCTTCATTTACAAACTCTCTGCCTAGGAAAGAAACTCAATAGATAAAAGATGTGTTAACATAAAACACATAAAAAAAGATGTGTTTTTTTCATTAAAAAGGCAATTGGTACATATAATTTCAATTAATTAAAAACATCAAATGAAAAAAGGTTGGGTTTTTTGGGACTGCATGGTATGATGAAATTCAGATACTGTTGCTTAGAGGCATTTTGTCACGATGTGGTGTTGTGGGCTGCACGCCAACGCAGAGCCAAGAGCTTCGTACTGGACTTTAATGACGGATAACATGCACAGAACTCAAAACTAAACATATTAAACATAACAAGTGTAAAACGTAACATGAATAATCACAAAGTGAGCACACAGAATGACCAGCGTCCTGCTCTGATTCATTTGGGCTTATGACGCCAGCCCCCCGATGAGGCACACCTGGCGGTCTTCTTGGCGGGTTCGGCTGCGGCCCCTGAAACCCTGCTTTCTCTCCAGCGGTCTGGATTGGACGCAGCCCAGAAGCCCCCCCTGAAGCCCCGCCTCCTCCAGCGGACTTGGACCCCGTCTCCTCCGCGGTGAAAATGGAGGATGCCTTTGAAGTCCCACCTTGTGCTGATAAGTGAGCCGGCATCGCAGCCCCACTTCTCCAGGGGCTAACGCTCCGCAGCTTCGCCCTCCTGGTTGCTGGAGCTGGAACTGGCACCACCTTGGCCAATGCCGGTAGGGGAGCGGACGCCGCAAAACACCCGAGGCGTCGCTCAACCCCTATCCCTCCAGCCTCCAGCACCCGGAAGGTCCGGTGGTTCTTCGCAGGCATCCCAACGGAGTTCTCGGCTCGCGACGTCCATTTGTGGCAGCTGGTCATTTCAGTCACGGGGTGGGGTTGTGGGCTGGATGCCAACGCAGAGCCAAGAGCTTCATACTGGACTTTAATGATGGATCACGTGCACAGAACTCAAAACTAAACATATTAAACATAACAAGTGTAAAACATGAATAATCACAAAGTAAGCACACAGAATGACCAGCACCCTGCTCTGATTCACTGGGGCTTATAACACCAGCCCCCGATGAGGCACACCTTAAACAATCTTTAAGAAATGCTTTAAACAATCCAGGCTTTTGGTGTAAAGGTTTTCCATATTGCAAATTGTCAATTTGATTCGAGAAGTTCCGTGAGGTCACAATTTCCATGTTTTTGTAACTCAGTGGTTGCTATGATATCTTGTGTACTATGGTGTTTGCCATGGTGTTCCAGGTGTTTGCTATGTGGGAGCAATGGTTTGCCGTCAATTTAGAAAATGGAGTTCCAGTGCTCCACAGCCAATTTCTTGGTGCTCCATACTGGTTCATGGGGTGATGAACTGGGGCTGTTGGGTAAAGTGTCTCATCTGCACGACGGACATCAAGTCCAATATTTGCACATGCCAGTGAGTCCAAACCCCATAGTCCGAATAGTGACCTGGTAGTGACGAGGAGTCGGTGGGATGATGAGCTTCAACCAATAAGAGCGCAGACCCCACCTGTGGGAGGTGTTTATATTTGTTCTTTTTGCTGTTATTTTCTTATCTTCTTGCTTGTGTTGCTTGGATTACCTCTTGTCATGCAGTATCACCCCCACTTCAAGCTTCCCTATTGCAGATAGCAGTGTGGACAGTGAAGCCTTCTGTCCACTTTAACAGCAATGTAATATGTCCAAAGTTTTAGCCTGGAGCACCTGAAGTACCTGACCTTCCTGATGGTCTTGTGGCTGCAATCAAATCATCACAGCCATGTTTGGAGCAAGCTACGCTACAGGAAAGGGAAAGCATTGACAGCTAGGGTTGACAGGAATGTAATTCTGTAACAAATTTTACAGTGGCATGAAAATGACCTAAGCAACCAACCAAAAGGCCTGGAGAAAAAGTAATTGCCCTCTTAGTTCCTCGCCCAATTAGCCAACAAATTAATTACCTTCCTCTCCCCGCTACATCTTCTTGCTGAACTGAACCTCTTCCGGTGAAGTGACTCTACCTCCCCTGCTCCATGTATGACTATTTACTTTCCGCTCCCCTAAGAGCTGCATAATTAACATGTGTTTTGTCTTTAGATGACTCTTGTTACTACGGCAATACCCTGTCTCTCTGCTCATGGATTTATTTATCTTGGCGTATCGACTGCTGCACAAGCTGGAGCTATGAGTCTCCTCATGTCTGATGGATCCCACTGGGTTTGCAAGTTTGCGCGGCCGCCTTGCTCCCTGCCTGATACTGCTGTTGTAATGAGCACATACATGGCAGACAGGACTTGATCCATATGTATTGGACACACCGAGCCTTTTGGATAGAGGAAGAGGAAAGCATCGTTAGCTGGCTTGTCCAGTGATAATCATGGCTCGGGTGAAGTATCGATTAGTTGATCTGGCGGGGTTCACTCTGCTCGGGGGAAATGGAATGCAATATATCTGGACGGACGAGTTTTATTGTTATAACTTGGTTTGGTTGCATGTTAATATCGCTGGGCACTGCGCACGGGAGGGGATGCCAGGGGACTTCATAGGTAACAGCCTCATTAAACGGAGCTGAAACATCTCACAGAGGCTCCCGTCTAATGAGGAGCTTGCAGCGCCCGGTCGAATGGCTGGGTATCGACTTTGCACCCTCGCTCTTTCTTGTTCCCTCGCTCTGTCCTTGCGTGAGTGTTTGGAAGTAATACTGTGTGTGTGGGTGTACCTGTTCAAGAGAGTAAGTGAAGAAGGGCCTGTGATAATGATTTTCGTTCACATTGTGCACCCTCCACGACACAGTTTAGCAGGAAAAACTTGGTTATGCAAACACCATCTACTGCTTTGCCTCAGGTAAGTGGAAGCACTAAGCAGTGTTTCCTGCCAACGCCTTGAAGTTTGGGGGCAGGCTTTGCACTCATTAGAGGATGTGCATGCTGCTTTTGGCCTCCAAGACTGGTAGGACTATCGTCAGTGGGGAACATTAAGAGAAAGGCTGCGAATAAACTGGAAAAAGCTTTCAAAATGTTCAAGGTTTTGTGTATTGGCTTTTAAGCACAATATTAATGAAAACACACTTTTTCAAGTAGGTTTGGACACAAAACAAGCATGCACGCCTCTCTACCACATTCTGGAGTTCTGCAGGGGTGTGAAACCCATAAGAGTCATCACTAGTTTGCTTCTGCACAGATGGGCAGCCAAAAGCTCAACACAGTTTAAAATAACATTAATGGCCCTCAAACAGGGTCCTGAATCTTCATCTCCCACATACACAGGAGTAGCGATGCATGATGTGTCAGGAACATATCAGATTCATTAAGTATGAATTATATTATCATTCTAACCTTTGTTCCAGCAGACATGTGCAAAACATGCTGTCATTGTCATGTTTAGCAGAATGGATGAGTCTGTTTTAAACAAAATCCCTCAAACCCATAATCACAAATTCTTTCTTATGGAAATGTAGTATATGTCTGAGTAGGCACTGGCCACAGTCGATCATCTCCAGTAAGGGAGAAGGAACAATGCAGGAAAAATAAAATGTAATACAATTCAAACTGTCTTATTTTTGGCCAGCTGAGTAGATTAAATGAAAGAAATGGAAATGTTTTAGAGCTCCAGGCTGCAAAGGGTATAAAAGATACAAGGTTCTAGATAAAGAGGTTCCACTCAGCATTCAGCATCAGCAGTAAATGAATCACCTAATCATCTGGAATCATCTGCACCTGTTTCTTCACTGCTTCATGTCTTAAGGCCGACACTTTGTTCTGCTTGAAGGTTCAGACATTGATCACTGTGTTGATTAAACAACAGAAAACAATCAGACTGCTCAGGTACAGAGACTGGACTGAAAATGAGAGACAACAACACTGTCCTTCAGGAAGATCTGGAGAACTGCTCAGGTACAGAGACTGGACTGAACATGAGAGCCAACAACACTGTCCTTCAGGAAGATCTGGAGAACTGCTCAGGGACAGAGACTGGACTGAACATGAGAGCCAACAACACTGTCCTTCAGGAAGATCTGGAGAACTGCTCCCTAACAAGACATTAAAAAGGAAGAAAGTCTGAATCTTTGGAAGTAAATATAAAGAAATGAAGGTTGGCTCAAGATGTGAGTGCAGAACTGTATATCAGTGTGATAAAGGATTTAGAGACGTGGGGAAATGATTCTGTAAAAGTAAACTCTTCTTTTGTGGAGAACATTGTAAGCAAAGGAAGCACTTTGTGATTCCTTTTAAATGTCCTTGAAGTGTAGCTGATTCAGAACAGCTGTTAGTTTGAAGTTTCTCATTACGGAGTGTCTGCGCTTGTCCTCCAGTGTGACAGATATGAAGTGTAACCATAGTAACTAGTGTTTTGATATATATACAGCACTGTGCAAAAGTACTGTAGGCAGCCATATGCAGCACCCGAGGAGCAGCGATGGGGACGGTACCTTGCTCAAGGGTACCTCAGGGCAATCTACTACTCTAGAATGCAAATCCACAAACTTCCAACCCTGGGGACTAGCCCCTAAACTCAAGGCTACCGCTGCCCCCCAGTGATCATTACATGCTTTTGAATTTCTACCAAAGAGCATTGAAAACAAACAAAATGGGAAACTGATCCAATTCGAGCAGCCCGAGCGAAAGCCAAGCTATTTTAAGGCAGAAATGAAAAATGGAATGTGGGCGAGACAAAAGGTTGGCTTTGCAGTTATTTTCTCACCTCACAAATTCGGAACATGAAGATACTTTGTGCTGTTCCTAAAAGACACAAGCGGGGAAATAGTGCTGTCCCATCTTGCTGACAGTGTATGAATCACTGTCTTAAATACAGCACAGGGACCAACTCACTTCAGGGTGTACTGGGAGCGCTTAGACAAATCATGCCAACATCTAACAGCTGTGTAGGTTGGAGGTGATGCATTTTGGGAACTATCAAACCGTTCAGACTGATTAATAAGGAACGACTTGCATTTTTAAACAGATTAAAGAACATGGATGCGTTTCGGGATCTTTTTCCTGGACTGATGGGTTGGAACCTATCCTAGAACATGTCCTAGATCTCATAGGACACAGAAACACCCTGGACAGGTCCTAATCCCATTACAGGGCAGATACACTAACATACACACTCACACCAAGGGTGCACTTTAGCATCTCCCACCCACCTGACATGCATGTCTTTAGTCGGTGGGAGGAAACCACAGCACCAGGAAGAAATCCAAGAACATGAGAAGATAGAAAGGGAACCCAGAATGTTCTCATTATGAGGCACTAACCAAAGCACGGTTGTTTTTCTATGATATGGGCTCTTTAAAACTGAAATAGGAGTAGTACTGGATTACTTGCTCAATTTAAATACAAACCTGATTCACAGGATGCTTCTGAGGCCTATTCTGTCACGTTTACGGTCCATTTCTGAACTGCTGGAGAAAAGGAAGTGCTATAAAAGCCACTGTATGCCTTAGCGCTTCAGATTAGATTCAGCTGAGGAAGCGACATATCAGAAAAGTATGAATTTTCAATGCTCTTGGGGGGGGGAAAAAGCTCCGCCCGCCTCTCTCTGGCTCTGCAAAGTGGATACGGTGAGGACGGGAAGCACTCAGATGAAACTGATCTCCACATCATCTCCTGCGTCCATTCTGGGACTATGTCGTCCCCTCCTTCCCCTCGGGCCCCGCTCTAAAAGGCACTGGAGTGGAGAGAATAGCCGTCACATTTTGAATCCTGCCATTTCATCACTCTCCAAAAAGGTGTGAAACATGGAGCGATTTCAATCTGCTGAAATGACCCCGCCGACTGGTGGAAGATGCTGCATGACAGATGGACAGTTCGGGCATCTGTGTCCCAAGTCGTCACTTTGTGGGGGCATCGAAGCGGCAAAAACGATGAGGTCGTGACGTAAGACTCAACTGGTTCTGTCCTTGAAGCAGACCGAAGACCCTGTACCGCTAATGCATCCAGTGGCCAAAAGTAAGTGGACAAAACAAGCTTATAGTAAGTGGCCGAGCTGCTGGTGCTCTTAGATGATCCTTTTTCACAATAAAAAAACACTTATGGTTGGCAGGGGCAGACCTAGCAAGGTAGAAATTTCACAGACTGCCGTGTGTCCAAGGAAAGGCTACGTTTAAAGTCACTGGGAGCCTCAGTGTGAGACTGCTGCCGGCGTCTGTGAAGGTTGCTTGATTTTATACACATGGGCGTAGCTGAACTTGTCCACATACTTTTGCCCATATTGTGTAATATGACTCTCTGTTGAGGTTTAAATACTAAATGTTTCAAAGTTTATCTTTTAGACGGAACAAATGTATCCTGGGCTCTGAGCTCATTATTCCTTGTATTTAGACTATTTTTTGGGGTGCTAACCCTCACTCGCTCACTCATTTTCATAGCCGCTTGTTCTAACTGGAGTCGCGAGGGCATGCTGGAACCTATCCCAGCTCTCGCAGTGTGAAAGACGAGGAAACACCCTGGACAGGCGGTCAGTCCATCCCAGGGCAGACTCACAGACAAACACACTCACACCTAGTCCATTTATCATCTCCAGTCTACCTGACCTGCATGCCTTTGGACGGTGGGTGGAAACCAGTGCTCGACACGGGAGAACACAGAAAGGATTCACACTGTCCCGCCTGGCAATTGAACCCAGGGTCACCATGCTGCCCAGGTGCTAACCAAATAGCATAAAGCTACAGATATAGAGATATAATTGCTCTCGTTGGAACAGCATATCACCACCCAACTGGACAAATAGGTGTCAAATGTCCAGCGTTTCTGAAATATTTCCTCTGTTGACACCCTTTCATTCTGGATGCGAGGGCCGGGACAAGTTAATAACACCCTCAACCCAAGAATGGCTTCATAGGCACTGTACGCCCAAAGCACTATTATGATCTGCAGATTTGGGTTTGTTTTTATCGAGCTTCATTAGGAGAAGAAATGGCCCGTGACCAATTCCAAACATGATTCCTCCACAACAACAGCACGGATTCGTTTAATCGAGTGTTTGTCTTGTAATTCTGTTCCCGAATGATGGGAGAGCCCTCACGGTGCCAAACAGCGTGACACAAGCTTGTCAGCTAACAGGACTGGCCCGATCAAATTTTAACGCTGTGGTGCATACAGAGGGGTGTAAACCTGTTTAGAGAGACCATTTGTTTAAAACGAATGAACGAGTGCAGCATAGCAGCACAACAAAAGGCCAGTTCCAGGATGTTGACCCTGTTATATCGAATCCGTTTCTAATGTTTCATAATGAAACTGAAAGTGGACACTAGAGAATCTCAGAATTGTCCATGGGACCGGGACCGGGCCCGGGATCAGATCTTCATTCCGACCTTGTTCGTACCGGCAGCTCAAAAACGATTGGATCGAATATTCTTAATCTGTTAAAGCTCAGCTTGATGAGCAGCTCTTTGGTCAAGGGTTCAAATCCCAGACCAGAAGGTTGCCCTGAGATACCCTTGAGCAAGGTACCATCCCCATCACTGCTCCCCGGGTGCTGCCCCCAAGTGTGTGTGTGTGTGTATGAAAAGTAGAGGTTGCATTTCATTATGTTTCACTGTGTGCTGTGCTGTGTTTCAGAATGACAAATAGTCACTTTCACTTCACTTTCACCTCATTTCACTAAGTTTCAGAAACTTGTTTTTGTCCTTGTGGAGTCAGACGACCCATTTTAACCCTTGTTGCTCACTAGCAGCTCAACACACAAGCGCAAGATTATACACACACACACACACACACACACACACACACACACATCAGCGTCATATGAAAAAAAAATTTAAAAAAGAGAATGTCCACTAGGTGGTAGTAAAGTATCTTTATTTTAGTTGTTCATTCACAATAACAACAATAGAACACAATACAAATCTTCACTATCATTTTTTCCCTTATCTTTCTCTTTTATGCATTACCTGAGGTACCCCTTGAGCAAGGTACCGTCCCCATCACTGCTCCCCGGGCGCTTTCAATAGCTGCCTCCTGCTGCATTGTGTGTGTGTGTGGGAGAAATGCAGAGGTGTAATTTCGTTGAGGTTCACTGTGTGCTGTGCTTCTTCACAGCGATAGCAGTAGTCGCTTTCACTTTTCAGCTGGTGTTGTCAGGAAACTACTGAGTGCCGAGTATCCGGGAAGCTGATATGACTCATTTCGACAGGATTTGATGCATCTTTTCAACTGACAGTTTCAACAGCTACTGGTTCTCATGTCAGAAACCCACCACTGAGTTATCTTAGTTTGGGTTTATGTTTGGTTATCTCGGGTTTTTTGATGACACAGCTTTTGCTGAACTTGTAGGAGCCTTAAACACAGAAGAAACAAGAACAAGACGTACACAACGTACTTTGATCCAACCTCAGCATGCGTCTGAATTCGACCGCGCAGGGTTTGAACGGCACGCTGGAGCTCCAGACCAAGCCAGAAATAAAAAGCTCAGTGATGAAGAGAGAGCGGTCTTTCCCGCCAAGTCAACATTTTCAGTTTTCAAACATGTTCTTCATGCAAATACGGAGGCATTATAGCATATTCTGTGCTTTACCTTCTGCTCTATAGAACAATTAAGTAAATGTTCCCGAGAAGAAGAAGCAAAGCTCTCCACGGTCAGCTGCTGAAACTAGCTACAAGTAAAATCTGTGTTTTGCCCAACACTCCCATCTTGGAGAACTGGGATTTCAAATCCCAGACCAGTAGGTGGCCCTTAGATACCCTTGAGCAAGGTATCGTCCCCGTCAATGCTCCCTGGGTGCTTTCAATAGCTGCCCCCTGCTGCACATATTTGTGGGAAAAAGCAGAGGCTGCATTTCGTTGTGGTTCACTGTGCGCTGTGCCCTGTTTCACACTGACAGGTTGTCACTTTCACTTTGTATTTTCACTTAAGATTATCACCATGTTGGTGCCAAAACCTAAATCTGTTAAACTGTTAAATCTTTGCCATATTGGGATTAAAAGACTTCAACAGGCTACAAAGTGTCTTCATGGTTCTAGATAAAGGGAACCTGATCATCTGGAATCATCTGCACCTGGTTCTTCATTGCTTCATGTCTGAAATTCTGGAGAACTGCTCAGGTACAGAGACTGGACTGAAAATGAGAGACAACCACACTGTCCTTCAGGAAGATCTGCAGAACTGCTCAGGTACAGAGACTGGACTGAAAATGAGAGACAACAACACTGTCCTTCAGGAAGATCTGGAGAACTGTTCCTCAAAAACACATTAAAACATAGAAAGTCTCTTTGGAAGTCAAATATGAAGAAATGAGTGGTGTCTCAAGATAGTTATAGATATATATTACTCTAATAATACAATAATGAAATAATTAAACAAACAAACACATAAATAAATAAATAAATAAATAAATAAAAGAGATTGACTAGCAGTACTATTATGGACCACTGGGTGGCTGTGACCTGTAACCTACTCTAGGAACTGGGACACCAGGTTCCATCGTCACCACTCTTCCACCATTTCAGTTCCGTACCTCTCAGGACGACTTTGTTCACGTCTCCATTGTTAAACTATCCAGGAAGTTTGAAAAAGAAACCCTCTTTAATGTACCAGAAGGCCAAATGTGCATTATGATCTGCAGAGACATAAAACAGAGAAGAAAAGCGACAACCCCTTTCGCGAACGATCTCTGCCGCCCTGCCTGCAACTCGATTTGTGCTGAAGTGCTCTTCGATTCCGGCGGCGTGAGAGAAGAGGGAAAGGAAAGCTCTTTTGGGGAGAAAATGTGCATTGATCAACGAGAGTTGGCATGTAAATTCTGATCTGTATGGGCAGGTGGTCTGACCCGAGGGCCTCTCGGCCGGGGGAATCTATCACTATTGGCACCCTGGGCTGATTACCGCTGGGACTGGGAGCGTTTCGTAGGCCTGCGATAGAGAAAACTGTCGCGACCTCTTTGCTAGAGCATCACTCAGAGTGTCGGGACACCACTCGGGCATCGTTACAGCGTCACCTTAACTTAAGCTGTCAAATAGAAAGCTAGCCTCTGGCCCCGCGTGCCACTCTTGAGCACAGCACCTTTTAAGTGATGACTTTTAAAGAAACGCTTCACTTAAAAATGCATATAATGAACAAAAGCTCGCAGTGAATGAGGAGCATCCTGCTAATGCATCCTTCTAACAGGGTTCATCTGTCAGAACGGGGAAGTGGTTTCAGTGACACAAGTCTAACCTTTAGAGGATAATGTGAACCCGTGAAGGATCATTTTTACACCGACATTAAGTCAAATTGTGTCCTAAACCACATCCACGAGTCTTCTTCACCTTAATGGAAGGAGATTTACTGAAAAGATCTGGGCGAGGATCCATCAAACTTGGATCGTAGCACCTTTTGAAAATAAAGAGGCAAAATTTGTAGTCCAAAACAACGTTGGCTGATTGATTGATTAAATTCAGTTCAAGTATGTAATTTTAATTGCTGTAAAGTGCATCTCTTTTTACACTATTCATCGGTAATCTATCAGATATTCAAGAAAGTCTGCCTTTGTTTACATGAATGTATTTGTTTCTTCTTCTTCTTCTTCTTCTTCTTCTTTCTGCTCGTGTTTAGGGGTCGCCACAGTGGATCATCTGTCTCCATTTCTTCCTGTCCTCTGCATCTTCCTCTTTCACACCGACCACCTGCATGTCCTCTCTCACCACGTCCATAAACCTCCTCTTTGGTCTTCCTCTTCTCCTCTTTCCTGGCAGCTCCATCTTCAGCATCCTCCTCCCGATATAATCCTCGTCTCTCCTCTGGACACGTCCAAACAAACGCAACCTTGCTTCTCTAATTTTGTCTCCAAAACGTCCAACCTGATCTGTCCCACTAATATACTAATTTCTAATCCTGTCCGTCCTCGTCACACCCAACGAACATCTCAGCATCTTTAACTCCGACACCTCCAGCTCTGCCTCCTGTGTTTTATAGTTGTTTCTATATTTTATTCATTTACTTCTACTTTATGGTTCATATTCACTGATTGATTGTGAAGTGAGTAATGTGGAGTTTTGTTTACTAAAACTAATCCACTCTCAAGGCTGTACTTTAGTCTGGCCAAAAGTGGTACCTTCACAGCCGTGAGGGTTAATAAATGTAAAAGATTCTGTGACCTTTGTATCTTAAAGGCGAACCTTAAGAACATACGACAAATCTGAGACGACCAAAAGTGTTCTTGAACCCGTTTAACTCCATTAAAAGTCCCATTTTCTCCCACATTAGGCTTTACCCTGCTCTCCTCACGTCATTGTCAAGCTTTATATATTACCTGCTGCAGCCCCAATCTATCACAATTGCCGAAATTCAAAATGCAGATTCATCAAACTTTAATCAAAATGCACCGCCATCGATCAAAATATGCTGCACGCGATGGATGAGTGAAGTGATTGATGCTTTGAAGGGAATCGCATTTCTTTGCACGCACAGACAATCCAAACTCCTAATAAAAAAACAAGTGTATGTAATGCCCAGTTTAGATTGGTCTAAAGAGCAAGGCCACTTGCCTCGTTGCCTCTGGCTAAGAACATATGCAGCAATTAAGTCTAAATAAGCTCAATGTGTCAGTCGTGCAGGTCTTCAGTGGAAACAGAGGGAGGCAGCCTTGACTCCTGGGCTGAACTGTTTGGAGTAGCGAGTAGAGACACTGGTGAACATGGAGAACCATGGAGGAATATCCATCCTGTGACATTTTGTGATTTTAGATTTGCAAGATTGCCTTTTTGTCTTTTGGCCCGTTCTCATTTTCATGCAAGTGAAAGTGAAAGTGACTACGCGTCAATGTGAAACACAGCACACAGTGAACCACAACAAAATGCATCCTCTGCTTTTAATCCAAACACACCGTGCAGCAGTGGGAAGTGGGGAGCAGTGACAGGGACGGTACCTTGCTCAAGGGTATCTAGTGGTCTGGGATTCAAACCCATGGCCTTCAGATCCTGAGGCCTCTTCCCTAAACAACCAGTACGACAGAGTTCAACTGATTCTCACTCCATCCCAGACCAGTAGGCTGCCCTGAGCTACCCTTGCAAAAGGTACTGTTCCCATCACTGCACCCCGGTTGCCCCCTGCTGCACAGAACGTGTAGGTTACAAAGGATGCATTTGATAAAATGTCATATTTAATACAAGATCTTATTTTTAAAAGTTTGCATTCGGATGTAAATTAGAATTTCGGTAAATCGGGATAGGCCCTCATATCCCTGGTCTGTGTTATCTTTGTTTTCTGCATATTTGGTTTTTATTTCTGATGACTGTTAACTTCTTGCATCATGAACAACTGCAAGTCCTGATTTTCTGCAGAGGAATTATGAAATTGCATGATTGATTGATTGTCTTTTGTTGAATTTTTAATGCATCTCTCTCCCCCCCTCTCCCCCCCCTCCCTCTCCCCCCTCTCCCGCTCTCTCTCCCTCTCTCTCTCTATTTGTCATCTTTAATGCCATTCCTTCCTATCCCAGAGGATTTGTCAAAATCTTGGCGAGTTTTAGAGCAGGCCATTGCCACTCCCATGTACATCACTCACAGCCTCAAAAGAAAGACTTAGGCGTCTTCTGTTGCATGCAATATGGAGGTTATTTATTAGGGCTTTCTGATTGGGCCACACGTCGTGTTCATTCAAATAAGTATCACATCATGCGAGAGCCACTGTACTGCACTGAAAGAGCCGAATTGCTCTCACACTGCATGCCTTTTGTCCATCTGGAGGAATTAAAAGCAGTGTCCAGGACAGAAATTGAACTATTGGACCTTTATTAGGATTATATTACATCATTTATAGTCTTTATACTTGACATGGAACCTAGAAATAACATTAAATGCCAACAAACCCATAAACAGCAGCATTTAGCGACATCTTGTCTCTGCAAAATGCCAAGCGTGGCACTTTTGCTGTATTTTGGGCAGATGGTTTCTGTTTGGAAGCAATCTGGCAACCCTGCATGCAGCATTAATAGGTATCTCACACATGAAAAAAAACAAACAAAAACAAAAACCCACAGCGAACACAGAGCAAAACCCTGCGCCTTGAAAATGCTCAGCCTCCTCGTCTGCGGTCAGAGGTGCTCGAATGTGGTTGTTAAGGAAGTGACATCACCTGAAGTCTATCTCAGGCTGTGCAGGTGCTTCATGATGTGCGTATGGGAAATAAAAAGACTTTACAGGAAGCCTCTCGCCTTCTCGTAAGCGCCGGAGGACGCGGAGGATCCTGGTCATAACATCTGCGCGCCGTCACTCAGCCGATAAGCATCTCCAAACTGGAGGAGAAATGAAGTGTTTAAAAGAAAAGGTCCTTATCCTCGTACCGTCGTGCTCCAGCCTCCAGAACGTGCACGAAAAAAGAGAAGGGCGGGAGAGGGAAGTGCATTTTGTGCACATTTTACACATTTACTTCCTTTGTGACTAATCCGAAGTGCCCTGGAGGAACAGCTGCTTACAGAGTGGAAGTGAACTGGGGCCCAAACACTGGAGAAAAGAAGTAAAAAAAGGTTGAACGATTTGGAGACAAAGTCAGAGAAGTGAGACTGTTGGTTTGGACACGTCCAGAACAGAGATGAGTAGTATTTCAGGGGAAGGTTGTCGAAGATGGAGCTGCCCAAAGAGGAGGTTTATGGATGTGGTGCTGATACACTGTACAATGTAAATGGCCCTCAAAAAGAAAGTGGTCTTAAAGTACCTTCAAGCACCATCAATTACATGGATAGAGGTCAATCCAGATGGGATTTGAACCCAGAACCTTCTGAGGCGACAGCGCTAAACACGGCCTCAAAATATATCTGCAATGTTCCACTGAGAAAATCAACCATACAAGTCATTTGACCGGGACCGCCCGCACGGCTGCATGTGAGGAACCATGTATGGGAACCATAACGCCCATAGTCCCCGCAAAGCATTCTCAGGCGTTTGTAGTTCCAGCCACGTTAGAAAGAACCTCTTTTTGAGGTTCGGAACGAGCACACAGAAGAGTCCCAGTGATCTCAGCTCTCCGAGAGGCAACGTCTCATGCTGCGGATGATGAAAAAGAAGCTGTGGGCCGAGAGGCACAATAGGAGGCCTTAATTGCATGTCACCGGGAAAGGATGAGAGCAGGAAAGCTCCGGCTCAGTGTGAGGTGTGAGATGCCAGGGTTATTTATTTATTTATTTTTATTTTTTTCTAGCCAGATGCTCTTCCGGCGAGCGTGGCCTCTGACAATCGAAAGCCAGCCCCGAGCAGGTTCTCAGACCTCCAGCCTGACACGTTAACGGCGCTGTCATAGAGAGGAGCCGGAGGAACCGACAGGGGTTTTGCCTTTACTTAACAAGCTCTCGAGACAAGGAGCTCAGCGCATCAGCACATTTCGGTTTCAATTTCTGTCCATCATCGCATTTCCCCTTTATTTTGTTTTCGTCTCTTGGACCAGGCCTCATTTACAAGAGCACGTCTGACAGCGTTAACAAATGGAACACCGCCGACCGAAGCTCAGAAGCTCGCAGGTAATGAACAGGAGTCTCTGGAGGAGAGCTTCTGAATAACTTGAGGTCTCTGGGTAGAAAGGAACACGCTCATAATTAATGGCACTTCCGCGGCTTCCTTCCGAATGAGGAACTGGCCAAATGTGCACTATGTTTTTGATTCTGAATGTTCCTGATTATCCTTATTAGCCAGTTAAGCTGACAGTAGCAACAGGCAATTCTTCCATCTTCCATCAACTCCGCTTAAGCACAAACCTAAAATCTGTTCATTCCAGCCGTACTGCTGTACTGCTGTATTGTTGCCTTGTTGATTTTCTAATTGGGAAAAGCCCAATCTCTGCAGTGGTGAGCTAGTGTTTAGGCCCCAGGATCAGAAGGATATGGGTTTGAATCCCATACCAGTAGGTTGCCCTGAGGTACCCTTGAACAAGGTACCACCCCCTTCACTGCTCCCGGGATATGGCTGCACACGTGTTAAATACAGAGAATGCACTTTGTTGTGGTTCACTGTGTGCTGTGCTGTGACTAGTACTGTCACAATGACTAGCAGTCACTTTCACTTGGGGCAGCGGTGGCCTAGTGGTTGGGGAGTTGGCCCGGGATCAGAAGATTGTGGGTTCAAACCCCTTGCCGGTGGGTTCCCCTGAGGTACCCTTGAGCAAGGTGCCGTCCTCGTCAGCTTGCTCATCCCTGCGATGGGCTGGCGACCTGTCCAGGGTGTGTCCCCGTCCTTCGCCCAGTGTGAGCTGGGATGGACTCCAGCACCCCCCCGCGACCCTAATTAGGACAAGCGACCCAGAAAATGACTGACTGACACTTTTACTTTCACTCTTGAATTCGGCTTGTTTCCGCGATAACGTAAAATGTCAAAAGTGCCCAAACTTTCGCGCATCATAAATATAAATAGGGCGAGGACAGTGGACGCACCCTGGACAGGTCGCCAGCCCATCGCAGGGAGGAGCAGGACGGGGACGGCACCTTGCTCAAGGGTACCTCAGGGCAAACCATTGGGAAGGGGTTCGAACCCTGATTCTCCGATCACAAGGCCAACGCCCGAACCACTAGGCCACCGCTGCCCCTAATATATATTTTTGATTATTTTAAATGCATAAATGTACTCATAGGTTAATATTGCATATGTTGTAGGATGAGAAGGTGAGGCAGTGGTCAGTGCTGCTTCAGACCGACAAGCTTCTGGTTTTGATTCCGTGCAAAGGTAGCCTGGGTTCTTTGCAAGTCATGCATGTCAGGCAGAAGGTGTTTGTCCAGTGACTGACTGGGGACCTATGAATGCTGGAACAGGCTCCAGACCTTGTCCAGGGGTGCTCAGACTTTTACATCTGATTGCATGTGTGAGTGAATCAAGTTTATACTCAGTTCTGTTTTAGTTCATATCTAGTTCCTTTTCCTGTGTCCCCTCTTGGCTCAGCCTGGACTGCTGTACTGTTGCTCATGACCTTCAAGGTGTGTCTCAGTTAAGGCTCAGAAACAGAAAAAAACAGATTTTGTCCCAAACAGAATGTTCTACAACTACCACTCTTCAGTGTTTGAAGGCGAATCATCAGTTGTTTCGCAGCATGAGTTCTGTTTATACCACAATGAATCACTTCCTCTGTATTTACTCAACACACACTGTGCAGCAGTGGGCAGCCATATCCAGTGCCCGGGGAGCAGTGTTGGGGACGGTACCTTGCTCAAGAGTACCTCATGGGGAATCTCCTGATCTGGGACTCAGACTAATGAATCTCCGATCATGGGGCCTTGTCTCAAACCCACTAAGCCATTTTTGGGAGCAGGATATGGATGTGTGTGATGCTGAACTTAGAAGAGCACTTGAGGAACCAAAAAACAACTGAAGACATTTGGGGCAGAGCAGGCCTTCGAGTTAAGAACTATGCCACTTGATTGGAAGGTTTTGGGTTTGAGTTCTGAACTAGTAGGTCCCTGAGATACCCATGAGCTAGGTACCGTCCTCTACACTGCTTCCTGGGTGCAGACATTGCAGCCCACTCCTTCTGGTGTGTTTAGATGGTTTCCATGCAGAGGACAAATTCAGTGTTACAATGTGTGTGCGCCAGCACAAGGAACCTTATTTCATTCGAACAACGAGCCCCCTTAACACGGAGAGCCATGTCTGCTTGCGCCACCATCACAAGAAAAGGTTTTCTTTCAGCGATGTCGATATAAATCAACTATATTTATGTTTCATTATTTTTTATCTCCTTGTCCCTCAGCTTTCCCAAAAGCGCAACCCTTTGACCTCCAACATTTGGCAGCCCTCCCTTATTTCAGCAATTCATTTCAGACCAACAGAGAAGAACAGAGCTTAACAAGATCCATTGCTGTTCTAAGGGGAACCAGCTACATTTCATTCTTCTTTTAAGTCAATTGTTCCTTTCACGCTTGAAGTGAAAGCGAAAGTGACTGCTTGCCATTGTGAAACACAGCACAGCGAACCATCCTCTGCATTTAACCCGCACGCACCCGTGCAGCAGTGGGCAGCCATATCAAGGCCCAGGGAGCAGTGATGGGGACCTCGAGCCAACCTACTGGCCCGGAATCTGAACCCACATCCTTCTGACCCTCCCTAAACACTAAACCAGCGCTGCCCCGTATGTTATTCACGTTAACATCCAAACTAGATCCTGACATAGTGGAGTAAATCCTGGACCCATAAGGGCTGCATTTCTGTAGGTCAGGATCTCCACAGCAAGAAGCATGCGTAGAAATCTTGGTTTTATCATCTGGTCTCCAAAACAGTGCTCTCAGCGTTTGCTCTGTTGACTCCTCTTGACCTCTTTTGTGGTGTTGTTCTGATCGAGACGCTGGTTGAGGATCCGTCTTTTTGTAGTTGTTGTCTGCTCCGTCGAGCGATTTGTCTCTGATTATAATGCGGCTGCAGAGGCAGAAGCCGGGGAAGGGAATTCGCAATGTCTCTCTCCTCGATTCCTTTGACCCCTGCGTGTTGTAGCAGGGCTGTGAAGAACGGAAAGTTCCTTAGTCGGAGCTGCCCTCCCTTTCACCTCCAGATAAACACGTGTAAGCAGTATTGTATTTAGATTAAGTGGCCTGAGTAATGGGGTGTGCAGTTAAGCACCGTTGCGTGGAATTAATGTAAAATTGCCAAAGAAAAGTCATCAGTGACTGGTAATTTGGAAGAGGCTGCTAATTACAAGTCCAACTCTGGAGCTCTTCAGTTCTGTGAAGCAGAAATTCTGTTTAGATTCCATAAGTAATCCATATTATTACCTTTAACGTGGGCTGTCACATGACACCTACGTTGAGGTTCAACAGAATCTCGTGAATGTGACATTTAGGGTGGCCCGACATATAAATGGAGCACTGTAACCTCTAAATAAAAAAAAAACTGATGTGAAACTCAAAGTCTGACCCAGATAAATGCTGCTTCACGATGAAATGCAGGGCCAACCAAGAGTGACTCATTCTATGTAGTCCACTAAGCTTTAAAATGTGACTGATATTACAGAAATCGTGTCTTAAATATGTGCATTTCTTGTCCCTTAAATTTTTTTTGCTGAAAAGCATGTTTCGCTGAATTACTCTAATTTTGTTGTTGAGTTAAAAACTATTGGACAGGCCATCAGGAGCTGGACAGAAGACCTTCCATGTTGGATGAATAAAAAAAAAACATACTCAATTACATCAATAGTGGGCTTGAATTGAGTAAAAAACATCTACACATTTTTATTACCATTAATTATTTGAAGTTGTATTGTGCTGGAAGGCAACGCACTAAATTAATGTTAAAGCACACTGGGACATGAAATGCATGTCTTAGCAATTGCTAGATCAACTTCAAGCTCTGATTGGTGCAACAGGGTGAGCATGAGGTCCCATCATCAGAAGATTGTGAGTCATTCTCAGAGAGAACATTATGAAAGATGCTGCTTGGTAGCATCATCCAACAGCAGGAGACCTAGTAACTGATTTGGAATTTGCTATAAATTGTGCAGAATAAAAACAGAGCACTGATTGTATTTAAAGTAAAGTATATTATATTTGTGAAATAGTAAGAAGTCTGTACTTATGCTCGGAGTTGTGTCATTTGGGCTCGAAGAGTAAAAATCCAGCCCAGGATATTCTTCCAACTGAGTGGATTTTCTAACTGGGTTAAATTTACATCCCTAAAAAGTAAAAAGTAAAAATCTATTTGAAAAAAAGCACTAAAGCACAACTGGCTGGATTAAAGATATATTCATTTGTTGTTTAATGATAAAATATCTTCTTCTTCTTTCAGCTGCTCCCGTTTATGGTTCGCCACAGTGGATCATCCGTTTCCATTTCTTCCGGTCCTCTGCATCTTCCTCCTTCATACCGACCACCTGCATGTCCTCTCTCACCACGCCCATAAACCTCCTCTTTGGTCTTCCTCTTCTCCTCTTTCCTGACAGCTCCATCCTCAACACCCTCTTCTATAAAAAATCCTCTGTTTAATGATAAAATATAAAGTATCATACTTATCATACAAAGTTCAAGATTTTAAATACTGGTTCTTCGCTAAGGTTGATCCGTTCCGCTGGATCAATATCGTTTTGCTTCAAGGAATGAAGATATAGCAGTTGCAGCTCTCTGCCAGGACGCTTTACTGAAAGAGTCACTGTAAAACTGCAACATGTGCATTAGAAGAACATCTCTTACCAGGTTTTGACATTTATGGTCCAGTCTGAAAGCCAAGCTCTAAAAGTGTGCAGGAGGAGAGAAGACTCAGAGAGCTTAGACATAGCAATGAAATCCTTGGGATAGGCTTGAAGATTGGCCCAAACGGAGATTCACAGGAGGAGGAGGAAGCTTGGTGGTTGTGCTGCCAAACATCAGTGGTTTCAAGCCTCCGTTTGCTTGGATGAAGCCACCAATCCCCATTTGGTCGCGCTCGTGAGTCATGCCACCTCAAGCCACTACTTCCAGTTTTCTTTAAACGCTACTGTTACTGTCACTGCACTGGATATTATCTCCTGACCACAACACAGCCCTTTCACTTACGTAATGGATGAAAGCTGCTGTTGGGGACCACATTATGGCCCGTTTTTGAAGATTAGCATCACTGACCTAGATTTACACATCGCTGCTGCATTTTGAGCAATCAGCAGCTCTGAAATCCAGTGGGCCAATGGGTCACCACCGTTTGCACCAATAGATGCAACTTCTCTAACAGAGAAGTGTTTTGAAGCCATCCAATAACCACAAAGCTCCAGCTTCTACTGCCCCTTGTCTAGATGAGAACGTACTGAGCTGATTTATAAAGATATTTGACACCATGGGATCCCATCATGTTTAGAGTTTAATATGCTAGAAAACCTCCCAGAACTGTCAGTTCATATATGGAAACGAGCTCACAACATCACAAAAATAGTGCTGTCGCAAGAACCAGACTATTTACATAGGTCCCACAATGACTGCAGAAGCCACTCCCAGTGATGCAACAGGTATCCTTGGCAGGGAGGATGTTTGATCACCACTGTTTAGCACAATGGCAGCCAGCGCTCTGCTGGTTGGCGTAAGAGAATTGGCAGTTGGTCTTCATCCACTGACCTGCTCAATGGCAAAGAAACATGTTCTAGCTTTCATCCTTCTGATTTTGCGATTGGGGGATTCTTAGCTAGAAGTGAGCGAAAAAATCTCATGCTGATGTTTTTTTCACGCAATATTTATTGTTACTATTTCTAACTTTGCATCCTGTAGCAGCAGGGTCCCGAGGGAACGTTGTTTCATTTCACTGTTTAATGTGTGTGTGGTTGAAAGGACAATAAAGCCTGCTTGACTTGACTTGACTTGACTTGGATGAAAATTGGGAAGGGCTGTAGCTAGTTTGCTGGTCATTTGTCCAGATGCTTTTGAATTGTCATCTGTCCATCCAGTTGATTTAAAACTACACATGGTTTTGCCACTCAGCTTTTCCGATACAGTAATTCTGTTCCGGGAAACCGAGAGCAGGAAGTCACTGTAACAGGTATGGGAAATGACCTCTTAACACACTTGATGTATATTTCCGGGCTTTGGTACTTAAACATAGGCTGAATTCCTACCGTCCTAGAAGAGTAAATGAGTGAGAGGGTGAGAGTGAGGGGAGGGGAAGAGCATGGAGACCTTTGTCTTTTTGTTTCCTCAATTCAACTTCTCTGCCCCTAAGGAGGAAGTGCATTTCAAAATGCTCGGGGAGACCAAGTTGCGCGCCTCCGGAATGAAAGACAGCCACTCAAGGTAGGGTTTTTAAAAGCTTTTTGGCCAGAAAAGGCTGCAGATCTGCATGGAGAGTCATGGAAGATGGTAGTTTTGTAAAAACGACTTTTTCCTGCAGCACTTTGGGGTTAGAATTGGACCAGAATGTGCCAAAGAGAAACTTCCTTTATTCGCATTACTCAACCTTATGGAGGACATGACTAATCCAAGCAATGTTTCAACACAGAAGTTTGGTAGTCTGGTCATGGTGAATCCAGATTATCCTGCAGTTTACATAACTACCTTATCTACAGGCAACGTAAACCGCTTTAGAAGACAGGGCAGGAAGGAATCCTCTTGCCGTCCTGTTTGACGCTACAATGAAATCCTTTACCTTTGGTTGCTCAAAGGAGCATTAATCGATAAAACAGCATGTGTGGTAATCCTGAGGGTTTGGCTGTCATGCAGTGGCCTAATGGCCATGTTTAATTACAGTCACTACAAATATACTCTGTGGAAAGCTGCTGTTAAGAGCCTGCTCAGCTCTGTAGAGGAGGCTCATATAAAACGAGGTGGTTAACGAAGGATTACTGCTGTTGCTCTGGGAGAATACTGTCAAAAAAAGATTCGGCGCTAAGTAAAGAAAGAACTTTTGGTATGGTGATGGGTCCTCTTCTAAACTGTAACATTACTTCCTCTTCTGACTTCTTTTCATGAGCCTCAATAGTGCCGTTCCAGTTTTGTGCTCCACATGAAGGAAGGGTCCAAAAAGAACGGTATCGGACGGGTAGATTCCAGTGCAAACAACGTAAAATGGGGTGTAAATTTACAAGACATAAGAAAGCTCGTTAATCTGGGAAATCTTGCAGGGCAGCCAATCAAATCTTATTATTCGAGGGTACGTTTATAAGGTTTGTTCCTGAAATGATATACATTATGGTACACTGCATTCAATTTCCCAAGACAGAGGGGCATGCTTGTGTCTTGCCCAAATAAGATTAAATAAAGCCTGAATTTATGTATGGAGTCAACATAGATAGATTATGATACCATAAGGTTACTTAATTAAAGGTACGCTAAGGGTACCAGCCAAGTGACTTAGGGGTAGCGCTAATTTTCCAGCTTATAGCCTTTTTCTGAGAGTGGCATGTCACAACTTGAAAGAACAAGTACGTGAGTACTTTACATTTGTCTCTGTGCAGAAGTAAAGACAAGGAAAAGGATAAGGACAAAAAAAGCAGACTCAGTCTTCTGCTGGCCAGGTCTGGATCACATGAAAATGTGGGCTCTGAGAAAAATCCTCCGACCAACACCAACCAGTAAGTCTTCTTCACTTGTTTTGCGGGGCAGATTGCTCTGTGGATGCCCTGGAATTTAGTCCCGTCTAAGTATAAGCTTCAAAATACTCCTTTTGACATGGCAGAAACACTTTTGAAGACCTTCAAGAGTTTCAAGGGATTGACCTCTTATCATTGTGACTTGCAGCATCCCTACCGATGTGGCTTTGAGATGGAGCGACTCCTTTGAAGAACTGCTGGGCCATCCAGGTGAGATTACGTTAACTCCGGTCATGCATTAGAGCTTAACATTTGAGCTGAAGCTCCATCTGAGATTGCTGAACGCCCCGCTGTCTGGTGCTCTATTACACTGAAAAGAGAAGAAGGGAAGACCTTGCTCCTGTGGAGAACTGAGGGTTCAGGGAACTCAATTAGAATGACATGAGAGTGACATTTCGAACCCAGTCCTCGCACTGCTCAATACAGCTTCATGGTTAACAACCAGCAAACAAATAGTAAAATGGTCCAGCACTGAGGAAGCTCTGTCTCTCTTTGCGGAGGCAGTTGTTCAGCTTCACAGCATGCAAACCCAACACGTGTCACTTCTGCATGTCGGTTAAAAAATAACCGTCGCTAGTTCTAGATCAGTGGTCTGGTGCCCCATTGGGCCGCACAGTGTAGTTTTCTCTCTTCTAACAGACCATGCTGTGCAAAAGTCATCAGCCACACATCCTTTCTCTTATATTTTGGGACTGAATAACCTCACTGGTACAAAAATATTATCTCAAACTTTGTATAGCTTTGCTGCAACAGGCTGCAAAGTGTCTAAAGATACCAGATTCTAGATAAAGGGATTCTAATCACTAACCACCAGTGTTAGCAGTAAACTAATCACCTGATCATCTGGAATCATCTGCACCTGTAACTTCACAGCTTCATGTCTTAAGTTAGACTTTGTCCTGCTTGATGTTTCAGACGTAGATCACTGTGTGGATTAACCAGCAAAAAACAATCAAACTGCTCAGGTACAGAGACTGTACTGAAAAAGAGAGACAAAAACATTGTCCTTCAGAAAGCCTGGAGAACGGTTCCTCAACAATATGTTAAACAATACGTTAAGAAAGTCTGGATCTTTGGAAGCAATATTTGAAGAAATGAAGGGTGGCTCAAGGCATTTGCACAGCACTGTAATGGTTGGACAGTTGGTTAAGGCATGAAAGCATGACACTACTGGCCATGATAACAGCTTCTATCAGATGTTTGGATAAATTAAGTCGGTAGTAGGTCTTCATTAGCAAAAAAATGTCAAAAGTATCTTTTATGCAAAGAAGCCAACAAAAATACACCAGCAACCAACTGGGAAAGATTGATCTCCTTGTTTTAAAATGTTTCCCTCCTGACCTGTAGCAACACTTTGATCATTAATATTGTAATTAACTCATATATCCAGGTTCAGAAGCAAGACTCTCTCAAAAACCTGACAAATTTATTCAAACCACCTATTGGGCCTTTTTGAAAGCCCTCTGTTTTCATATCTCAAAGCTTGCGTGTTTCTGTTTTAGATGGAGTGGAGGCCTTCACACGATTCCTGCGCACAGAGTTCAGTGAAGAAAACATCGAATTCTGGTTGGCGTGTAAGGACTTCAAGAGTACAGAGTCGGCAACCAAACTGCTGTCCAAGGCCAAGCAGATGTACGCCGTGTTCATCAGCAAGGAGGCCCCCAAAGAGGTAGAAAAGCCTTGCTGTGCTACTTGAGGATGGGTGTGCTATTTTATATGCAAAAGCCAGGACCTTCATCCAAGCCTACACTGTTGAGCTTAGTCTCAAAAGATGATCTTTAACATTGAAGCTACTTTGATGACAATGAAGAACCACTTAGAGCTCATCTTGATCTCAAGGTATAGAAAAGGCAAAAAAAATGGGTACATCTAGGTGTCCTTGAGGACTGGTTTGAGAACCAGTTGCTGTGAAGAAACTTACAATTGATCTATTTTTATCCATTTTATCTGTTTTTTATCCAATAGTTTTAAAATGAATGAATAATTCATTTGATGAGATGCAAACAAATGCAATCAGAGGGTCGATGTGAAATTGTTTGATTTCTTTACAGTGATCGTAAATGGAACCAGGGGTCTAGTACAAAAATGCCCATTTTCTATCCAACCCAAACCCACCAGTGAACTTAACATATCTTCTGAGTGTTGTATGTATTGCTGGCTACATAGTGACATTTTGCCTTGTACGAACCCCTCCATCATGAACGGGGTAACAGAATAGCACCAGGCTTAACCATTTCATGCAATAATATTTTGTGAGGGCATCTTGCCTGGTTCCGTTCACCACCACTGTCAACAGCTGAGACTCTTCAGCAGAAAATTTCACACTGATCTCACTCTGAATGATCTTTTCCATTTAATGTCACTTTAACAGATAGTCTAACAGCACAAGCCAAAGCGTCTAGTAGATGATCAGTGAGAGATATGAAACTATCACTATATGAACACTATGACTAAAGCCTACTTTGAACGCTGTCCCAGAGGTGGGCTCCAATGTGCTTGTTCAACAAGCTCTGGTGAGCTGGGCTGAAAGAAAAGCCTGTGTAACTGCACAACTGTGGATGAGCGTGCTGAGCACTGTGGTCGGCCACAGAACGTCCGTAGCGCACTGGCCTGCGAGCCCGAGATGGAGATGTGATCGTGTGGTTTTCCTGATTGCATGTGTCACAGACAAGGCTGCTAGCAACCCCACCCACTCACAGCCAGCCACCCACGCGCTCTCTCAGCCTGAGAAAGCTCTCCCACAGAAGAATGCACGAACAGAAGTCTTAACCTTGACACTTCTGCATCATCTCACACACCGCTACAGCATGGAGGTGCTGTTTGGGCCTTGTGCAAAGCCTGACAGATGTTACGCAGCGTTCTGCAGTCAATAAGATCAGGGAGTATCCCGCAGCGCTGGCCCGGGCCCTTCAGGATTTGCTCAATATTTAGGCCATTCCCTGCATTTTAAGGACTCCGCTTCAACTTTCTCCCTGCATTTTCCAGCAAGCTCTCGAGAAAATGATTCATGAGAGCGGCCAAATAATGCACATGGTACTCTGTTCAGAGCTTCATAAAGGAGATCCTTGGTGCAAGTACTTTGGTGCAAGTTTGCTAATGTTGCACCTTTCATACACTGCAAGCTATTCAAGCGCTATATAAATACAAAAACACAAAAAAAGATTCAAAAAGAACAGAATTTAAGATATGGTTACAGCATAATGTGAACAATCAGATTTAAAAGAAGAAACGGCCATTAAAGTAGTCGAAAGAGCAACAAAATATCTAGATGTAGTCGATCGGCCAAGATTTGTCAGGTGTCCAGAATTTGGTTCTTTGGTTGAGCTTTGAGTCACGTGTTGCCAATAAACACTAAAAGTCAATAGTCGCTCAAAGCTTTTATGTACATTTTCCAAAACGTCTCTCAACCCAATCAAACTCCACTGGGGATGTGGTTAAAGACTCCACGTACTATAAAAACCAAACCTGGCAGCTACAGGCACCCATCCCAGACAACACCAGGGCAGGTATTGACAAAACAGTCAGCCATGAGAACTGATCTCAAATCTGAATCAGCTGTATACGGGGCATGTAATTACTCAAAACTCTGGGTGCCTATTGACTCCTAGTTTTTTTCGTTTTGGTCCTGTAGATCCAGCACTGTATATTGTTTATAATAACTAAATAGATATACATTTTTCACAAATTACGGCTTGGTTTAAAGTGTAACAATATACAATTGAAGTGCAATTTAATGAATTTAACAAAAGTACAGGTTCCTTCAAAATAACCATCTCTTGTCTTCATCAAAGCAGCACAGATTTATTGAATCCTTTCTAGCAATGTTTGGAAATAACTTGTCCAAACTTGGGGTTGAGGGTTTTGCTCAGGAACCCAATGGTGATAGAGGTGGGATTTGAACCTGCAACCTTTTGGTCCACAAGTGAGTGTTCTACCACTACACCATCACCAGCACCTTTTTAATGTGGCACCAAGATCTGGGCCCAAGACATAGTTTGCTTTTCTTTCATTTTGGCACAAAATAGAATTTTTGGGAGCATAAAAATGGAGTGATAACTTGAGCAATTTCTTTCTCATGATCCCTTCAGTTTGGACTAAGTCTCCAGATCCACATCCATGTTTCAACGCAGGAACAACACATTCTGTGCTTCCACTCATCTGCTGCCCAAACCCTTTCATTCCCCCCAAATCATTTCCACAATGTTCAAAAGACCTACACCCATTCCTGAACACTCCGGTTTTCGTGTCGTTTATTTTATAATGCTCAAAATGTGATGGTCTTCTGGAGGCACTAGAGTTCCAGCACAGAGTTTTATTCATAAATGTTTTGTTCTATTTTTTTTGTGCAGATCAACATCGACCACTCGACCAAGCTGACTATTGAGGAGAACATCACCAAACCGACCCAGTCTTGTTTTGATGCAGCTCAAAGCAAGATCTACGCCTTGATGAAGAAGGACTGCTATCCACGGTTCCTGGCCTCAGACATCTATTTGACCATGACAAAGAGGAAGGGCCCTGCGGTAATGACCAGGAGGAGATCCCGGTCCTTTGTTTTCAGTGATCGGGATGAAGCGTCGCCCTGGTTGTAGCTTCTTACACCATTAGCCACCATTAGTCACACTCACTTGAATTGAAAAAAGAATGCCTGCTACATGTGCACATTAACATTTCCAGCATTAGGGTTCATCTTCACTAACGCTATTCTTAAATTATTGAAAACAAAACTTTTTCCTTTGCTCAAGATTCCAGGCTAAGCTACTTTCTAACTACACGTTTAGAGCCTTTCCTCTGACTTGTAAATTGTACATAAAATATGTAATAAATCATTGTATTATAGATGAATTCCAATAAATAGCTTATTGAATGATCTGAGGCTGACAGCAATCAAAAGCTTCATGGGTTTTTTTCTTTTTCCATCATGTCGGTGCAAAAACTGCTGGTCAAACGTCAAATCTTCGGCATACTGAATCGATTAAATTAAAGGAATGGGAACAAATGCTTTAGTGAAACTGCTCAGGTACAGGGACTGCACTGAAAATGAGAGCCAAAAGCACTGTCCTTCAGGAAGAGCTAGAGAACTGTCCCTCACAAGACTTTAAATACAAGCTCAGTCCACAATCGGTCATGGAGGTCTGGCTTTAAACCCGTAGTGTTTCTGCTACGTTCAGAATGATCCACCGCCCAAAAATGTCCAGCTGAGAGCTTCTCCGTGCTCAGAAATTGACCGTTGATGAAGCACTAGTGCCAAACTTTTGGGAGGCCAGCGTCCAGCAGTTTGGGCCTTTTCCCAGTCAAACACACCTGATTCAACTCAGCAGTAAGTCAGTTGAATCAGGTGTGCTTGGGCAGGACGAACACCAAGCTATGCTGGACTCCAGTCTTCTGTCAATTATCAGCTTTTGACCACTGAGCCACTCTTGAATGCCCTGAGCACCAGAACATTCAGAGTAAATGTCTATGAGTACACCAGCAATGTTGACCTCCTATGTGTTTGTAATAATGTGTCATGGAAGCAAATATGAGCTGAAGGTAATAACAGACTTCTCATCGCTGTAAGACGCTGGCTGATGTAAGCTCGCTGGCACGAGGTGGGACCGTGGATCAAAGACAGAAACAATGCAAACAAATGGAGACATCATCTTACAAACGCTGCAGTCGTCCTCTGTTGCCACCTTTGAGATTGCTCCCAGATTAGCTTATGTAAGGTCTGGTGATCCTTTCTCACTTTCCTGTCCGATATTAATGATTCATTTGGAGGTGCCCACCCCTTCCTTTGTGCTCTAATGTGGATCATCAGAACATGCATCAAGACTCCATCCCCTGATCCTCAATGGTCCTCCTACACTGGAAGGCAAACATCAATTATTTATGCATATAAAGCCCTGAAGATCTGTCTTTGGCTCACAAGGAGCACCTCAGAATCCAGGACAGGGTAACAAAAGCAGCATTAGGGGCAGTAAATCTATTGCATACAGATGTTACTGTGCTGCCAACAAAAAAAAGGCATTAATGCGCAAAAGACATCTATATTTCATGAGCAAACCAGTCTTGGGTGAAATATTAATGTCGTAGACAAATGGTAGGAGTAAAGCTACTTTATGGAATCCGTTGCCAACAAAAACTTCATTATTCCTTAACTATCAGAGCAGAAAGCTGTTAGGCTTGTTTGTGGCTCTTAATGGCTCTTAATCATCGTCCTCCAAATGAAACTTTGAATGCTCATCATTAAGATCGACTCGCATGAAGGACACGAGTCTTTTTAAGTAAAAGCTGTCAGGAAGCTTGTGCTTGATGATAGAAATAAGAAAGATTTCAGGAATGACAATGGGTTTGTTTTGGTGGCAGCAAAAGCCTGAGCTTTTAATACAAATACGCTGGAAGCAGCTTTACAAATCAAATGTACACAATTATTAACCGGCCTCGAATCGTTTATGGTGCAAATGTGGACTGGAGGAGCAAGGAAAATGTTGTGAATGCTTGAAGTCATTGGTCTACCAATTTTCCAAGATGGACGCCACAAGAATGGTGGACAGCTTGTCTATTTCCTCTAAAGAACCTGCTTGACTTTATCCGTCTTCTGGGTTTCCTCTGTTTTATGCCACCATCTAAATTTGCTGTGCTCTACATCAGATTGACCCTCACTGGGTCTCCTTCATGTTGACGGTATCTGCCATATCATCATCATCATGGATCTGCATGGGCTGGGTAACCAATAACCAAAGCTAACTTGACCCTCAAACTCAAAAACTCTTAAACTACAGACTTTAACTGATCTCACTACCAACTACCACACTGTGAAGGCCTGAATCAGGGGTAACATGACTCCATGAGTAGACGTACTTTTGTTACCAGAAGGATGGGTTCCCCTTCTGAGTCTTGGTTCCTCCCAAAGTTTAATTCACCATCTTTAGGAACCCTTTGCCTTTGTTTCCTTTGGCTTGCTCACTAGGAGCTCAGACCTGGCTTCTGACTTGACTCAAACCTTTTCTGTAATTAGATCCCCAACACCTTCCTGAACCCAGCTCTTAGGCTTAGACTTGTGGAAGTGTTTTTTTTTACAGCTGTCTGCAGGCATGTGATTCTGTTTTGCTTGTATTTTCAGTCACATGCTTCTTCCATCCACCATCTTTGGAAACTAGCAAGTACTGTTGTTGTGGAGGCTGTTGTGTAACGGCAGAACGAGAAGTTTATTAAGTGTCAGAGCTCCATGCTCATGTTGGGCCATTAGAGAAGTTGCCAAGAAGTCCTGACATTGTTATTCACCTGTGTTTTATTGCGGAGGACAGCCTTCATCACATGTGACGATGGTAAACTTACATTGAATTATTTATATAAACTTAAATAGAAGTATTTTAGTAAGCTAGATCATAAGCTAGGAAACTTAAAGGACCCCTGTCATACAGAAAAAGCTGCATGTTTGAAAGTAGAGTTAATTTGTGACATCACAAAAAACACTTTGTTTAGTTCACCGGTTTGATTGGGAGTGATTCAACCAGCTTTTTGAATGATGCACAATAGAGATTCCAGTCAGAGCTGAGGTCATTTTTAATGGATGTGATAAATAAATAATCATGATTAGCATTGTTTCACAGTGAGAAGGTCCTGGGTTCGATTACCAGTCTGTGTGGAGGTTGCATGTTCTCTTCATGTCTATGTGGGAATCCTCCATGTGCTCCAAAGTGCTCCAGGTTCCTACCACAGTCCAATGACATTTGTGTCTGGTAGTTGGAGTTGCCCCCTAGGTGTGTCTATGTGCATCTGTATATCTGCCCGGTGATGCACTGGCAACCTGTCCAGGGTTTTTCCTCTGCCTTTCGGCCTGTGAGCGCTGGGACAGGCTCCGGCACCCCTTGTCAGGATAAGCGATGAAGATGAATGCAGGCACTTAAACTCCACAGCCAAGGCTATAAAATGTCCCATGATTCTTCTCCTATTGGGTAAACGTGCCTTTTATTCAGGTTAAGAAATCTAGTTATCTGTCCTTGACAATTGCTATGATGTCATTGTGCAGAGCAAGTCTGACGGGACGTGTAACAGATCCCACCCGAAGCAAGGATGGTGTTAACCAGTTCCTGTCCCTGAAACATTTTAAGACATTCTGACCTGCATTTGACCACCTTTCCCTGCAGCCCGAGACAGGCCCTAGCTGGAATTTGGGGTTCTGCGATCAGAAACTTAAGAAAGTTTGCATCTGAGTTCTGATTGGTATGTTGCGGGCGTGTCCTTGCTCAGGGCAAACTACACTTTTATCAAAGGAACTCAATTTGAAGTATTCACTGGGATGTTTCGAACAGAGCTAAAAGACACTCGGGGGGAGTGTCGGTGAGCGATGTTGGCAGGATAACAAGTTTAGTAGTTTGCAAGGGTTTGAATGTGCTGGATATTCGCCACGGAAAATGTCCCATGAAATATGTAAGCTCAGTGGAGAAAAGGTGGTGCAAGGTGCACCGCCACTCCTAGCCACATGCTTGCTAGCCAAGGTCTACAGGGGGAGAGGCCGTTGGAAGAGGAGCCACAGCTCCACCTAATGCCCAACCGGGCAACTCACCCATACAAATATGATCGACATGTTTGTTAGCTAGGACTGTTTTCCATTCACCAGCATTTCAAAAGGAGCCTCATTTAATACCTCTGAGCTGGCCCAGTGGAATGAATCTTGCCAGTGCTGGCAAGAGCAAAAGAAAATCTGTCTCACACACACAAACACACAGGTGCTGTAAACAAATTCATATCCAAATAAGCCAGATTCTCTCCTAGGAGCTCTTATTCCACCCAGAAAGCAGAAGAAGAAGAAGCCTGAATCTTCAGCTTTTAATCAAAAAAAGCAAAAAGAAGGAAGGAAAAATGAAATTGAAATACAGCAACAAAGCGACCAAGCCTGGGATTATCAACACTCATCTTGCAAGACGCAGACGTTTGATATGCATACAGGTGTGCTTTACTTTGTAGTCACCGATCCTAAAGAAGAGAGAGAGAAACAAAAGATTAAAAAGCAAGAGTGTGCAACTTAAAGCCCTCTCAGCTGCCAATACATTTCCACGACCTTCTTTGGAAATCAAATTCTCCAGGTCATTATGCATGCAAATCCCCACCGGCCTTGCATTTTCCATTGCCTGCAGACATTTACATGCCCAGAAAACCTGCTGAGATATGGTTAATCAGAAGAACCAGAAGCTTCTGGGGCATTTTGACGTTTTGGAGCATTGTACCTTCATACATGGACACAGTTCCAGCCCAAAGATCTTTACAGAAAACACAGCTCCAGCATGGCGACGGTAACCATTGGTAGGATGTGCCTTGAACCTTTTGACCCTCTGGGCTGTAGCAAGCCACCATTCGAGCAATGCACATTTAGAGAGGCAGGTGTTTATCTCTTCATATTGACCCCAACAACCCAAGGCTGACCTTTTCACAGGAATGGCACAAAAAATTACTACCATCATCCCTAAAGTAGACACCATAACGTTTACTCCCTTAGTTTTGGAGCCCGGAGGATTTGATTAAAGTCCAATCCAATAAAGTCCAATGATTGAAGTCCATCACTAAATAAAATATGATAAAAGTCTGATCAAATATGAAAAAGAGTCTATCACAGGGGTGTTGTTATATTAGCTTTGCAGCCTGTATTGGTTGCAGCAATGCTCTGAAAAAGCATTTCCCCCTCTCCGAGTTCCTCTATATTTTTTAAATGTTTCAGCCATTTCAAAGAGGACATGCTCTTATCAAGCTATAGATCTGATGACTGGACATTCTCCTTTAGTACTTTCTGCTAAAAGGCTAAAGTCCTGAAACAGCAAAGCAAGTCCAAAGCATCATACCAGCACCATGTCTGACTGTGGGCACTTATTGTGAAAAGCCTGATGTAACAGGACACATAACTCAAAAGTTTTAGCAGTAATAAACGGGTTTGAGCCTTTATGTTCTTTCTTGGCTCTCATGTCTTTGCTCTCAAATAGATGCCATTTTTGCCTGCAGTTCCTAGGACATTCTTCTGAGTTTTTATCTGATGAGTTTTCTATCAGTAACATTGCTAGGCTGGCCACTCCTTGGTAGGTTTACTACTGGTGATGGCTCTCATTGCATTTCACTGCACACCCAAAGTTCGAGAGGCTGATTTGTAACTCTTTCCTAACTGATTTATTTCAATACCTTCTTCAGGTTGTTTTCTTTTCTGTGACCCATGCCTTCACCTCATTTTAAAATTGCAGGTACAGCTGGCATACGTATCATCTGCCCGGCTTTCTGACTGTTAAATAAATATGTAATTACTTCGGGGCAGCTGTGGCCTAGTGGTTAGGGCCTAGGTCCCGGGATCAGAAGTTTGTGGGTTCTAATCCCAGACCAGTAGGTTGTCCTGAGCAAGGCACCGTCCCTGTCACTGCTCCCCAGGTGCTGGATATGGGTGTATTCTTATTGTTCTGCTTTCATGTGCGGATAATCTACTTGAGATCAGAACATGTCAGGCTCGATGACACTTTTATAGAGCAGATTCTATCAATTTGGTCCAAATCCACAGTTTAGTTTTAGAGGTTAAAGTACATTAAATGGTTTGTTATAATAATAATAATTATAATAATAATTATTATTATTTTTATCTCTCTAGCGCCTTTCTCAAACCCAAGGTCACTTTACAGAGCAGAAGATGAAGCAATATAAATTAAAACAGTTTACAAACAAAACACAAAGACAGAGACAAACAAGCAGCAGAATTAGGAAATCAAGAACGGGGAGAAGTGGAACAGCACAGACTGAATAGATATGTTTTGAGGGACAGAGAGGACGTTAGGTGCAGGTTTTGAGGGAGGGAATTCCAGAGATTAGGGGCAGCAACACTAAATGATCTACCACCCATGGTGGCTAACCTGAATTTAGGAACTGTGAGTAACCCGGTACCGGAGGGGCGCAGTGAACTGGAGTGTATGAGTTGAGAAATTCAGTGAGGTATGGAGGAGCAGATCCATGAAGGGCTTTAAACGTGATCAGAAGCAGCTTGTACTGAATACGATACGATATGGGCAGCCGGTGAAGTTTGTGGAGAACAGGGGTGATATGTTCAGATTTTTTGGAGAATGTGAGAACACAAGCTGCAGAGTTCTGTACGTACTAGAGCCTGGCTAAAGTTCTAGCTGGGAGACCAAAGAGTAAAACGTTGCAGTAATCGAGACATGAAGTTATAAAAGCACGAACAAGTTTTTCTGCATCCTTCAATGAAAGTGATGAGCGGAGACGTGAGATGCTTCGGAAGTGAAAGAAAGCATTTTTCACAACTGCATTTATGTGAGAGTCAAATGACAGATAATGATAGATAATTGTTGTAGTGAAACATGCTGACTTACTGCTCACATTGATAACAAATGCAATCAAATGGCTGCTTAGAGATTAATACCACTAAAAACGTCCAGACAAATAGTTCTGAATAAATTGCCGTCTGCTTTTTAAAGCTTAAAATATATGAAAATCCATCCATGCTGCAGAGTTACATGCAGAGCCCAAATAGATGGGTTTTTTCTGATTTACATATAAAACGTGCAGATTGTGATTTTTTAGAAACGTAAATAAAATGGCATCGTTGTTGAGTGCAGTGATGCCTGGTTCAACTCAAAGCCACTGTGCATACCAGTGCCAGTGATCTGCTCTGACTATATCTCTCAATCTTTACATCTCAGTTATTGAGCTCAACAGAAATGTGAAAAAATCAGGTCCCCCTTCAAGTCTTTGCTCAAAAGCTGCAGGAACAAGTCAAATTCGGCAGTGAAGGAAAACTGAAAACGGCATATGACGGTGTGCACTGCCGCATCACATTATCAGGCTGATGTTTCCCAATAGGCAAATAGGAGGAGACAGGGTGATTTCAACCCCACTCGATTTGCATAGGACCAGATTTCCATTCAGCGATTTTAATATTATGCCTTTGATTGGATTATTTGATTGAAAGTTTTTTTTTTTTTGGGTACAGTGACCAACCGAACGAGACCACCGCATTCATGTTCAGTCAGCCCATTCTAATCCCAAAATCCCACCAAGATAGATTTTAGATTCAAGCTAGGTCTGATAATGAAACATGGCAGTTTTCTCTTCTTTATGAAATAGTAAGATATAGGTTTAGGTAAAGGACCTGGGTTTCACCAACAGGGTTCGACAGGGTCAAATCTATGATGGTCAAGCTACAGAAAGAGAATAGTAAG
This sequence comes from Hepsetus odoe, assembly GCA_017165825.1. Taxonomy (NCBI): domain Eukaryota; kingdom Metazoa; phylum Chordata; class Actinopteri; order Characiformes; family Hepsetidae; genus Hepsetus; species Hepsetus odoe. The sequence continues at coordinate 3,449,068 of CM029394.1, forward strand.
CAGTGCCAGTCATGTGACATTCACAATCTCTCAGCTGGCAGCCCCTAAAAAGTTTGAAAAACTGGATGTCAAATGTAGGTTCCAGAAAGAGATCATTTAGAGTTATTTATATTGGAGGTAAATGGAACCAGAGAACTCTTCTTTGCAGCCACCATAACATGCATATATTTTGCTTTCAAGCTTTTGGCCCAAAATCACATTTTATATATACATGAACGACCCTTTTACTTTCATTGCACTTGTTGGTTCACTGGCGGGCTTGGAGAAGAAACAAAATGGCCATTTTAGTGTTGCAGACATGCCATCCGGTTCCATTTACAGAAATTTGAGGTTCTCAACAGAACCATTTCTCACTGAAACCCAAAGAATGACTTTCATCTCAGAAAAATTAGTGGAACTCCCATCTAATCAGTTCATTCGGAGTCCTTATTTGGATCAGCAATTCTCCACAAAGATGCAAATTAACAGGATGAGTTAACGGCACTCAGAGTTTTCGTTCGCCGTCCTATTTTAAGTCTGTGTTAATGAGTTCTGTAAATGATACTGTTCTCGCCTTTTAATTCATATTCCCTGTGATTTTCCTTCTCATTTTACAATGTCGTTTCTGTCACTGATCAGCCTCTATTATTGAAACCATTCTCCTAATCTCTTCATTTTCTTGAAGGATGTGTGTTTACAATTACGTCACCCAGGCCTTAACTTAGTCGGTGAGGCTTCCCCACAGGCCCTGCGGTGAGGTGACCCTCCCAAATGAAACTTTGCATGTTGATTTCCATGTGTTCCATACATGGAGGTAAATCTGTTTGGACCCTCCACAGTCCCACACCCTGGCAGAGCAGGCAGCAGCCAGATGCTGAAGACCACTGTGGCAGAGATGGCCATAAAGTGAGTTTGTGTAAGATTCAGTCTGCATTGCTTATTGCATTAAAAATAACAGGTTTAACATTTGTTAGAAGGTCAAAAGTGCATGATTTGTTGGGGATCCCCAACAATTTTATCTCTAATGGTTTTGAGTGCAATGAGTGCAAGGTAGTCATGGTTTTGCAGTCTATGTGACAAGTGAAAGATCTCAATGTAATTTTCAAGGGTAGATTTTGTTGCTTTTCCAAGGACCCCCTTGAAGATGCAACGTCTTGGAGTGAATCTATTGAAAAGCTGTTGGCGTGCAAAGGTAAGGAGCCAGCCATGTTTCTTCCTTACGTTCCATTACAGTTAATTACCCATACAAATTTAAGACAACAATTACATGGCCTAAAGATTTTACAGTAATCAACCACCAAGCACAGAACTTTATACACTCTAGTCAGATTTAATTGTCCGCTTAACAATTAAAGCTTCCATTTTCTATAAAATAAAGATTAAAAAAAGGGTTCTTCATAGCATGCCATAGATTTTGGAAAGGAGATTTATGAGGGAAGAACCTTTTTAAAGCTTTGAAACTCCACTCCAGGCTATGGTTCTTGGAAGAAATCATAAACTGGGGTAGAACTATTTAGAATCAAATGTGGCTCTTACTCAGTAACAATTGTTTATAGCGGTTCTGCTTCTAAAAGCGCCCTCACAGAAATGAATGTTAGCCAATGTGTGAGACATTGTTTTAAGATTAGATTTGTAAGTACATTTTGGGGTAAAATTGTATTATTATTGTATTGTTTGTAACTGAGTTATAGAAAATGGTACAAACATGGCACTGGAAGGCAAAATGGTTCATGAAGAAAACATTTAACTGTGATTTATCACCATTTTACGATCATCATCAACATTCCATGCGAACACTAAGAAGAAACAATATTTGTTCTTAAAAGCACTTGAACATTCAAATGGTTCTTTGTCAAGATTCTACTAAAGATCCTGTCACCTCAGCATCACCTGTTTTGGTGCCATATACCAGTAAAAATATATAGAATATATATATATATATATATATATATATATATATATATATATATATATATATATATATATATATACAGAAAACAGCACCTTTTGTATTTGAACATCCGGTTTATTAGGTGAGCAAAAGTATTGGAACATGAGAGGCTGACAGGTGTTTGTTATTCCACAAGCTTGGCCTGTTTGATTTATTCAATTTAAACTCAAAAAAGGTTTTCATATCAGCTTTGGATTTAATCTGGAAGTTTGTTGTTAACCATTGAAAACCAACAGAGCACAGAATTCATGGTGGAAACATATCATGAAGCTGAGAAAAGATGGAAAATCTTTCGGATGCTTTTCATTATCTTCGGGCATAGTCAGTATAACTATTTGGGATGTCCTGAAAAGGAAGGAAACCACTGGTCTACTGAGCAACATGCACAGAACTGTTGGCTTGAGGAAAACAAATTGTGAGAACGTTATTGAAAAAGCCCAAAACTACTGCCAGTGACATTTTGAGCAATCTAAACAGGGCAGGGGTGAAAGTATCCCAATCCACTGTTTGAAGAAGATTTTGAGAGCAGAAATATACAGGCCATACCAGTACATGGAAACCACTCATGAGCGGTAAGAATCAGAAAACAGAGATGAGCATCAACGTTTACTGAAGGGACAAAGGCTGATCTCTACCGAAGTGATGGAAAGGCAAAAGTGTTGAGAAAGAAAGGATATGCTAATGATCCAAAACATCACCAGAAGCATGGTGGAGGTAGTGCCGTGACTTGTTTCGGGGACTGATTATAATCTTTATTGATGATGGTAGTAGAAAAAGGAATTCAATTTCAAATTCACAAGACTTCATCTTAACCTTAAGATCTCAACCCAGGTGTAACCATAGTTTCATCTCCAGAAGAGGAGACTGGAGAAAGAAACCCTCTGAACAGACAAATACTAAAGGACGCCGTGGTTAAATCCTGGACATCCAGGAGAAGAAAAAAAACGATTTAGTGACAGTTGGGTGGCATGCTTTTTAAAACGGATATGCAACCAAATATTAGGTGTCGTTTACTTTCATTAACTATTAAACTTTCTGTTCCATCACTTTTCACCAGATAAAGTGGGTGGTCAGATAAATAAGGTGCCATGTTGTATGTAATTCAACATATCTAGATGTACAAGACAGAAAATTAAAGCTGCAAATCTGATCTTTCATTTCTATCTTTTGATCTTTCGATCTCGATCTTAGGGTCTTGTAGAACCACAGCTTCTTCCTGTGTTATATTGTCTTTATTCTCTATACTATTTACTCTGCAATTTTTATGACTTATTGTTCTTTTCCAGCTATCCAAACTTTAATGAATCAACCCAGCTCGTGCCCATTTTTGGGGAAAGAAACATACAAAGATAAAGAAAAGATAACGTTAGCCATAAAATATTAGAATACATCATCCTTTAAAGGGGAATTACACCGATGTTCCAAAGATTTCTGCATAATTTTGATTTTGTAGCTGGTCAGCTAGCGTTCCAAGAGTTCCTGAGGTCTGAATACAGTGAGGAGAACATTCTGTTCTGGCAAGCCTGCGAGGAATACAAGAAGATTAAGAATGCACCAGAGATGATCAGCGCTGCAAACCACATCTACTCCGAGTTTGTGCAGGTGGAGGCTCCCAAACAGGTTTGTTACAGGACGATTACTTCCTCTTTGGTGGTGGTGGATGGAAGGTGGAAGGACCGTGAACTGCTGTGAAGGGATTTCATAGAGCGTTCATTGATAGAACTGGTGGGTTGGGGAAATAAAGAACCACTGCAATAGAGTGTGAAGGCAAGTATTGGATTTGATATTGATTTTATAGCTTCCTGAACTTGGTGTTGATCTGCAGAGGAGTAGCTCCACCGATGTCTTCTCAGAACCCAGAACATCTTATTTTGGTTCATGTAAAAATAACTCTAGTGGGCTAAACTGTGGTTAATGATGATGTTATATCAGAAATGATTACTAAAGACAGAAAATTACCTTTCAAGTACTTTTTTTTTTGAGAATGAAATTTGGAGTTATATAATAAATAATAGTGGGCTAAACTGTACTTAATGGTAAAATGATGATGTTATATCTGAAACGATTGCTAAAGACAGTAAATTACCTTTTGATTACACTTCTTTTCATCTGAAAATTACATTTTGGGTTAAAAATCTTAAGCCTCATACCATATACATGGTGAAGTAAAAAAAAATCACCCTGCAGCTGTTTAGCTCCGCCCATCCACACTGTTATAAGGAGTGTTTCAGCCAGCTAGTTAAGCAATACAAGGCAGCCAGAGCTCATTGACATATATCGCCCATTAAGTGCAGCAACAAAAATGGCCTTTAATTTCCAACATTTAACTTTCAATAAAAAATTCACATAGAGAGGTCGGAAATGTTGGAAATGTGTTTTTTGGTGTTTTAAATAATTATATATATATAGAAATCTACATGTAACTGAAAGATAATTGTAACAGAAATCTCTAGAATTGAGTTAAATGATTTCATTTGAAGTCTTACGTTTAGGAATAAGTTGAACAATCATATAATATTCCTAATGAATAACGTCATAATGAGATTTTAGATGGTTTCACTCCTCAGCACCTATGTTTTGAAGTGTACCCCACTTTCCAGATCAACATCGACTGCGGGACCCGAGCCAACATCACAAAGAACATCTCCGAGCCCAACCTGAACTCCTTTGACACGGCGCAGAAGCTGATCTACAGTCTCATGGCGAAAGACTGCTACCCGCGTTTTTTAAAATCCGACATCTACCAGGCTATTCTACGGAAAGCAGGCAAAAGCTGACTTCTCTGTGAGAGCAGCACTTTTTTTCAGAGTGCGCTTTGTTCCCAGGTAAAAGTCAGGCCAAGCCACTGCACTATGAATTGAAATAGCCTTAAAAGGTCAACAGGTCATGGAATAAAAAGCTAATCACTTTGGCACCGTGACACTGACCTCAAGTTTAGTTTAAAATGATCTCTAGTTTATCTTAAGGCGAGATGCTACAAAATTCCTGATGTCGTTTTTCAATTGGAAGCGTTGAAAAACACGTCCGGATGTGCAAATATAATAAATAAGCTGTTTGCTTAAATTAGCATGCATTTGCATATATTTCTCTAACCATTCTTTGAGCGGTGCTAGGAATAAAAGGGTTTCCATTTCGGAGACGCACACCAAATAAAAACGGGCAACAGATCCAGAGTGTTTCTCTGCCGTTCCCTCTGTGAGCACCGGGAATGTCCCGATTTAGTCCAAACTTGAGCACAAATAAGGGAATATTTAGCAGGTTCAATTTCAGAAGTTCAATTTCATGAGCGCACATGTTGTAAATGCCGAGTTTAGGCTCTAATTGTGGGGGAAAATCAGATTTTTAGGGAAAAAAATTGAGAACAAGCCTCCGAGCTGCTCTGCCCAGTGAAATCTTCGCGAACATGATTAGTTTGTCATTAGTGCGATGGAAATACACATTTGGATATTAAGTTTTCAAGGCCATACGAATATGGCTCAAGCGGGGCAGGGCTTTAACATTTTGGAAAATGCAGTTTCAATTGACTTACCCCCCCACCCTTAGACATTTTTGATGATCATGGTTTAAGGGCTATATAAAGAGGCAAACGATCCAAAAATCTGCAATAAAATTGACTTGAAGGGGCTAAAATCCCCTCTTCTGCCTGCAGCGTCTGGTCTAAAAAGCCCTCAAAAGGCCATAATTCAACGATGACACTATGTGGTTCACTTTACTGCAATAAAATGAACCTACATCACCCTTCACAAAGGTTATCCTGACAAACGTCAGGCTACTCCAGGCATGTGATGATGACACTGGATGCTTCTTGGAAGGAACCTTTCTGAATGTCTATGTAAGCTCACATCAGTTGTTAGAAAAGGCTCACGCCGCCTCGTGAACGCTGGCCTGCAGAAAAGTGTCCTCCGCTGTGTAAAAACACTCGCTGGAAACTGTTACCTGGAAACAAGAGCACTTTATGAAGAAACTGTCACAGCGTATTGCGTAATAATCATCACTTCTGCGGATCATCTTGTACAGCACCTTGTATTAGTTAGTGTTACCGCTTGGTAGATGAGCCTGAAGCGTGGTAATCAGTTCACGGGGAATCTGGCCAGTTGTTTCGATTCTCATAAAGCAGCTCATATCTGAAGGAACATCATCACGGTGGTGGGGAAATGGTAGAGAAGTTTCAATTTGGGTTGCTATGCAGGGGTGGCCATTGGGACCAGGAGTTCTAAACAATTACAGGCAGTTTTCTTAATTCAATTGCATTTAATTACCTTAAATTATGCCTTGTTCAGACCTCTGATTGCCAAAAAAATAATTAATTCTACCAAAATATGATCTCAAATTCATTGTGAAGAAATCTCAGGCAGCAGTGTAACCATTTGGGGAAATTTTATAGCTTTATAGTTATATTACTATTACCGTTCATGAGTTTGGACGTGCTTGTTTAACTGATAATTACACTTACTGTATGATATCGTCACTTAATGATAATCTCTTTAAGCAGCAATGTAAGATATTTCACATTTACATGTTTGCAACAATAAGGTGGCTCTAGACCTTTAGACTTTTGCACAGAACTATAGATATATAGTGAATTCTTTTTGTCTGATATATTCAAATGAATTAGTTCAAATTGTCCTTTACAACTTTCCACAACTAAATCCTTTACTTTTTTCACAAAACATCATTAATACAGACGGTAAAGGGTTGCTGACATGATTGAAACTGTTCCGGTGTGTTCGATATCTCTGTAAAAGCTGTTTAAGCAAATAAAAGCTCTCTGAACGCTGATTATCGTCTCGGTCTGAAAGCTTTACCTCAGTATTTATTAACCTCTACAATAAAATGTGTATTTTTAATACATGGAATGCATTTCGATGTTCACCAGGTGAATATTTGTGACTGAACTGCTGTGAAAGGATTTCAGGAGTGTTCTGTTTTTTCTGTGACTATTCTTCACAAAGTCTATATTGTATCTGTTTGAGGCCACACAGTGAACCACAACGAAGTTGGATTTAACCCATGCAAACATGGTGTAGCAGGGGGCAGCTATGAAAGCTGCCCGGGGAGCAGTGACGGGGACAGTACCTTGCTCAAAGGTACCTCAGGGCAACCTACTGGTGAGGGGTTTGAACCCGCAATCTTCCGATCCTGTGGCCGACTCCCTAACCACTAGGCCACCACTGTCCTGTCCTGTAGCTCTTATTCTATAAAATATCCCTCAAGGGGTCCATATCACGGATGAACAAACTTGTGTCATATACAAACATACACAAATTTCAAAATGTGTATTTGTTTAAAATGTTTGACACATTTCAATACAGTAGGTGGCAGCGAAGTGCCACAAAGTGGCCAACCAGTTCAGCTCTGGGGGTGAGTCTTGAGTCTTGAGTCATGAGTCTTGGGGTCAGATTGGAATAGAGGAATTCCAAATTAGAGGAATAATGAAGCGTGTGAGCACTTTCACTTTATAAACATTATATATGTATGATAAATGAAATATTAACACCCATCAGCCATAAGCTCTGAGCTTGGCTCAGACCAGTTGGCCACCTAAACCTTGATGATCTAGAGATCTAGGGAACCAGAAGACCAAATCAACACCTTGCTCATGTTCCTCAAACCCGTCCAGAATATCTGGAAAGGTTTGAAGAACAATCTAGTCTGATCCAACCTTACAACTTCTGGATGACTGGTGTTTATATTTCATTTAATATACAATATATGTATATATATATATTGGATCATGTTTCAGTCACATTTTGAAAAAAAAGTTATGAGGAACTCCATGAGAAACACTGCACGCAAACATCTCCAGTCCACATGTCTTTGAAACCGTGGGAAGAAGTGTTGAGAAGAAACCAAACGGATATAACATACATGAGAATCCAGAGAGAGCACTGAGCCCAGAACACCCTCACTATGAGGTGAGGTGTCAGGGAGTAGTTCACATATAATCACCGATTCACTGTAGTGCTGCTTTGTGCTTTCACTTTCACCTACAGCGTGAGAAATGTCGAAGGATTCGACCCTCCGAAGCTTCATTTGTTGATTTCAGACATTTTTCAGTTTGGCCCAAACCCCCAACCCTGCAGCTGCCGGGAACATCATCGGTAAAAGGCATTTGAACTGGCTCCACTGAATTTCCTGTAAAGTCAACCTGCTGAAATGAGATGCCACACACCCCTCTAGATTCTGCAGAACTGGGTGGCTGTGCAAATGTTTGCCGTCAGGATGTTTTTCAAGTTTGCTTCTAAGGTACAGGGGCAAACTTTCACACCGTCACTTAGTTTTGCATTATCTAGATGGGCTTGTAGCCCATTTTAAGCAAGCTCTTCACAGTTAGCACAAGTTAAAAATGGCCCCTAATGAACTGTTTTTCTTATGTATTTCCAGTACCTTTCTCCTTCAAAGGAGCATATCTTATCATGGTGTCATAAAATAGTTATTGTTTTCTTTGCTTTCATGTACAACGATCATGGTTTCTGATTATTTCCCAACTTCTCTTTAATTTAAACAGTCAGTTTTTGTTACTCCACCGTTAAGACTGATGTACAGTGCTGTGCTAAAGTATTCAACCACCCCTACTTTCCTCTTATTTTGTTTCCAAAGATCTAGATCATCTTATATTTTTAATGTATTGTTGAGGAACAGTTCTCCAGGTCTTCCTGAAGGACAGTGTTGTTGTCTCTCATTTTCAGCACATTCTCTGTTCCTGAGCAGTTCTCCAGATCTTCCTGAAGGACAGTGTTGTTGTCTCTCATTTTCAGTCCAGTCTCTGCACCTGAGCAGTTCTCCAGATCTTCCGAAGGACAGTGTTGTTGTCTCTCATTTTCAGCACAGTCTCTGTTCCTGAGCAGTTCTCCAGATCTTCCTGAAGGACAGTGTTGTTGTCTCTCATTTTCAGTCCAGTCTCTGTACCTGAGCAGTTCTCCAGATCTTCCTGAAGGACAGTGTTGTTGTCTCTCATTTTCAGCACAGTCTCTGTTCCTGAGCAGTTCTCCAGATCTTCCTGAAGGACAGTGTTGTTGTCTCTCATTTTCAGGCCAGTCTCTGTACCTGAGCAGTTCTCCAGATCTTCCTGAAGGACAGTGTTGTTGTCTCTCATCTTCAGTCCAGTCTCTGTACCTGAGCAGTTCTCCAGATCTTCCTGAAGGACAGTGTTGTTGTCTCTCATTTTCAGTCCAGTCTCTGTACCTGAGCAGTTCTCCAGATCTTCCTGAAGGACAGTGTTGTTGTCTCTCATTTTCAGTACAGTCTCTGTACCTGAGCAGTTTGATAGTTTTGTGTTGGTTAATCCACACAGTGATCTACGTCTGAATCTTCAAGCAAAACACAGCGTCTAACTTAATACATGAAGCAGTGAAGAAACCGGTGCAGATAATTCCATATGATCAGGTGAAAAAAAGTGAAAGTGACTACCCTTGTCATTGTGAAACGCAGCACAGCACAACACAACGAAATTCTACCTCTGCGGTTCACCCACACACACACGTGCAGCAGGGGCCAGCTATGAAAGCAGTGACGGAGACGGTTCTTTGCTCAAGGGTACCTCAGGGCAACCTACTGATGAGGAAATCGAACCCACAATCTTCTGAACCACTAGACCACCACTGCCACTGGTGATTCGTTTACTGCTGATGTTGAACGCTGAGTGCGCTTTATCTAGAACCTTATATCTTCAGACACTTTGCAGCCTGGAGCACTAAAACCTGTCTAACATTTAACCTTTCTTTCATTTAATCTCAATGTGACAAAAGAAGAGACATTCTGACACATAAAATAAAATGTTTGCACCACAAGATAATTCCTAAATGAAAATATAGAAAAAGAAATGAATTTGCTGAAGTTAATTACTTCTTATTTGGGCAACAACTAACTAATTGTTAATGACTAATTAACAATAACCAACATATGACTAATAGATTTATGGATTTGAGTTTGGAAATTTCCATTTAATGTCGTCTCATAATGCCTTTGGGGGGAATTCCACAGACTCCAGACTTTTGTGCAGAACTGCATGTTAACAAGCTCTTTTCTGACTGCTTGTTTTGTCCGGCGCCTCCTTTAACTGAAAGTGAAAGTGACTACGTGTCATTGCGAGCACAGCACACGGTGAAACAGCAGAATGCATTCTCTGCATTTAACCCACACCCACCATGGAGCCGTATCCAGCACCCGGGGAGCAGTGATGGGGACAGTACCTTGCTCAAGGGTACCTCAGCGACGTCAAACCCGTGACTTTCTGATCCTGCAGCCTAGTCCCTAAACACTGCTCGCTTTCATCTGCTTCATTTAAATGCGGGTTGTTTAAGAAGCCAAATTTTCATACATGGATAAGCCCGTGAAGGCGCATCTTCACTGCAGAGCAAAAACAAATGCATGGTCCTGCCTGTTCCAATACTTTTGGAATGGACCGCATAATAAACTGCTAGAGAATAAAGAGAATAAAGACTGCAGTAAAGGGTTGATGCACGCTGTGGATCTGGACATCACGAAGAGACTTCTTTTAAAACACCTTAAATTTGAAGTCTACAATGCCAGAAAACGCTGGGCTTCTTAATGAGGTGGATGTTTCGGAGAGCCATTATTATGGAGGCCTGTAAAGTGTAATACCAGAAAATATGGACCCAAAGTAACGCATGCAAACTAATCCAACGACAGTAAAAGAAAAGGTTAAGAGCCAAATAAAAATGCATAAACAGAAATACTATCAAAAATCATTTTAGCTTTTAGTATCAATAGTTTTTATTTTTTAAAACTAGGAGTACTTGAGCTTCATTCACTATTTGTACAGTAGATGTGCATGCAAATAAAAAAAACTGCCTACCTTGTGGCAGCAGCGTAGCAACAGTGGGTGTTGCTTGGTTTATTTTTAGCCCTGTTTGTCTACTTTCAGTTTAGTTTTTCTCTAACAGAATTGTTTGCAGTGATGGTGGAAGGAGCCAGACATCTGCTTCTAAAACTGCACCGAGACGTGTGCACTAATTTTAAAAGCAAGAATAAAACTGCAAAAGCTTTACGTCAGATTTCAGCATCACCAAGCCCTCATACACTCATCCAGTCATTTTTATCAGGAGGTTTCAGAAATTTAGACGACATATTTAGACGACAAAACTTTTTCTGAAAGCCTCGTGGACTCGCTGTTTTTTGTCCAATTGTATTTTTGCAAATACCTTTCGAGTCACTTTTATTCCTTGACTGCATTACCCCTCTCTTTTTAACTAAATTCCAAATTAAAAGTCAAGCTAATTCTAACAGAGGAACTAGTGAATCCAACCTTATTTTTTGCAACTTTTATCTTAAAAGACGAATTTGAGGAACGTGAACACGGGCTGCGTCCCAAACTGTACCAAATAGAATGCAAAGAAATACTGCACATGCCCTCAGGAACATAGTGTGTTAGGTAAAGTTGGTGGTGGTTTCTTATTTTCCTATTGGACTGCATAATTTTTAGATTCTAAGATATAAAATTAAGCTAATAAATCAATCTTTCTTTAAAAATTTCTTTTAAGATGCTAAATGCAATTTTTACTGCAGGAATAACATAAATGGATTAAAAGTTGAAGATCTGACGTTTGCTTCGGCAAACAGGTTTTGGACAGTGGGAGGAGAGCGTTCTTAAGTGAAAAGTGAAAGTGAAAGTGACAACCCTTGTCATTGCGAGGTCACAGCACAGCACACAGTGAACCACAACGAAATTGGACCTCGTCATTTAACCCATACACACATATGCAGCAGTGGGCAGCTATTGAAAGCGCCCGGGGAGCAGTGACAGGGACGGTACCTTGCTCAAGGGTACCTCAGGGCAACCCACTGGGGAGGGAATCGAACCCACAATCTTCCGATGTTGGGCCAATTCCCTAACCACTAGACCGCCACTGCCACTACCACTGCCTCCTGATTGCTGATTGGCTGACAAACTCAGCAGCTGCTGAATTTGAAAGTACACAAGTCGCTGTATGAAAGTGAAAGTGATAACCCTTGTCATTGCGAGGTCACGGCACAGCACACATGAACCACAACGAAATTGGACCTCTGCATTTAACCCATGCACACTCAAACCCGTGCAGCAGTGGGCAGCTATTGAAAGCGCCCGGGGAGCAGTGATGGGGACGGTACCTTGCTCAAGGGTACCTCAGGGAAGGGGTTTGAACCCCCGATCCTCCGATCATGCGGCTAACGCCCTAACCGCTAGGCCACCGCTGCCCGATAATCTCTATCGGAACCCGTTCATTTTGGGCTTCCTCTGGAGCGCCCTCTTAAGTCTGATCAACCCAGAACATGGAATCAAGTGGCGGTTCTCCTCACCACAGGTTCTTTGACGATTTTTGCTTAAGGTGTATCATAAAGTACTTTGTGTATTTGAGAAAGTGCCTTAATATGATCAGAAGGTTGTGTGTTCAAGTCCCAGGTCAATAGGTTATTCTGAGGTGTACGTGAGTAAGGTACAGTCCCCATCCCTGCTCCGCGAGCGCTGGATGTAAAGCTACTCCCTGTTTCACTGTGTGAGGGCTAAAATACAGAGGTGCATTTGGTTGCAGTGCTGTGGTGCGTTCACCACTGCCAATAGTCACTTTCTGTTTCACTTACACATTAATACTAACCGTTCATACTTCTAGAAAGCTGTCCAAAATGTGCAGAGAAACGGAAGAAAACAAGTGAAAAACAAAAAACTAAATAAAAGAATGAAATGAAAAAATATACTTATATATAAAACATGATAATGCTACAAAATTAATAAAAAAACACCTTGAAAAGGAGATCAAGGAAAGAAAATAAAAGCTTGAAAAAACTGGAATAATACTAAACAGCAGTAACAATAAAATGATAACATTTTTTACAGATCCTTAACTGGAGGCCAGTGAAGAACATAAACTGAACTGTACATTTTATGATCCCTAAAAGCAAAAAAGCTGCCTCACCAGTTCTGCAGTCATTTAAACAGCGATGACTGACCTTAAAGCTCAGTTTGAGAAATTTTGTTTATTTCTTTTTATTTCGTATTTTTGTTTGATGAAGGTGAAAATCCAAGAGCATTAAAAACCAATTCAAGACTTTTAAAATCACTTTTAAATTTTGAAAAATTGCCAAAATGGTCTTATTCAGAAACTCAGAAATCTCTCCTAAACATGATTAAAAAGGTGTCAAAGCAGGTGTTTTTAAAAGATATCTTTTCACATCCTCAGTGCCAACATTCCTTCCAAAAATAGCTCACAGCCCGACAAAAACAGAAGCACCAGCAAGTGACTCATATGAGAAAAATGATGGTTCCTAATGAAAAAAAAAAAAGAGTAATGCTTTCATTGTTCTTGGGTTCATTGTGCTACCACCCAAGCATTCAGAAGATTGGACAGTACGGGGGATTGGAATGCTTCAGATTTCACTGCAGACAGGATGGAGACAAGAAACGTCTTTTCTAGTCACCTTCAGTTCCTGATTACAGAGACAGTCCTCCTGGAGCAACTCAGGGTTAAGGGTTTTGACCAGGAACCCAGTGGTGGTAGTGTTGGAGGTGGGGTTCGAAGCTGCAACCTCTTGGTCTGCAGGCGAGACCACTAGACCACCACCATCATAAAATCCAAAGGTGACCCTCAGGGCTTTCCAGCCTTTAATTAAAGAACTGAGAAGGTATTTGTTTCCAGTGTGTGGGAAAAGCGAAGGTGATGGGTTTGAATCCCAGACCAGCAGGATGCCCCGAAAAACACCCCTGAGCAAGGTACCGTCCCCATCACTGCTCCTCGGGAGCTGGATATAGCTGGCCCCTGCTTTCATCTGAATCTCATCTTTTTTAATATAATCTCATCTTTATTAATGATAAGGACTAAGGATCTCTTTTGGACAAACTTTAAGGAATGAAAATAAATACTCAAGTAAGGTAACAAAGTATCGGTACTTCATAATTACCTTCACGGAAACAATATAGAAATAGTCTCTGAAATATTCTTGGATTTCTTTTGAATTAGAAACTTGAATGTACTTCAATAATAAAAGTCCCCTGGCAATGGACAGAGTATGGGTATGGGCAGCATCTGCACTAACTGTACATTTAAATGTTTATACTAATCAGTGTCGCTTTAAAAAATAACCTCGGAGATCTCTCGTTTCATTGAAACTAAACCCGAGAGGCGTGGGAAACGGTCCCTCTCCACACTCTGCTCTGCTGGTCCTCGTACCCTCCACATTAGGACAGTTTCTGAGCCTTAGGCTTTGTTTATTTGTCTCTCGTCCCGCACGCAGCGTATTTGTTTGTTTTTTTGTTGGATTTGCCTACCCCACATGTGCCAGTTTGCCAGGGCTTGACCTTTTGTTCCTTTTACTTAGCCTCGAGCTCAGTTTGTGGGCACGTGCCTATTTGCCTGGTTTGTTTCGGCAAAAGTGTCCGATTGACCTTCCATCACACAGCAACGGTGGCCTAGTGGTTAGGGAGTCGCCCCGCATCGGAAGATTGTGGGTTCGATTCCCTCACAAGTAGGTTGCCCTGAGGTACCCCTGAGCAAGGTACCGTCCCTGTCACTGCTCCCCGGGCGCTTTCAATAGCTGCCCACTGCTGCACGGTGTTTGTGTGCATGGGTTAAATGCAGAGGTCCAATTTCGTTGTGGTTCATGGTGTGCAGTGCTGTGACCTCGCAAAGGGTTGCCACTTTCACCATACAAGATGTTCTAGTTACCATGGTGTTTATCTCATCCTTGAGCCTACTGGAGATCTTCAGATGATTAGGAATATATGCTCTTCATGACAAGAGCGCTCTGTTTCTTTCAAACCAGCTACAGAAAGGTTCGAAAAGGGTCAATTAAAAATGAACGATGATATTTTGCCATTCGTCCACCCACGGCAACATCTCCTCAGCCAGGATCGTGGGGGTTGCGGAGTTCTCTCAGTTATTATTATTATTTTTTTATCCATAAAATGTGTTTTAAGTGCTGTTTGAATGGGAAAAAAAGTGAAAATACAAGAAAAATGCAAAATGCAGTATTTTATTTGTTTTTTCATCCATCATCTGAGGATTCTCTTCCAGTCAGGGGTGCTTGAGGAGCCTCCCAGTGCTCCAAAGCGGAGAACACAGACGGACTCCCACCTAGGGGGCAATTTAGCATCTCCAAACTGGGGGAAACTGGGGGGTGGAGGGTGTGGGGCATGAAAGTTCTTCAGACTCCCGGCCTGAGAACAGCCCCCAGAACCAGACGACCTACGAAAGTTCCTGCGTTTTTCACTTGCAGAGAAAGCATATCACTTTCCCAGCCTGTGATCTTTCATTTCGGCCAGAAGGAAGTAACCTGAGAGGGTAGATGTGAAGCCTCTATAGATGCACTCTAAGTCTGCAGGTTGCTCTATAAAAGCAGAACTAAAGAGTGGTTGCAACATCACCCTTGGGATCGTTAACCCCTCTTTCTCCTTTTCCCGTTTTATGCTCTGTTTTTCAAACCACCCTTTTCTCAGCTGCTCAGAAGCCGACAGACACGGCGGGCCTGAAAGCAGATGAGGCCCCAATGGCGTCATGCGGCAGTTATTTTTCACACCTCTCGCTCTAGGCTCTTCCTCTCATTTGCGTCGGCACACGCTGTTCTCATGAAAGTGACTTCCTCCGAGCAGCTTTCGTTTTTGCACGTTCAAACCCCGTGGCCATGCGCAGAAATCACATGTCTGCTGCACCTGTTTGTTTTGTCTGAGATGTTTTTTTTTTTTTTTTTTTTTCTGTCTTGTTTATATTCGTCTCGTGGATCATTTTTACGGGGCGTGGTTTCACCAAAGCTGCAACATGCAGTAAAAAATCTCAGCCTGGAAAGTTTCGAACATTCCCTCGCAGTGCAGCCCTGCTTTTAACACTTGCACCGTCACCCTCTTCATTTCAGGCAAGTACCTAGACGTCCCTCTCAGAGCTGAAAAAGCACCATTTTACAGCGTTGGTTAGTTAAGTGAAAGTGACTATTTGTCATTGTGAGTACACAATTACATCAACTCCCTGCATTTAACCCACTCACGGCATGCAGCAAGGGGCATCCACATCCTGCACCTGGGAAGCAGTGATGGGGACGGTACCTCGCTCAAGGGTACCTACTGGTCCGGGGTTCAAACAGCCCTCTGATCCGAAGTTCTAGTCCCTAAACACTAGACCACCGCTGCCCCAAGAAGCAATATTCCACTCACCCCAAATGTAGCTGATCGGAAAAATAAATTCCCATAACCTCTCTCAACACACTCCAGCACTTCTTGGAGACTTGTGGACGTGGTTTAGGACGTGGTCTGTCGTGACTGTGCCTTATAAAATTGAACAAAACTGGACACCAGTGCTGTGCCATGAGAAGAACTGATCTCGGATCAGTTTTCTCAACATTTGAGAATTTTATTGTCACAAAAGCTGATTCCGGATCAGCACTTCTGCATGGTTTGTAAAAACCCTGCTGTTTAAAAAAGGTTCGGCGACACAGTGAAGTTAAGTTGTTATTTATAGCTGACAGAGAGTCTGTCGCCTTAACGAGGAGATGGATGTGGTTTGAGGGAGTTGGTCAAAGCTTTTGAAGCTGCCAGCCATCTGCAGTCCTTAATTAAAGAAGCCAAACTCATCGACCACATCTGATGACTGATACATCCGATCAACCGCTTCCTAAAGACTCAGGGATGTAATCAATTTTAGAGCCAATCCAATGTTGCTATCAAAAATCAAGGACGCCAGACGCATCAAAAAAAAAAAAAAGAGACGTCAACAATGATAAAGAATGATAAGAACATGTATCATTACACTCATAGTGATAAGCCAAGTATGACACTGCACACCAACTGTTATCTTTGTCCATGTTGAGATCCAAGTGGTCAAACCCGCTAGACGTCTGAAACCAAGCAGGTGGGCTGAGGGTTTCCTGTAAGACACATATGACATATGTCATCTAGCTGTTGACTCAATAGTGATTTCCTTTGAAACCGAGGCACAACTTTTTCATCTCAGTGTGGCATTCGGGGAAGGTAGAGTGCTAAAACAACAACATAAACCAAGAAGGTACACCCTTCTGCCCCGAAATGATAGCTCAAGCTCTTCTATATCTCATATAAACATATTTAGAGAACCTTTAGGTTCCAGGATGAACCCTTGATTCCTCAACCACACTTTTTAAAATGTGGTTCTTTAGAGAGTTGGATAAGTTTCATGGTGGTACTTTGCTGGAAACCTCTTTCCAGCAACTTCCAATGGACAGTTCTTCGGACAGGTCCGAGGAACTGTGGGAGGATTACAGATTTTCTGCTTAATTTAGTCACTAGTTCCACCCACTAGTGAGGGCTCTCCCTATCAACACAGCACCACCGACATCGAGTCACTCGAAGCATCTTTTCAAACGTCACCGTCTTTTCAAACTGACGTGGAACATCACCCTGGACGGCATAACAT
This sequence comes from Hepsetus odoe, assembly GCA_017165825.1. Classification (NCBI taxonomy): domain Eukaryota; kingdom Metazoa; phylum Chordata; class Actinopteri; order Characiformes; family Hepsetidae; genus Hepsetus; species Hepsetus odoe. Next base: position 3,466,369 of record CM029394.1, read on the forward strand.
GCACTCCATCAGAGATCGAACTAATGGTAAGACCAACACAGTTGCACCATTTGGGAACTCCCGTCAGGAGCTCCACATAACATAAAAGCCCCGGCAACCTTAAAATCGTATATTAAGGGCAGGTTCCTTTAAAAGAGCCTTCATATATATATGAAATATCAAATATAGCCTTGTTGCTATATTTTGGGGCAGCGGTGGCCTAGTGGTTTGGGTGTTAGCCGCATGATCGGAGGATCTGGGGTTCGAACCCCTTCCCAATAGGTTTCCCTGAGGTACCCTTGAGCAAGGTGCCGTCCCCATCACTGCTCCCCGGGCGCTTTCAATAGCTGCCCACTGCTGCACGGTGTTTGAGTGTGCATGGGTTAAATGCAGAGGTCCAATTTCGCTGTGGTTAACTGTCTGCTGTGCTGTGACCTAGCAATGACAAGGGTTGTCACTTTCACTTTATAGTACATCAAAAAATACATTTGGAAAAAGTGAAAGTGACTATTTTTGTCGTTGTGAAACAGGACACACAATGAGCCACAATGAAATTTAGCCTCTGCGTTTCACCTATACACACCGTGCAGCAGGGGGCAGCATTTTAAAGTGCCTGGGGAGCAGTGATGGGGACGGTACCTTGCCTAAGGGTACCTCAGGGCAACCTACAGGTATGGGATTCAAGCCCACGATCTTCTGATCCAGGGGCTAATTCCCAAAGACCACTAGACCGCCACTACCTAGAGGAAAACTTTTAGAGGAAACTTTAGAGGAACGTTATGAATGTGTAGAAAAAAACATTACAGGCCAGAGGATTGAACCCATCCCTGGAGTATAAAAAATAACCACTATGCCGCTTTCCTAAACTTTTGTTGCAGAAAAATGTTAGGGATATTACATTTCAAGTGTAAATGTGACTGCTTTTCATTATTTTATCGCCTGCAGCAACAGAGCCTTAATGTATTGATTCTGAAGGTGGATCAGGTGTGTCTTTACTCGTGTTGGAATTCTATTTACTAATGTCAGAACTGCTGCCAGAAAGCCTTTACTTTGTGGTGTGAACAATAAAAACAGACAGCCTGGACCACACAACACAAACACTGGAGTATTCAAGGCTGAAAGCAGGTCTCGTGAACAGGCAGAATTTGAGTGATTTGGAGGAACTGAAGACTTTATGTCAGGTGGCAGACAAAGGAAAGGGCAGCACAGAATGTATTGTTCCTCCCGAAACGTGGAGGTGGATCAGGAAGGGTGAGGGTGTTTAGACGTTGAAACTAAATGTTTCAACGTCACAGAATTCCTTGGTTGACAAAATTTTAATCTTGAGGGTATCGATCCCATTCTCCGAAATAGTTCCAGAAGCGGCCCAGAAAATGACTGACTGACTGACTGACTGACTGTTCAAAGAGTCTCCCCGGTCTCCAGATCTTTCTCCCATTGAGCTGAATTGGACGAGCTGGAAATGATCGAGTGAAGTGAAAGCGATTATTTTTGACATTGTGAAAACCAGCAAAACACACTGAACCACAATCAAATCCAGCTTCCGCATTTATCCCGCGAACACTGTGCAGCAGGGGGCAGCTATTTAAGGCACCTGGGGAGCAGTGATGGGGACGGTACCTTGCTCAAGGTTACCTCAGGGCAACCTACAGGTATAGGATTCAAACCCATGACCTTCCGATCATGGATCATCTCCCTAATCACTAGACTACCCCAGCAAACAGCAAATCTGACAATCCTGACAATCCTGTCTGCTTGAAAATGTTCTGGGGGGGGGGGTTTTGGACACAGGTTATTTCCAAAAATGACCAAAACCAACGCTACAGTGATAAAGGAGTGATTATTTTGATGAAAGTCACACTTTCATCCTTTATTAAATTACCCTGCCAAAGTTTTACCTTGAAATATCCTCCAAGAAAGGCTTTGCTGACCCATGAAATTCTCTGGTAGACATGGACGAAGGAGTCTAAACCCATTCTCACCTGAAATACGCTCACTTCCATGAATTAAGGAGATGTGAAAGAATAACTTTCTGAATAAAACGCTTGTCCTGCTTGTGCGCGGGTTTTGTCAATAGCTGCAAAACACAATAGTCAACAGCCAGACAAAACCAGTCTGGAGCTGCTTTGCTTATTAGCTGCTGATCTCTGAAACCACCAAAACAAACCTGATGATGATATCATAGTGAGAAAAGGAAATGTACCGCTCTCTCTCCTCTGTTGAGGAACCCAACAAGTCCAGAATGGTGCGCATCAGTGTCGCACAAACCAGAGAGGTCCTAATGCATGTGTCATGCTGAGAGGGCTTTAGTTCAAGCACTGTATTCTCTAAAGCCCTTCAGCTCCTGCGGTTTGAAAGCAACTGAACCAGCAGAATAGGTCCAGTGCCGAGACTTTAGCACAAACGCCACCGAAATCTGTCAAAGCGACTGAGAAGTGTACCACAAAAGCAAGTTCAAACCTTAGCAAACAAACTAGGTGTAAGAACAGTCTTAGAAAGAACTTCTTAAAAAGATCAAGCAAATTAGTTTATTGTGGTGGTCTAGTGGTGAGGGAGTCGCCCCGGATCGGAAGATTGTGGGTTCGATTCCCTCACCAGTAGGTTGCCCTGAGGTATCCTTGAGCAAGGTACCGTCCCCATCACTGCTCCCCGGGCACTTTCAATAGCTGCCCCGTGCTGCACGTGTGTGTATGGGTGAAACACAGAGGTTGAATTTCGTTGTGTTGTGCTGCATTTCACAATGACAAGGGTAGTCACTTTCACTTTTTTCACTTCAGACAATTCCTAAAATTTCTAAAATGAAATGACAATATTTCCTTTCACATCCAATTGCTTGCAGTAATAACCCGCAACCCAATAACTTAGTTAAATGTTTGTCTTTTCTTTGGTAATATATGTTTTTAGCAGCGTCTAACAGTTGCTGGTTGTTCTGGGGGGTTTCTCTCTTCTGCCGTGATCAGGCGATTGACTTGGCCGGTCCAAAACGTTTCGCTTTCCCCCCAAATTAAGTTTTTCAACAAGGTAGTTTGTATTTGATCATCGTCCTGCTGCATGATAAAGTTCCTCCCGATTAGTTTAGTTGTATTTTTCTGTAAAATAGCAAACAAAATCTTTCTGTAGACTTAATTAGTTCTGCTGCTACCATCCTCACTTCCATCTTTCAGAAAGATGAGTGATCCTGTTCCAGAAGCAGTCATGCAAGCCTAAGCCATGACACTTCCCTCACCTCCTCTTCTTCTTCTTCTTTTGGCTCCTCCCAATTATCTGATTCCATTTCTTCTTGTCCTCTGCATCTTCCCCCTTCAAAACGACCACCTGCATGTCCTCTCTCACCACGTCCATAAACTTCCTCTTTCCTGGCAGCTCCATCTTCAACATCCTCCTCCCAATATATTCCTCATCTCTCCTCTGGACATGTCCAAACCAACCCAACCTTGCTTCTCTAACTTTGTCTCCAAAACGTCCAACCTGATCTGTCCCTCTAATATACTGATTTCTAATCCTGTCCATCCTCGTCACACCCAACGAACATCTCAGCATCTTTAACTCTGACACCTCCAGCTCCGCCTCCTGTCTTTTCATCAGCGCCATGGTCTCCAACCCATACAACATAGCTGGTCTCATTACTGTCCTGTAAACCTTCCCTTTTGCTCTAGCTGGTACCCGTCTGTCACAAATCACTCCAGCCACTCTTCTCCACCCATTCCAACCAGCCTGCACTCTCTTCTTCACCTCTCTTCCACACTCGCCTTTACACTGAACTGCTGATGCCGAGTATTTAAACTCCTCCACCTTTGTCACCTCTGCTCCCTGCATCCTAACCACTTTCCTCCCTTTCATCCACACTCATGTATTCTGTCTTTGTCCTACTCACTTTCATTCCTCTCCTCTCTAGAGCATATCTCCATCTTTCCAGGTTCTGCAAAAATCATCGTCCACAGAGACTCCTGTCTAACCTCCATGCTTCACATATGAGCTTGCATGTTTTGGATCTATCTGTGTTATCTGTGTTCTTTTATTTTGTTTTCTGATTCTTTTTGCTGATGAGTGCTTTGCATCTGGTGGTTTGGATTCTATATTTCAAACTTCAAACAGTGGATTGTGAGACCTCCAGCCCCCTGGCAGTCGTCCAGGATGGCACTGACTGTTTAGGAGATGCATTTTCTAATACCTTTGTGCAAAACTAGGTGGTCAGATACAAAAGGTACGATGCAGTTTAACAGAACTAGAACTAGAATCTGAGAATCTCTCATCTCAAATGCATTGGCCTTGCTGTTCCAGTACTTTTGGAGGGAACAGTATATGTGTAAGGAAGGATGATGTTTGCATTCACTGATTTTTATCTGATGTAAATGCTCACTGGGGGAACATACAGTACCTGTTGCTCTCGCTGCAACATCAGTGATTTCAACAGTAAACCAAATCAGTCCTGTTCAGGTTCGAATGAAGAAGAAGCCAATTTCATCCACTGGTGTAGTTAAAACAATTTCTGACCAGGAAGTTAATACATGTACTGCGTTATCCAAATTAAAATGAGTATTAAAATTAGTACTAAATTAGTATTAAAAGTAAGCACTGGCAATCTAACAGGGAAAAAACATGTCTGCGATAATGCAAAGGACATTTTGGGAGTAAATTTAGAAAATGAACTTCCACTTTTTCAACCCCACGGGGAATGAACCTACTGGTCGTGTCATGTGTTCTGCACCACAGGTTTATTTAGAACTAATGGAAAAGCCACAATGGCCAGATCTTGAAAAAAGATCTTTTGGGGGCTTTTATCCAGTTCCATCACACTCCGTTGCTATCTCCTAATATCTTAGTACCACTGACCTGCATGCTTTTTTTATCATTCAGAATCCAGAGCGAACTGCATGAATCCATCGTGTTTGTATGGGCTCACAGTATCACGTTCTAAAAGTCTCGCCCCAGTGGCGGATTATAGGCGGACGTTTGCATACTCATGATATTTCATGTTTGCTTTTTGTTTAAGTGCTCTAACCTAGATACTCTGAAAGCTGATACATGCGCTTGCTACAGCAGCACGTACTAAAACTGGAGCGATAGTAAGGATGCAAGGATGACACACAACCTTGTGAGTTTGAGTATCGGACCCTGAGGTACCCTTGAGCAAGGTACCATCCCCATCACTGCTCTGTGGCCGCAGTTGTGTGTGTGGTCGCTACCTGCGTGTTTCAATGGGTTGAACACTGAAGGAAAATTCGCTGGTCACTCAGGAATTTCATTCCATGCTAAAACAGGTAGAGCTGAAATATCAAAAAGGAAGTGATACTGGCTTTTCTAATGCTGTCTGGTGACTCCGCTCATCTGATTCTCCCTTTAGATTGTTCTGCAGCAGAAAAAAAAACCCTGCGACTCCAATGAATTCACCGGTTCATTTGCGCTTGGTTTTGGTGAAGGGTCTGGAGATTTTACTCTGAAGAAAACACCCACATAGGAAAAGCCTAGAGAGCAGTTAGGAACCGGAAAAGAGTCGTGGGTGCTGGAATCTACGCCTGAAATCTCATTCCAGTACAGCAAATATTTTGTCTTGAGCCCAAAAAACAAGCTGATAACTTTGTCAGAGCCCAAGCCTTATGGAGCCCAACCCACAGCACTAAAGTAGAAGGTCCAAAACTGACTCAAAATTAATAAACGTCTTATTTGAGACTAAAGATTCGGCCTAAAACTGACTCACCCCATCGTGTTATTTCTAAACGGTGAGAACATACAACCCTGCAAAGAAAGGACCCTGTCCCAGCTGGGAATGAAACCCAGAACCTTCTAGCTGTGAGGCGACAGAACAAAACTTTGTAGCCCTGAATCGATTTGAAGTTTCAACTCATTCGTTGTGCTGTCGAAAACACAATCAAACACCAGTTAATCTGAGACTGAGCTGTAAGAAACTGATGTGAAATCAGATAATGACGGAAATTTAGGAAATGACTTCTAAAAGTGACACCAGTTGCTAGATCTGGCCTTGTTTTTGCCACCACAACCCTGTGAAGTTCCTGGTCAATCTGAAAGCGGTTTGATTTGTCTCTAAATTTAGTGAAGAGGTGATGAGCACAAGGTGAACCGACGTCAATTCTGCTGCATCACTTTGTGCCAAGACGTCATCAATAGTGACACTGACCCAAATCCTTTGATTGGACAAAGCAGCAGTAAAAATGAAAACGCTTGGGAAAATTGGTGTCCAAAATTTTCCAACCAAAATCCTACACAGGTGATGACATAAGGCCCTGTCCACGCTGGGACCGATTCCGTTTCAAGTTCGCTCATGGAAGACATGTATCTCTAGAGTTGAAATACCAGTTCAAAACCAAGGTATACTTTGTAGACCATCAACTTTTTCTATTCGTCAAAATGATGTAAAATGAAACACCTTATCTTGTTTACTAGTGAAAGACAAAAAGGTAAGTACGTTCATGGTGGAAAAAAGCAGAGGACACTGAGGTCCACACAGAAGTACTGATCATCTTCTATCTTTTCGGCTGCTCCCATTTAGGGGTCACCAGTGGATCAAATGTTTCCATTTCTTCTTGTCCTGTGCATCTTCCTCTTTCAAACTGACCACCCTCATGTCCTCTCTCATCACATCCATAAACGTCCTCTTTGGTCTTTTGCTTTATCTCTTTCCTGGCAGCTCCATCTTCAACATCCTCCTCCCAATTTAATCCTCATCTCTTCTCTGGACGCGTCCAAACCAACGCAACCTTGCTTCCAACCTGAGCTGTCCCTCTAATATACTCATTTCTTATCCTGTCCATCCTCGTCACACCCAACGAAGCACCTCCAGCTCCACCTCCTGTCTTTTCGTCAGCGCCACCGTCTCCAACCACCGTACAACATAGCCGGTCTCACTACCATCTTGTAAACCTGTCCTTTCACTTTTGCTGGGACTCATCTGTCACGAATCACTCCAGCCACTCTTCTCCACCCATTCCAACCTGCCTGCACTCTCTTCTTCACCTCTCTTCCGCATTTGCCGTTATTCTGAACGGTTGATCCACAGTATTTAAAAGAAGTACAGGTACTTGTGTTAAAAAAAGAACAAATGATTCAGCTTCTTTACTTTTCTTTATTTCCTTTGTTTGTACAAAGTCCAGGCACAGAAATGTACAAAGTAGGCATCTGAAGGACATTTTTACCAGATAATGTCATGAACATCACACTCAATACATGCCTTTTCTCCACCGTCCACTCTCCCTTTCTTCTCTCTTACATCTTTACTTAGTTTGACATCATTTCATGTCTGTCGTGTTTGATTTCCAATGATGGACATATCAACTGATCATCTTCTCTGCATTAGTTTCCACTGCATGCAATGATGCAAATAAAAATGCCTTACTTTCCACAGATGCATTAAAACTAAAGCGAGGAGTCTGTTCTGCAATATGATATTTATGTTAAAATGTAAGTAGGGGTCTAGTGGTGGGATATTCATCTATAGACCAAGAGGTCGGAGGTTTGAATCCCAACTCCAGCACTACCACCACTGGGTACATGAGTTGCTGTAATCAGGAACTGGAAGCCGCTCTGGATAAGAGCTTCTGCTAAATGCAGTAAAATGAAAAAGTCCTCAAAAATCATAATCAAGTAAAGGATAGATAGCTGAAAACTGGACTTTAAGTTTAAGTACTTTAATAAAGTATTTGTACTTTGTAATTTCCCAATCTAGAGCATTAATGGAGGTAGATAGACCAATTAGGCTCAACCTAGCTCGCTTAAAGCCTCATTCACACCATATCTGCACAAATGCCTTGCAAGTGCACTCTAATTTGTTGCAGAGTTCATGGGAACGCAACATGCTCTGTTTCTAGCAGCGTCCAAAGACAGTGGTTCATAATGATGCTATAGAATGGATCGGTTTCTCGACCAACTGCACAAGCACTTATGCCTGTTTCAATAGCTGCAGGTGCATCACTGAAAGTCCTGTGCACAACACGCCTGCTCTGATATTCATGTTGACAAAAGGCAGCTTGAGCGGTTGTGTTTGGCTACAACAGACAAAGGACACATTTAAAAAGCTCTGATGTAAAAGTCAGCATTTGCTTATCGGCTGGCAAACTTTCCACAGCCAGATTTGCATCTGTACATGTACAGCAGCGTGAATGAGATGCAGGCCCAGAGCTAGAACATGCCTGTCCCATCCAGCTCACTAGCGTCACCCCAAACTTCCTCTTTGTGGTTATGCATAAACGTATGACGTTAATCCGACAGGCTGCTTATAAAAGCTGCATGGTAAAAAAGCCCGGCTTCAGTGCTCTATTTCACCAACGGCGTCTGCATCATTGGAACTCGCCCGAGTGCTTAAAAAACACAGAGAGAAACATGCCAAGCTTACTGCCGGGTACAAACGAACTGGACAACATGAGCAAGGAGGAGAGACCACAAGCCGAGTGAGTAGATTTTGCCTCCATCTTGTCTCTTAAAGGTTTGTGGTGAAACTTCTACATGCATGTACTTACGATGCTTTCATCCTCAGGAGAAAAGACCCCAAGTGGCGCTTTCACTGCAAGTTTCCAAAAGGACCAACGGTTGACAAGTGAGTTGTGTTTTTTTGTGTTTTTTTTTTTTAAATCCTGTCAATTCATTATAAAAGTCAGGGCGGGATGAAATGACTCATGAAACTAAAACCGATCTTTCTCTTCTTGCAGACTCAAAAGCAGTGAGACCTTGCTGTGGGCACAGTCATTAGAAACCCTTCTTAAATCCAAAAGTAAGTAGGATCTGGAATATTTTATGCACTTACAGCAGCCATTATAATATCTCCTTAGACAAGGGCAGGCTTGATGGGCAGAACAGAACAATCTCCCAGAAGGATGCAAATAAGTCTATATGTAACTATGCAAATGTTACATGTAGCCACAGTCGACTATTTGTTGTTGAGTAGATATTTCCATAAATGGACCGATGCTAGCTTTTGATCTACAATTGATTACGCCATACTTGGATGTCAAGGAGACAATCTCATCCTCTCTCGCTTCCCGCAGGTGGCATGGCGACTTTCCAGACCTTCCTCAAGTCTGAGTTCAGCGATGAGAACATTGAGTTCTGGCTGATCTGCGAGGACTACAAGAAGATCAAGTCCAATTCCAGGTTAATCTCCAGGGCCAAGAAGATATTCGAACGCTACATCAAGGCGGAGGCCCCCAAAGAGGTAAGAATCTATTAATGCATGCAATAAAGCTAGAGCTGCAAAATTTGAACTGAGTTCCTTTCAAGCACAAATGGATTCCCACCCTGTTCCTGGAGTAACCAAGCCAGGAGCACTTAGCACATATGCAGGGTTCTCCAGGAGCAGGCTTGGGGACCACAAGTATGGGTCTTTCAAGTGAACTCCCCTGTGAGTGCTTCAGCCATTTTACATCAGTGTTTTCTTCCTGTCTAACAGATCAACATCGACCACAACACGAGGGAACTAATCCGGCAGAATGTTCAGGCTCCCACCAGGCGGTGCTTTGACGAGGCCCAGAAGATTGTGTTCAGCTTGATGGAGCGGGACTCGTACCCCAGGTTCCTCCGCTCTGACCTCTACAGAAATATTCTGGACTCGCTCTCTGATATGATCAAGGTGTGACAGGCTTGCCTCATGGGAAAAAAGCCCTGGGAAATTTCTTGACTCTTCTCTAAAGACTGCAGCAGAAGAGTTGACGACTGTGGAGTACTGTTGGTGGACAAGGTTAAAGCTTGGATGGTTATGGACATGCAGAACCTTGACAGAGGTGGACTGGCTTAAGTAATCATCTGCTGCCTTGCTGTGCTACTACACTACACTCCTAGAGACTGAGGAAGTTGCTCACAGAGGAAATAGAGCTTCCCTTGCCACTTAAACCGAAACGCGGGGTCTCTGAGATCCGTGGTACTTTTTCTGAGGGGAAGTCCTCAGCATGAACCACTTCCACCACTAAGATTTTGCCTTAATATCTGAAAAGGCAAATATTTCTACTGAGCAAGGTTTTAGATGCCATGGGACAACAAACATTGCATCCTACTTATCTGATTTATTCCTACAGTCAGAGCTCATGGTGATCCCATGAGCGGATAAAGAAACCACCAGTCCAAAGGACCTACTGTTTCCTACTTCACAAGACCGTTTGTTTAATGGACTCACTTGAAGGCTAGTTTGGGATGGACATTTAAAGCTTTTCACATTCGGGGAATCATCCCCAATAGTAACCGTTGTACACAGTGTTGTTACTGGCTTTAAATATTAGAGTTGCTTGTAGTCATCATCATTAGATCCGCATGAAATCACACCATCTGAAGAAATTCTTCGGAAAAAATAGTTTGACTGTGTATATTTTCATGTTTTTTTAATTATTGATTTAAATTATTGTTACATTGTGTATTTCACTGGTTGAAATACTGTTGTTTTATTCTATGCATTTTTCCACCTGCCTATGACTTATCCAAAGACGTAACGAATAAATCCAAACCTTAACGCAAACTTTAAGACCGACGTGGACTTTTGTGTCAGTGCCAAACAATCATATATGTGGGGGTTTCTTCGTAAGGTCCTGAAGAAAAACACATCATTCGATTTTTGTGCTGGTGTTGCATGCAAGATTTTTGTCTGGGTGGTTTTGGACATCCCCTAACGGCTCACCCGAAAGTTTTTGCAACCACATCACAGTGTGACAACTGACTTTGTGTCACCACTTCCCTGTGTAAACAAGGCCATCTTTACAGAGCGCCATGTCGGTCAAGTGACTGCAACCTGATGTAGCAACTTTGCTCATCCCGGTGAACCGCAGAAAAGCTAAAGATTTCGGATGCTGCATGACGTACTGTAATCTAAACTCATCAAACGGACTGGAGTTGGTTGGTTCATTAAGGAGTGCTCGTTTTTGCATGTCAGCATGTCATACAGCGTCAGAAACCACGTAAATAAGTCCTGATTCACCTGATAATTTCCTTATTATTGAGAAATCACTGACAGTACACAACTGGGCTTCAGCAAAGTATATATATATATATATATATATATATATATATATATATATATATATATATATATATACATATATTCAGTTTCCTACACCTACTACTTTGCTAGGCTACCACACTATGCAAGTGGCTGAGGGTTGAACAGTTGATCAGATTTAGATCAAAATCTTAGTTTAAAAGAGTGCAAACTCAAATCACAGGGCCTGTATTTTTAATGAAGCTCTTCCTCGCCCACTTTTCACCTTACCTTTTTACCCCAATATCTGTACCTCTACTTTAGGTTTTCCATCACTGGGGAGTACAACAATCAGATCTAATAAAGCATAACATTACATTCAGGTCTCAAGCCACTTCAAGTTTGGTTGAAAAATAAAAGGTCTTAATGGGAAAAAAACACACATATAAAAAAAAAAGTAATTGCATATTAGTTGCAGTAGCTTTTCAAAAAATTACTATTTGGTATTTCCCCCGAATTGTTGAGTTCTGATGCTAGCGGAGGAAATGAAGCTTCCTTTGCAAGCTAAACACAGGGGTCCCTGAGATCGGTGGTACTTTTTCTGAGGGGAAATCCTTACAGTTACCTCTATGAACCACTTCCACCAGCTTTATCTGAAATACAGAATGAGCAGAGCTAACGTCGAGCAATTCTTCTAAGGCTTACTCAGTGATGGGACTTCAGGTCTTTGCTTCTCATTGGTACATCATCTGCTACTGTAGATCACCTAAAACATACTGCATCTACTACATTATATATATGTCCACATCTGATTCCTCTGTAGTGTTCAGTTACTGGGAATCGCCTTAATCCCCAAATCACGAATGGAGATTTTTATTGCTTCAACCGGTCGGTTTTGACTCGTTCCTCACTGATCTGCAATCCTTGTGTTTGGGCAGATTGGGACTTTGTTTTCTTAAAATAAAATGGAAGTGAAAGTGACTGTTTTCATCATTGTGAAACACACCACACCTCAACCTCTGCTTTACACCAAAACACCATGCAGCAGGGGCAGCTATCTAAAGCACCCGGGTGGGTCAGTTTTCTACCAAAGTGATGACATGGTGGGAATTAGATTTTTAGCCCAATTGTTCCTTTTAACAGCGATCTTTCAAGGACACTGAGGAATGAATAACTTCTGTCAGTCAAACAGCAGACAGGCACCAAAGCATGCAGGAAGTCTTTAAGGTATTTCATATTTTAGTGAACAGGATATTTTTAACTGGCAGTTTGATTGACAGATCGCATGTGTACACAAAACATTGCACAACCATTTATCTTATTTATCTTAACTGATCTCAATGGAAGAGATACTGCCGTCACAGCTGACCACTAAGACAAATCATGGTCTCCAATATCCTCCAACAGCACATCCTTTAAAGCAAAATTAGCCTTTATTCCACTCTCTCATCACAAAGCTTATTTGCAGTATGCCTTTGAAGGGTGGAATATCTCAAATACTTTAATTCCTCATTTTGATTTCCATGTTTTCCTATTTGCATTTCTGTTCTATTTTTAGAACATCCTCGTTGTGCCACCAAACTTGATGACGATGACGTGATTGAATGGTTGTGGAATAAGGAATCTAATCAGATCAGACCCAGTTTTTCAAGACGGTTGAGAGCGCTGGGGCATTACAGCAGGTGTGTTAATTTAGAGCAGTAGATATTTTCAAGGCAAGATAAAAATAGAAAAATCGTGAAGATCGTGCTTCTTAATCGCCGTGTAACTGCTGGGATTTACCTGCTGGTTTTCCTGCTTTGGGGATTTGCAAGTTAGTTCCATTTTTCTTACAGCATGATTTACCATTATTACAACATATGGAAGCTTAGAAGACTGTAAATCTACTGGTTGTTCACGATTGTAAATGGACGCCTTGTCCGGATCACCACTATTGAAATTGGAAGTAAAATATCTCACTTCAATAGGCCTCAAGGCCAATCCAGACCAGAACAACTGGGCTGAGATTTTTTAAAAGTATCATCTTTCATTCTCATCTTCTGACCGACCATAGATATGGAATTCAATACTCTTCAAACAGCTGGATCCTACCAGCATGTTGGTTGCTGTGATACATTTCACACATTTCTATTGTTGTCAAAAGTTTACACGCCCACAAGCTTGAGGCAACTCTAGACTGAGCATATGTTGCAGGAGGAGCCTTTGTAGAAGCAGGGCGGGGACAGGAACCCTCCTCAATGGAATTGACTCATGAAGTCATAAAAGAGGGAAGAGTTCAGCCAAGGGTGGCAGACATGACTGGAGAGGAAGTGTGTGAGGCTTTTGACCAGAGTGAGATGGTATCTGGTAGATGAAAGACATCTGAACATCAGCAATGGAAGTCACCACAGTGTGCTTGGAAAGTATTGGGGGGCGACAGCATTACCACCACCATCACCATCACCTCAACACTGTCACGTAAGCAAGAACTTTCACCTTCTTTATCTGCCTGCTTATCAGCTTTAGTCATACAAGTAGTCTGCCGCAATGAACATGATGGTGGTCTTCAATAAGAGCTTCTTTCTTTATGCAGTCACAGTCAGTGGAAAGCCAGATTTTATCTGCTACTAAAAAAGCCCACCTCATCAAGGAAGAAGCCAACCAGGTACATTTTGTTCTATTCTCACACCATATCCTTGCATGCTCCTGTTGACCTCAAACAGATGCAATATAGACTGCTTTTTGCTTTCCCCCCCCATTTTAGACCAACGCAAGTGGAAATACAGCAGTGGGCTCAGTCCTTCGAGATACTGCTTACCCAAAAGAGTAAGTAGGCCTGAAGTCATGCTTGAATTTGGGGGATTTTCAGATGATTTCCGACTAAATGTCTGCATCATCAAGGTTCAAACAGCACCATTTGTTATGGTTTGATGTTCCAGTCATAGATAATAGATTGGGTGCTGCTGGGAACCATCTAATGGGCCAACTTTATATTTTAAGCTCGACAAGCTTGACAATTACCAGGTAACTCAAAATCTAACAGCAGCCTAGAAACTGACTTCATGTTCAAACACCATTTTTCCAACATTTACCTTTACTATGACATATCAAAGCTTAAACACTTGGTTTTCACAATTGTTAATACATTTGTAATAAATTTGTAATAAATTTGCAAATGCAAAGAAATGGGAGGTAAAAGCTTTCCAATGGTGAACCATGTCTGCTCAAAACACTCATCCTTGTTTACATCTTCAAATCTGATTACAATTTTAAAAATGCTTTAACTCCTTAGTCCTGAACTCAAGATCTACAAGTCTGAAATCCAGAATCACTTGGTGATTTCCTTTCTCATGACCCATCTCATCTAATCACTGTCATAGTTCCCAAATTTAGTCCAGAAACCTTGACACAATTTAGTGTTTTCCCCACTCACAAAAAACCCGATCCAACCTAAGTCTCTCTTTGTTTGACGTGGGGGTGTAAGCTGAAAAACACTCCAATTTCAGTAGGGCTTCAAGACCAAGGTGGGAAACCTAAGAGCAGGGAGGTAATCAAAGTTCATGAAAGCTGGCCAAATCTCATGACACACTAATAATGTCCTGCTTTCATTTTCTGTCAGGTGGACTGGTGGCATTTCACATGTTCTCCAAATCAGAGTTCTGTGAGGAGAACATTGAGTTCTGGTTGGCCTGTGAGGACTTCAGGAAGACCAAGAGATCAGAAAAGCTGGCCAGGAAAGCGAAGAACATTTATGAGGAGTTCATCAGAAAAGATTCTCCAAAAGAGGTGAGTCAAACAAATCGTGGTATGAATCATAAGTGCATGTTCTTTTTTACTAAGCATTGTGAGAACATCCTGTAAGCGAGACAGCCACCAGTTCAGATGTTTTGGATGATATATGAACTGATATAACAATTACGAAAATCGTGGTTCCACAGATAAACTTGGACTGTCAAACCAGAGAACAAATCGAGCAGCGATTTCAGAGGCCAACCATGAGCTGTTTCAAAGAAGCTCAGAGGAGGATCTACTACCTGATGGAGAACAACATCTACCCTCGTTTTCTTCAGTCTGATTATTACAGAGGCCTGACTGACTCTAGAGACCCCTGAAACCACAGAGCAAACCTCAGCTGAGCTGAGGCTGATGGAGGAACTGAAGCAGTTCCGCTTCGCCTCAGCAGTCACATGGACCTCATGCTGTTGGGAACCATTTATGAAAGTATCATACTGTTCATCGTTGACATTCAAGCCTTGAGGAACTGATAAGCACTATTCACGGGACACAATCACATCAAAGTTTTTTTTGTCAAAAGACATGGGAAGCTGCAGTGCCCCCCAGTTTCAGGTGCAACTGCCAAAAAATAATCCAAAACCTGGAAAAACTGAAAACATTTCAGAGTATTAAAGAATATGTGCTCAATTTTTTGGAGTGTTTCTCATATTCTGCAGGATATTCATGCATGTAGCAGGCCAAGCTTTCCCTCGCCAGATTTGGGCCGCTTTGGAAGCATGTGCCGTTATATTATAATATTAATATCAATATTAATCCCATGAGGTTGACATTAATAGTAATAGTGTAGCTGTTCGATTCGGTGCGCTGCCCAAATTTTCACCCTGCAATCTATCCTCACCTTACTTAAGCAATTGCACTTTCTGAACTGATGCAAAACTGCATTCCACGTCACTGCATGCAGCAAAATGCATGGAAATAAAGCTGAATCTATTCTTAATCTAATCTAACTGCAGAACCTCATTTCCTCCGGGAGAGAAATCGCTTCCAAAAAAGAGGTTTCGTCTTTTTGTGGTTCTTCAAAATAGTCAGAGAGGAACTTTCTCAGTCTTAAACACGCTCCATCTCCTCACTTGTGTTTCATAATTTCTGTTCTGTTAATGCACAAGGCATGCCTTGCACTCATCTACAATCATGCAAAAGTCTTGAACCCCTCACTTCTTTCGGTTTTGCTTCCATTTTTTTAAAAATAATTTTTGCACCAACGAGGTACAGAAAGGGGCCGTCACTCTTGAAAAGCACCGTAGGTTGCTTTACAGAATCTTTTTAATTTCATGTTAAATACGCTGCACTTTTTGTTTAATAAAAAAAAAGAAGTCACTTGCAAATTTAGTAAAAATGTGCGTAAATACATATGAAATATGAGCCACTTATTCATATTACCACTCTGCCCTCCATTAAGTTTACTCATTCTATTTTAAATATTAGTTAATGGTTTTCTGGAATATGTTGAGATATGAAGGTTGCGCCCAAAATGATTAATACCAAGAATTATCTCGTAAAAATGTTTAAATCTAAAAGCGTGGAAAGCAAAATGCACGTGAGGCCTCCTGGGCAAGCCACACTCGTGTACCAGAGAAACGTTACTATGAGCACATTTAAAACAATTATGAATCCGGGACCAGCAGGTTGCCCTGAGATACCCTTGAGCAAGGTACTGTCCCCATCACTGCTCCCTGGGTGCTGGATATGCCTGCCCCCTGCTAGACGGCGTGTATAGGTTTCACAATGACACACAGTCACTTTCACTAAAACACATGACACTGTAACATAAAAACATATAAAACATAAGGATATGAACACTTTTTAGAAGTTTGAACCATATTTGAAAGCAGTGTGGCCTGCACGCCATGACGCTATGGAAAAGGATTTGCTGTAAACACTAGGCCACAGTTGTCTGGTATGCTAACATGCTAACAGAGCAACTTCCTCATGAAGCTGCCTGGTTCGAGGCTGATGCTATCAACCCCAGTGTGTCCTGCCGGATCAGTTTTTATTCTGGGAAATTAGCAAAAGGGTTGATAACAGAACAGGATTTCAAATATGCACCACTGGATAGATGGGGCGATAGGGACGAGATGAACGGAGGCTAATAAACCACACCTTAGCATGCGGGCACATGGGCACCGATCCAGCATCAGAAGCAGAACCGCAAAGAAACGTCACTTAAAGATTTCCGCGGCGCCAGTTAGCCCTCATTGACTATCCTCAACGCTTCCCCGAAACGTCCCATTTCTGAAGCCAGTAAATAACAAGGTGTTTATGACGGTATTATTGGGCTCTCTGAGTGAAGATGACGGCTAACAAATGTGAAAACGAGTTGATTTTAAAGAGAAGTCAGTTGGGTTCGTGTTTATTCGGAACGTCCTTCAGAATGATTTCGGTCTCTAATTAAAGCATTAAATTTCACCTTTCAATAGAGTTTGGATTCAGTCGGCTGTAATTAAGTATGGACTGACAGAAGGGCAGCGTTAAATATTAATTGTCATAAGGGTCTTTAACACGAAGCGTCCTTGTCAGGGTGCATTTGTACATTTTAACGTTTTCACAGCAGGGGTTACAGCACATCACGCTGCTCGGAACAAGCCTTTATAGACGCCGCCTTGGGTAATACCATGCAATGCGACCTTTGACCTTAGGCCCGATGAGTGCTGAATAGGTTCCAGCACACTTGCTACCCCGAATAATCAGTTTAGACATACAGTACTGGGCAAAAGTAGGCAGGTGTGGAAAAAATGCTGTAAAGAAAGAACGCTTTCAGAAATATAAATAACGATTGTTTATTTTGATCAATTTACAAAATGCAAAGTGAGCGAACAAAAGAAAAATCTAAATCAGATCAATATCTGGTGTTTCTACCTTTTACCTTCAAACCAGCATCAGTTCTTCTGGCCCCACAGAGCCCTGATCTCAACATCATCCAGTGTGTCTGGATCACATGAAGAGACAGAAGGATGTGAGGAAGCTACATCCACAGAAGATCTGTGCTCAGTTCTCCAAGATGTTTAGAACAACCTACAAGCTGAGTTCCTTCAAAAACCGTGTGCAATTGTACCTAGAAGAACTGATGCTGTTTTGAAGGCAAAGGGTGGTCACACCAGATATTGATCTGATTTAGATTCTCTTTTGTTCATTCACTGCATTTTGTTGACTGATGACAATAAATGATTAACACTTCCATTTCTGAAAGCGTTCTTTGTTTACAGCATTTTTTCACACCTGCCTAAAACTTTTGCACAGTACTGTATTTTTACATTTACGGCATTTAGCAGACGCTCTTTTCCAGAGTGAGTTCCAGTTCCTGATTACAGGAACAGTCCCGCTGGAGCAATTCGGGGTTGAGGGTTTTGCTCAGGAACCCAATGGTGGCAGTGCTGAAGGTGGGATTTGAACCTGTGATCACTTGGTCCATAGGTCCGTAGGATCGATTATGGATGGATGGGTCTGTCGGGTGTAGTAATGTTTATGTGGCCTTATTAACAAATTATGAATAATGCTTTTAGTATTTTCTTAGGATCACCCAGAAGCGCTACCGCAGGTCATTCCTACCTGCTGCAATAAGACTCCACAATTCATCATCATAACATTACACTACTTGTTTATTATTGTTATATATTATAATATATATATATATATATATATATATATATATATATATATATATATATATGTGTGTGTATATGTGTATATATATATATATATATTGTAATTATTATTATTATTACTGTATTGTATATTATGTGTGTATTATACATTTATTATTACATTTATATTCATATTTCTGCTATATTTATATATTGCTACTTGTTATTTATATGTATAATTCATTCATAACTTATTACCGTGTATATTGTAGATTTGTATATGTATATATATATATATATATATATATAGTTAATTTATTATTTATTTATAGCTCCTCTCTTTCTCTCCTGTACTTGTTCCTTTTCTCCCTCTATATCTTTATATCTTTATATATTTTTTTTTTTCTTCTCTTTCTATACACCTGTCTTTTTTAAGAGTCCTGTAACACTCAAATTTCCCATTTGTGGGATAATAAAAGATCACTCTACTCTACTCTACTCTACTCTACAGGACTCAGTACATACAGCTCTGCATTTTAGTTTTCTTGACTCTTAAAGTGAAAGTGACTATTCTTGTCATCGTGAAACACAGCACAGCAGATGAGCAGTGATGGGGACGGTACCTTGCTAAAAGTAACATCAGGGCAACCTACTGGTCTGGGAACTCAAAACCCATGACCTTCAAATGGAGCAGATAGGAACAGAAATGCAACCGCAAGCACGTCTTTCCCAGGAGTCTTTAAATTAACGTAAACTGACAGCCAAATTCCACCTTATAAATTATAAATTGAAGTATTTAAATAAAATGCCAAGGCTCACAAATGATGGTGGTAACTGGGCATAGAGAAGGAAATGACCATGGAAAATGCTATCAAGGCCCAGTATCAGGCATGAAGTTTGGCCTTTCCTCATTTGTGAATGGAGAGCTGTGACCTCAGGTTGCTCCACTGTGGGCTCAGAAGATCAGGACATAGAAAAGTGAGAGACGGTAAATGTCCCGACAGTTCCCCAGAGGCCCACAGAAGAAAAAAAAAAATTCACTGTGAGGAGTGGAAAAAAAATTTTCTCCTGAAACTGAGAATTTCGGTTTCAAGATATCTGACTTTTACTGGAATCATTCAGAATGAAAGAGTAACTTATGGAAGATGGTTTAGGCCACACTGTAGACTTTCAGGAGAGCAGTTGGGATCTTCAAAACATGACCAATAGTGCACCCTAGTGGGAAACTCAGCAACGCAAGCCATTACATTACTGTACCTGAAGTACAAGATCCTAAGTCTACTGTTAAGTATGAAAGAGAAACCTGCAGACTGACTAAACCCTTATTGAACATCAACTTTTTCTGAGGGTTTCTATGTAAAGGTGATGATGGTTCTGGTGTTCTCCCACCAAGACCTGCATATCAAGTCTGGAGATACCTTAGGTGTGTTTCTTTTCACTGAAGGAGGAAACCAGAATCATCATCATCAAATTTTCAGGATCATTTTTGCCCAGCAGTGGACTGGTAATGCAGATGTTTCTTCAGCTTTCACTCTTGGTGCTGGGATAGGCCTTGTTTAGGATAAGCAGCTCAGAAAACGAATAGAAGAAAAGGTTGATGTTTTTCATGCTGCTTTTCCAAAATGACATGAATTCCATCTGCATGAATAAACTCTCTCCTAGAAGTTCAGAGCGTTTTATTAAAATCCACCATCAGAGTATCTCCACTTTTCCACGCTGAAGCTGTTCCGCCGACACTGCACTCACCTTCACCTTTTCACTGGAAGGCACAACTGAACATTTGTTAAAATACAAATAAGGTAGACGACAGGGACTATATTAGGATCCTCCAGAGCAGGTTCAGCAGTTGATCGATCTTCATGAACCTACTCAGATTCAGCTCCAGGGAAAATGTCAATGATCTCGCCGTTCTTGAGCTGCAAAGCCACTCGCTCCAGACACCACCTGCCCAGAAAGATGCAGAGAAAGTCAATGGCTTCTGAAATGTGATGATGTCAACACACACCAGTGACCGGGGCAAAATAATATCAACCAGCAATGACACGTTCACCTCCGTACATCGTAGCCCTTTCATAATTCGTTGACGGCAAATCGTCCAATTTTTTCTTTTTTGCCACGCACTATATAAACGCACTTCTAGGTGCCTTTTTTGCACTGTTGCATGACAGTTTAGAGAAGATTTTGGCTCAAAAGATTCCTGTAAAAACCTATTCATGGTGCGGAGACACATGCAGTGTGTTCTAAAGTCCCCAAGCAATGTGATTTCGTTCGGATTTACCACCATTTTATCCCCGTTCAATATAAAACTGGAAGGTTCGCAGGTTAGCTGGGGGTGGATAGTAAATAAAGTGAGTATAGTTGAGTCTACTTCCATCGTCAATGTCAGTTTCTCTACAGTGGACCGTTAACTGCACACCAAACCTTTGACGGTTTTCCCAAAACCTGAATAGAATGTAGAGGAACTGAAATACAACGTAGATTGGCCTGCATTTCAATTTTTTATATTTGGGCTTCTGTTCCATTCGCTGGGATTTGACTACTCCTCACTTCCGGGGAAAGATCAAATGGTTTCGTTTAGACTTCATCTCTGATAAAAGATTCCAGGAAAAGCGAATGACTCAGTCAAACCGTATTTCCAGCAGATCCCGATGTCTTTTCGACTCACCGACTGATTTCATGTGAAATCACTAGTACGACAGCTGAGAACAGAGCAGGAAATACGCACCGTTGAACGACAATAGAAGCTTTAAAATAATGAACCCAAGTTCAGCAGTCAAGCACCATAAACAGTGCATTAACACCTCGTCAGTACAGCAGACTGGTATGTCGGTATGGATGAAATGTCCTTTTAACAAACGACACGATGCCTTCAAGCACCTGGAGTCGATTTGATGCTCAGTAAGAGCTCGTTCTCTCGGCCGGTCCTTCTCAAAAAGAGTAACGGTTTCATCTGGTCTTAAAGATCGATGCTGGTAAACCTCTCTGATCAATACTAACCATCGTCCATCTCGAAGATCCTTCTCAAAGTCCCAGAGATACAGCCAGGATATAAAAACACAAATGAAGTGTGAAGAGCTCCGCTGTGAAACAGGTGAGCGTATTGATCAGCGTCAGCCTTAAACTGAACTTTGACAGCTCAGGTAAGCTCCGTTTCGTGAAAATGTCTTTCCTTTTTTGTCTAGTTTCCTATTTTTATCACAAACAAGCGCAGGGTCGCCACATCCCGAACATTTCAAGACAGCCTTAAGGTTTGAGAACAAAGTGGAGGGTTGCCAGGTTGATCCCCATGATCGACAGGAAAAGTAAGGATGAGGGGAATGGATGATCATCACTTTCACGCGACCCAATAACCTCCCACTTGCAGCAAAAATGTATCCCAATTCCACCAAAACCCCCAAATACAGAACGAGCAAAAGTTGCGACATTTTTAAATTCACATTTGTATTAATGTGGACTCAAACTCCGGCCAGTAATTCTGAATTTTTAAGGCTGATGTGTGTAAATAAATAAGGTCGGTTCAGACTGCCTCATCTGTACTGGGCTAAAAAAAAAGTCCAAAACGAAACACTTCTTTAAAATTCATCAGGATTGGGTGGAGCTAAACCTCTAGGCCCAACAGATGGTCATATGCAAAAGTGTTGCTGTTTTTGTCCTCCGCTCTGGACGAATCAGGACGACATGCATACCTGTTCATCAGGGTGTCCCTGCTGGAGGTTGTGTACAGATAGCCCCCCGTCTTTGAACCAGTCACTGGGATTTTCAGCTAAAAATCAAGCACAGAAAATGGACAGCTTTACCAAATATGTCACCCATTAGGCTCTCACCCCTGACTGTAATGTTACGTCTTCTTCATGGTACGTGATATTCATGTCAGTGTGATGAATGTTATCTGAGGTCTTCATATCGTGGGTGATTTGTGTATGTTAATAAAAAAAGAGTAAAAAAAATCAAATAGAAAAGTGTTTTATCATGATTCTGATTTAAATACAATGACTGTGTACACTGTTGTGAAATGCATTTACAGGACGGTATCGAGCCCAGCTATGTTATACGGGTCGGAGACTTTGGCACTGATGAAAAGACAGGCGAGGGAGCTGTAGGCGGCAGAATTTGTGCAAGGTTTGTGTCTGGAGGGACAAGGATGGAAAGGATTGGGACTGAGCCAGTTTGAGGGACAGTTCTCGCTGGGAGCTGTCCTGGTTTAGAGACGAAGTGAGAGAAGCGAGACTGCGTTTGGACACGTCCAGAAGAGATGAGGAGTTTATCAGGAGAAGGATGTTGAGGGTAGCGCTGCCAGGAAAGAGGAAAAGAGGAGGTTTATGGACGTGGTGAGAAAGGACATGCAGGGGGACGGTTTGAAAGAGGAAGATGCAGAGGACAGGAAGAAGAAAGGAGAATTTTTTAAAAATGAATAAAAATTTCAAAATTGTTATTGCGATGTTCACATCATGAGGAGTGCCGGTTTAATCGTAGCCTAAGTGATCCAATGCTGCCCTCCGATGGACTGGCTGGAAACAGTCTGAGGTGTTTCTGCAATTTTAGGATTATCTTTCGTTATAATCGGGTCGTTTACCTTGAGCAAGGTACCGTCCCCATCACTGCTCCCCGGGAGCGTTCAAAAGCTGCCCCCTGCTGCACGCATGCGTGTGTGTGTGAAAAGCAGAGGTTGAATTTTGCCGATTCTTTCACTTTCATCATTCAGCCCTATTAAAGATTACGTTCATCCTTCAGGAAAGTAAAATGAATGTGATTCTAGCGTCGATCAGAGCCTGACCTGAGCTTGGACGTGGTCCACGCGGTTGTGCCGGTCAGTCAAGTGGATATTATGGACCTTCAGCGGTGGAGCCCCCAGACTGGCCATGGCCGATGAGCTTCCCTTCAGCTGCTCGATGGCCAAACGGAAGTACTCTGACTTTGCGAAGTTTTCTGGGAAAAGAAAAGAAGGACTGTTCTAGAAACAGTGAAGCATGAAAAATATTAAATTTTCCCTTTTCAGTCGATCAGCCGGGACGGTGGCCCATACTCGCCTGGCTGGTCCAGTCGAGCAGCCTCGACAGAATCTAGATGTTGTGAGGAGGTCACGACTCAATGACCAGCATCCAATCAGAACTATCCGTTTCATGAACTCCAAATAAACCATTTTGAAGCTAACCCTCGGCTTGTTTAGCCACTCACTCTGCATGAGGTAGTACATCATGCCGCAGCCTCCACCGGTTACCACGGTGACAAATATGGTCATCTGCTGCAGAAGGCTGGTGGAGCGGCCCATCCTGAGAAGATGCTCTCGAGAAAAACTGGGACACCTGGAGAGGCAGACATTAGAGATAATATTTATTATTCTGCAAAAAAAAAAAAACGGGGTATCTTGGTCCTGGGACAGAACAGCTCCACCTCTAGTTACCTCTTTACCTGGATCAGGTGAGCAGGGAGAAGATGAAATGGAGTAAAGAGGACTGGAACTGAAAACCCATCAAAAGTCAACTGAAAACTTCATTCGTGATATTCATCAGTGGAGGAAACATTTATCCTTTCTACGTGGACATTGCTTTCTTCTGGACGTTCTGGTTCCTCCCAAAGACATGTAGGTCGGGTGAACTGGACATGCTAAATTGTCCCAAGTGTGTCTGTAGTGCGATGGACTGGTGACCTGTCCAGGGTGTTTCTCCACCTTTTGCCCAATGAGAGCTGGGATAGACTCCAGAACCGCCGGGACCCTGATCGGGACAAGCGGCTCAGAAAATGAGCGAGAGATTTTGTGCCCAAATCTGTGTAAATATTAAATATTTGATGCTGCTTGTTTAGTTTTTATAAAAGTCATTCATGAAGCAGCTCTGCTAAGAACCTGAGTGGCGGTGATTGAGTTTCTTCCTCTGAAAACACTCAGTAACGGAAAGAAAACGGTCTATTTTAGGCTGCGGCTCCGTGGGCGAGTCCACTATGACGCAAGTGTCCATGGCAACAAATTGGGACGCGGCCCAATTGTGCTAGAATGGACTGCAGTCATTTGAGGGCGCGTCCCAATTCGACTCTGACTCACTTGGCCTGGAGGTACTGCGGTCATTTCAACCGCGAACCCTTCTGACAGCGTCTGGGTCACCAGGAAAGAGATGTTAAGGTGGAACTTTTGACCTCCACCTCGCAAACCTGCCTCATTTACCATAAAATAACAACTATAAAGTATCTCAGCCAGAATGAGAGGAAAGAAAGAAAACGAGAATGATGATGGATAATGATGAGTAAGGAAGAATTAAACCACGTGCACGTTTATAAAGGCCCCCAGTGTTACTGACCGAGAGATCAAACAGGAGGAGTTACATCACACCGCCCCGCGTGGCCGCCGCCATCTTTGTTTTGAATCTCTTTTAACTGTTGAAGAGCCGGGGGTTGCCAGATTGGAGGATACCGCGCCTACCCTAAAATGTTTTATTGAAGGAATGAAAGGTTGCCAGATTCATTTTTATTATCGACAGAAGGTTCTTCCGCCTTATATTTGATTTTCAATAAAACAAACATTTTAGGATAAAAATAGCAAGTAAATCTTTTTAGTAATGAAAAGTAGGGTCAAAATGAAGTTTACTACAAGAACAAATTAATTTGTTAATTTAATCAAATTTTTGAATAAAAATGTATAACTTCATGTACATTTTAAAGTGATGTTAGTTTTAGAAAAAAATATTTTTTTAATTAAAAAGACGAATTCGATGGTTGCCGGATTGAAACGATGACCAGGCAAATATACATATATACATATCTTTAGTTTATTTTTGTATAATTATATATTAGATAAAAATAAAAATAAAAGTCACACTTTACTGATTTTATTTTGTTCAGTTTAAACATATATTTTGCTCCGCTCTCTTTCTTTAAATATTATGAGATCGTTTTAAACAACAAGCATAAAAATAGAACACTGTTTAAAACCAATAATAGTGATAATAATAATACGTTTTAAAAGACTTTTATTCTGATGCGAGGTTGCCAGATCGAGCAAACGTATACAAACGAATAGAATAAATGATGACGACTGAGGTGTCTCACAGAGACATATACATTTATACATGTGTAGCACACCATTTTAACTTCCACTTTTCCACACCGGGCTGCTTCTGTTGACCATCATGTTTTATTGCATTGTTAGCAAGAAACGTCTCGTGATTCAGCGCCATTAAGATTCCCCTTTAAAAGCAGGATACGCGTGATATCTGGCAACCAGCTGAGTTTCGTCTCTTCAGGAGGAGAAACGTCGGACGGGCCCCGAAAACCGGCTGAAAACACATCGTTACAGGTCAGTCAGCCCGTCGGGACTGTCCGCCCGGACGGACACGGGGGTGTTGTTAACGGGTCCGTGGTGAAATGTGTGTTCGTGCCTGTTTTTTTTTGTCAGGACTGTGTTTCTGGGTGGCAGCCAGGCTGAGTGGCCTCATTAGGAACACAGGAGCCTGAACACCGGCTCCGAAAAACACCAACATCTCAGAAAAACTCCCTTTTTTCCACTTTAATTCCAAAACAGGTCTATTCCCCAGCCGGCACCTTCATCAGGACACCTTCTCACGGTGGAACATGCCAGGAAATGTGGCTTTAATGCTTCATGAAGTCAAAAAAACCAGAACTTCTGGTGAAATTGCCTTCATTTCTAGAGAAATCCTAATAATAGTGTTTCCTTCAGATCCGCTTTCAGAACCCTGTTCTGTAGATGGTTTCTAGTCTTGCACCCAGAGTTGGAGGTCTCTTCTTGCTCTGGTCCTTGTTTCCATCAGCAGTCTGCAGATTATACAGGTGTTTTAAATGCGCATGCATTTTTAGGCTAAAGAAGGAAAAGGATGGTAGTGAGACCAGCTATGCTATACGGATTGGGGACGGTGGCGCTGACGAAGAGGTGTCAGAGTTAAAGATGCTGAGATTTTTGTTGGGTGTGACGAGGTCGGACAGGATTAGAAAGGAACTTTTTGGAGGGACAGCTCAGGTTGGACGTTTGGAGACAAAGTGAGAGAAGCGAGACTGGACACGTCCAGAGGAGAGACGAGGAGTTTATCGGGAGGAGGATGTTGAAGGTGGAGCTGCCAAGCAGGAGAAGAAGAAGGAGGACAAAGAGGAGGCTTATGGACGTAGTAAGAGAAGGACCTGCTGGTGTGAAAGAGGAAGATGCAGAAGACTGGAAGAAATGGAGTCCAGGGAAGACCAGACTAGGGTATCTTGTTGAAACCTACTTGAGCAAGGTACCATCCCCACCAAGGCTCCCCCTGCTGGACGGTGTGCAGGTTAAAGGCAGAGAAAGCATTTGGTTCACTTCCCTGCTGACCAGTCGGAGCACCCATGCTGACCCCGCAGATTAGTGTCAGCAAATGGTCACATGACCATCAGAGCTGGAGGAAGTGAAAGTGACTGTCATTTGAGCCACAGCCCACAGTGAACCGCAAAAAAATTGCATCGTCTGCATTTCCTGGGAACCCGGGAGCAGTGTTGGGGACGGTGCCTTGGTCAAGGGTACCTCAGAAGTACCCACTGTCCTGGGTATTTCCCCGCCTTTGGCTGCCCTGTGACAGCTGGGATAGACACCAACACCCCCCACGAGCCAAAAGGATAAGCGGCTCAGAAAAAGAGCGAGTGAGGAACTCCCAAGTCACTCTTGCTGAAATCTATCCATTTATGAAATGCACTTTTCTGTCTTGATTATCCGGTGTCGACGGACGGTTCCTCCCCTTTAGCCTTGGTTTCTCCCAAAGGTTCTTCGTCCAGGTTCCAGGAGCGTCTCGCTCACTTGGGGCTCAGACCGGATTCTGTGAAGCTGCTTTGTGTTGTAAAAAGCGCTTCAGAAATAAAAGTTTTATTTTGTTTGTGTGTTTTTCGCAGGGGACATGTTCGGGTCGGTGGTGGTTGGTGTGGGTATTGCCGGGCGAGTCAGGATACGAGACCTGCTCAGTCCTCAGCCCTCCAGCGCTGCGGAAAAACTCACCTTGAAAGGATTCGTGTCCAGGTTAGTGACCCGGTGCTGGTGAAGGGAACCAGGCGGCGGCGGCCTCGAAAAACATGCATATTTAACTCTTTCATTTACTGCTGCTAAATGAAAGGTTGCGGGGCAGCAGCGGTCTAGTGTTTAAGGACCAGGTCCCAGGATCAGAAGGTCGTGGGTTCGAATCCCAGGTTTGGACCCTTGAGCAAGGTACCGTCCTCGACTCTGCCCCCAGTGTGCTTTAAATATCTGCCCCCTGCTGGACAGTGTGTGTGGGTGAAAAGCAGAGGAAGCGTTTCGCTGCTCGCAGTTTGTGTGTCTCCTTTTGGCTGCTCCCGTTAGGTTCGTCCGTTTCCAGTTCCTCCCGTCCGCTGCATCTTCCTCTTTCAGCATTTTGAGCTGCATTCTGCTCATGAAAGATACAACATGAGCACAGAAGCACTGTTATAACCGAAACCGCACTGGTTGCTCGTTCCCCTCGGCTGACCCCATGATAACGTTCGCTTCGGGGCCGACTCCTAATCTCCGGGGTGATAAGGCGGCCTCAGGACGGAAAGATAAAAACACGCCTTGCTTCGGACAGGCCAGCTGATAACGTGGAGAAGAAACGTTTAAAAACGCCTGGTTTTAGTTTCAGTGCATAACAGTCAGGAGGAGGAGAACTTTGGTTTTCTCTTTAGAAGGATTTTATGAAAATAGCTCTTCTGTTTGAGTACATAAACCATCAGTGGAGTTAGAACTGCTGAATTGTGTAAATTTATGGCCTGTTTATGCGTTTGGCTCCTATCTGAGCAGCATTTCCTTTAACTTTCCAAAAGAGAGAAAACCTGCAAGACAACTAGTGGAATAGAAGGTCTTCTCCAGGCTGACTTATTTAACGGTGAAAATAGGAAGCGAACAGACTTCCTTATCTATCGGCTCTGGTGATTAAATAACATCGAGCGAGTAAACATTAACGAAAGTGAATGTTGACTGGTGGTGAATTATCTGCAATACGGTGCTTTAATTAATAAAAATGAAAAAAAAAGACGTTCTGGAGCAGTTTTTTGATGTCGGCCAAGAAAATAAATCTTCCTACCAGACTTGTGGACTAGGTGGTCCACACGCAGGGTGCTGTGAAGATGTTTATCCATGAAAGTAGTTTTGCACGTTCTCTTCTGTGCAGGAGGACACTGGAGGAGCAGCTCGGCGTGAAACAAATCCCCTTGGAGGAAGCATTAAGCAGCAGGGACGTTCAGGTGGCCTTCGTGTGCACAGAGAACACCAGTCACGAAGAGCACATCAGGTAAGACATCCATCCATCCATCCAGAAGATCCTCTTTTAGGTTATTCAGGACCACACAAACCCTCACTGTGGCTTTTAACGGTGACGTGCTTCATCCGAGTTGCCTTTGCTGTTTCATTTCCTCTCAGACGCTTCCTGGAAGCAGGGAAGCATGTCAGCGTGGAGTACCCCATGACCCTCAACTACAGCTCTGCCGCTGAGCTGTGGGACCTGGCCCAACAAAAGGGTGAGCTTATATGAAACGGGACGACCCGCTTAGTCGCTAGAGTTGAGCGTTTACGCCACGCTGTGCTCCGTCATTTCTGAAGTATTTAGTGTAATTCTAAGAACTGCTAATTATTGGGGCTAATCTAGAAACGTTTGAATCCCAGAACGGTAGGCACCCTTGAGCAAGGTACCGTCCCCATCACTGCTCCCCAGGTGCTTTCAATAGCTGCCCCCTGCTGCACATTTATGCCTATGATATGGCATGCAATCCCTACATTTGACCCACACACAACACGTGCAGCAGGAGGCAGCTATTTTAAGTGCCCGGGGAGCAGTGACAGGGATGGTACCTTGCTCAAGAGCACCTCGGGGCAACCTAGCAGTCTGGGATTCGCCCCCATGGACTTCTGATCCTGAGGCAAACTCCCTAAACCTAGGCCACCGCCGCACCACCAGGATCTGGATCAGGCCCGGTGTTTGTGGGTGGAGTAGATCAGAAGACGCTTCTTTTGTGCTTTCGTGAGAATAAACGCTCTTCTGTGTATCCAGGTTTGGTTCTGCATGAGGAACACATAGAGCTGCTCACTCCTGACTTCAAGCAGCTGAAGAAGGACATCGCTGGGAAACAGCTGGAAGAAGGAAGTCTTCATTTCACAGGTACCGACACCAGAATCGCTTTAGAGGTTCCTTCAGGTTCTTCATGATCACACGAAGCACGAAAGCAGCTTTAAGCCCTTTAATCCCGAAAAGCTTCATGTGTGGGACGTGTCGGATGGGACCGAATGGACATTTTGTCCACACTTATTGAAGGAACTCAATGAATAATTCATCAAATCCTGTTCGGTGCTTCCTTAAACATTTGTACCAGGACAGAAAAACTGTACGGCCAACTAATTTCTGAGCCTTTTCCCGCAGGTGGTCCCCTGAAGCCTGACTTTGGGTTCCCGTCCTTCAGTGGCATCGCCCGTCTGACCTGGCTGGTCGACCTTTTTGGGGAACTCACTGTAAAAGGTGCGACGCTGCTTGAGGACGAGGAGAAAAAGTATATGAAGATGACGGCCCACTTCTTAACCAAAGAGCAGAAGTGAGTTTAATTATCATTTAGCAAGCCCGAGGCTTCAGCTAAGCACAATACAGCCCTCAGTGCTGCTGTCCTAGACGGGACGTCCTGTTTGTGCCACTGCCTTAGAGCTTTGTGCGGAGTAACCTGTAAAACAGCGATGACCAGGTTGCCATCTCTGATATAAAGAACGCTCCCATTAGGGGTCGCCGCAGCGAACCGACCATGTCTGTGACCAGGGCACAAACAGGACGCTGCGTCAAGTCTAGGTGTGTCCCGATGGAGCTTTCGTCTCCAAACGAGGGACGTCGCTCAGTCATTTCATTTAACATTCGGTTTGCGGTCCCTCTTCTGGTGTATCCTTTGAAGGCACTGAATTGGGACCATAAATAACATTTTGTCAGGATGTCCTGTAGAGCTAATTCTTACCCCTCCCCCCCCCCCAGACCTGTGACCTGGATCGAGGAGCGGGGCGAAGGCATGGGACGAGCCAAAAGCATCCACCTGCGCTTCGACTCCTGCACCCTGACCGAGCTGCCCGCTGGTCAGAAGGACCCCGTGGGCATCTTCATGCAGGACATGGTGCTGTTCGGCCGCAAGCTGCGGGGGGACGTGTCCCCGGAGGAGCTGCAGGCCGAGTGGAGCCGAATCCTCCACTGCATGAAGCTCGCCGAGAACATCCAGCAGTTTTGCCGGAACGCCGCCGTCTAGAAAACGAAGCCCGACATCGAAATCGCACAAAACGGCTGGTTTAGAGTTCGCCGTGGTAGAAGGGAAAGCTTGTACCAGAGCCTTATTTTTTCTTTCTTCTCCGCAGCCAAGATGTTTGGTGTCTTTAAACAAATGGCAAAAATATAAACTCCACCCTCCGACACTGCACTGCAACATTTCTGTCCTTTTTTTTTTTTTTTTTTGAAGATAAGAGCACAGTGTCACAACCGTTTAAATCATAATACGCTAAAAGAAGTAAACCTCAGACACCAGACTTGTCTTAGCAGCGGGAGTGAGTTTATATATTTTTATTTTTTTTTGATCAACAGCTAAGCGCTGCATGTAAACTGAACACTTGGACGTTTCTTTACTTGAATAACCCGGACAGGCATGAATCTGTTGCTGTGCTTTCCTCCCATCAACGTTTTTGCAGCATGAACCGAGAGTAAACCGCGTCCCATCGTTCGATCACACGGGAACAGAACTCTGGCCGGCGGCCGGACAGTTAGCCGAGGAAAAATCTCCATGAATTTGTGGCAGCCCTAAAAAAGTGTTCTTTTGATTTAGGATAGAGACCCACTTATGTTTTCTCGTGCCTTAACCTCCATCATGCTCATTTGCTGGCCCCTGCACTGCTCTAGTTGGGACGTTTAAGATTGTACGAGTCAAAAGAAGTCCTTCGCGCAAGGGGAGAAAACTGAAAATGCTCCCCGGTGGCCGTTAAAAAGGGAAACTGGGTTTTGCTTTCAGCGGGGAAATGCCTTTAAATGCTTCAGTTAAAGAAAAACATTAGAGCAGCAAAAGCGGTTGGTGCTTTGAAGTGAGTGTGTTCTCAGCACTGACCAATCAAATTCAAGGGATTCTCTCTTTAACAACTGGGAGTCTAGTTACAGTCTCTGCAGAACCTAATTTATCACATCTGCCTTTTTTCACATCTGCTTAATCGTAACATATCTGCGGAAATCTTATCGGTGTGTCGTTACGATGGCGTTCTAGATCCTGGTCACTTCCTGTTAAACACTAGCTGGGAAAGAAGCAGCTAAAAATGTTATGCTCATTCATTTTCTTGCATATGAGGAAGTTACGGGTGTTGGGCCGCTACCTTTCTGGCAGATCGGTCCGCGATCTGAGCAGCTCATTGGTTGTCATGAACGCACATGAGAGCTGTTTAACAAACAGTCCTTTAGCAAAAGCAGCGTTGTCAAATTTGTCCCGTATCCATCAGAATTACTTACTGACTTGCTGCTGTTTTCTTGTCTCATCTGTTGCTGAAGTTATAAATCTGGCTTTTCTGAAGTGAACTAGTGTCTCTCTGGTGTTTTCCTGTGTTCCTGCTGAGCCCACGCAGCCGCGACACACAGCATTTCTACCATTTGGTCATTTACACACCTCCAAGCTGGTGAGGTTTTTTTATTTGGAGTTCCTTCTCCTTCAGTCCTTCAACCCCAGACCTGAAAATGGATGTGAAAACCTCAAGACGGCGCCCAAATCCACCTCCGAACGCCAAACGATCAAAAACGTCCTTAAACCGCTCAAGTTACAAACGTTCAAGTCTGCCGCGCATTTCGGTGCAAAGAATCATGTTCCTTCACGACTGTGCCGACAGTTCGGGGCGAGGTGGAGGTGAACGGAACCAGACCTCGAAAATCTCCCTCCCAGCCGGATGTTCCGCGAGCGAGAGCCGAAGAACGAACACGTTCCCAGAAGAATCGTCAGCCTTTCGAACGGCAGAGGCAGCCGCTCCATTCGCCGCCGCTACAGACGTTTCGAACGAAAGCTCTCTGACTTCGTCTTTCAAATCACTGGACTTTAAATTTTCGGGTAGTTTCTCGTGTCCTTCGAATTTATTTAAAAAAATAACTTACATCAACTGGGTTATAACTTATATTAGGCAAAAAAATTAAAAGCACGTTTGCGAGCATGTTCGCCACCGCGGCCGTAACATCCCAAAAACCAGCGGGGCGGCCGTTACCCGCATCCTAACAACGCTTGTGTGAACAGCAACCTGGAGGGGGAGGGGGAGGGGGAGGGGGAGTCTTACTGGAGTGCAGGGACGAGGTTTCTTCATGCTGTGGAATGTTTTGAAACGAAAAAAAAAAAAATCAAGACGCTGCTGCCCGCCAACAAAAGTCGAAAAGCCGTGCCTGATCGGTCACGGTCATGAACAAAGAGACTCAAACTAAGAAAAGAAAAGTGTTTTAAAAACCCTTCTACGTCCTGGATTAATATTCTGTACAAAGCAAATCGTCTCCAACTGGTTCCAGTCTGAAACTGTCCTGCGTGCACTTCCTGTGACCCACAAGGTGAGGAGAGGAACGGTGCCGAGCGGAGAGCAAGACCATCTCCGTGACGCTCCAAGGCGAGGACGGGCTGAAGACGAGCTGGGAGGGAAATGCGGGCTCGTGTTTCTCCTCGTTCTCACGTCGACTTCTGTCTGTAGTGAAGCGTCAGATCGCCGCCGCTTTTCCAAATGAAATGCTTGACTGTCCTCAGATCCATGTTGGGATCCAAAACCTGGAAAACACGCAAAGGTCAGCGCGATAAAATAAAAACTAGATTTAAAAAGATTAAAACCAAGTTGAGCAAATCAGACCCGAACTCAAACGGTCAAATAAAGCGTCGCATTTTGGAACGACTTGTGAACTCAAAGGTTAAAGGTCATGGAAACGAAGAGAGCTCAGCAAACTCCTCCCTGACCTGATCTTGGCACATGAGCTCGATCTTCTCCTCGGCCAGCATGGCCACGTCCTCCTCCTTCTCCTGCTCCCCGGGCTTCTCTGTGGTGGAGGAGCTGGTGGTCTGGGACTCCGTGTCCAGGTTGATGATCTTCTCGTAAACGTGCTCCATCACCTTCCTCACCTGCAGCATGTCGCTGGCCGACAGACGGTCCCTGAAGACGCAAAGAGCGGTTACCATAAAGCGTCGCAGCAAAAACAACCAGCGACGCGTGACGTGAAAACATCAAATCAGAAGTAGGTTTTGGTACTGTGAGGACTTCACCTGATCTTCTGCGATAGGTGGCTTTTTAATGCTTTACTAGACAAAAAGGGCCATGTTCTGGATCAGAAATCATGCCTAATTAGAATATTGTTTTAATTAGTGTCCCTAAACTCTGGTCAGGCATCGTTCTCCTAAATATCTATCAGATTGTTAAAATGGTTTTAAAAAAGCCGTACTTTTTGAGTGTTTTCGCTCCGGACGATGAGTGGGGCTGCAGATAGAAGGGGATCTTGTTGAATTTGGGCATGTTTTTCTGGAGGATGAAGAAAACAAATACAGCAAGTCAGTGGAACAGTCGCTTCTGTGATGCAGCGGAAACGAAAGGTCCCTGAATCTTCTTACGTCGACAGTGATGTCAATCACCCACTGCGGGACGGTTTCGTTCAACAGCATCGACTCGGTTTCTCCTCCGGAGTCTCGACACAGTAACCTGCAGCGAGAGAGAGGCGCTCAGATTTCCCAAAGCGGAGGACAAATCGGGAGAGTCTCTAGTCAAAGTGAAAGTGACTATTTGTCAGAATGCACACGTGCGCGCTGTCGAGCAGGGGCAGCCATATCCAGCGCCCAGGGAGCAGAGATGGGAACGGTACCTTGCTAAAGGGTACCCTCATGGCAGCCTACTGGTCTGGGATTTGAACCCACAACCTTCTGATCCTGGGGCCAACTCCCTAAAAACTAGACCGCCCCTGCTACTACTTTGTTCACATTTTCAGACAGTGAGTGAGTGTGTGTGTGTGTGTGTGTGTGTGTGTGTGTGTGTTATACAATAAGGATCCCTAGTGCTTGAAAACTATAGCACCCTAAACATGTTCCCCCATTTTGTGTTTATTATTTATTTCAATTGCTATTGCGAAGCCCATCCTTCTAAAAGACGAGTCAAAAGAGTCAGTAGCACAGCGAAACGTGGGGTAATGTCATTTCTGTCGTGTCCAAATGATCTGGGACGGGTTTTACCTGAACAGCGTCCTTCCGCCCGCCTCCCCAAAGATGACCGGAGTGTGTGGGGGCACCTGGAAATAGCCATTTCCTTTCTGAAGCCTGCTCTCCTGCTCCCCATTTACTGCAGCTGCAAAACAATGACCACTGTTACCATTAAGCAGCGGTCAACGACATGCCAAACAGATTTACAGTACCGGTATTTGTACACCTGACCGTCACGTCCAGAGCCTTTGGGACAGAGGTGCCACCTTTCTAGGCAAGAACACTCAATTTCTTCAAGCTTCTGTGGCAATTTGTGAAAAAGAGCACTCCAAACACCCCAGAGGAGTCATGTGGCTTTGAGATCTTTCACTCTCACTCTGCGAGTTTGTGTGGGCCACCGTTTTGAATGCCGCCCCATAACAGCAGCACTTGAATTTAACCACAGTAGACCCAACCGTGGTATTTTATTACAGATGTCCGCATACTTTTGGCCTCTGGATTTTAGCACACAGCGTTTACAGAGCATTCAGCAGGGAGAAGCCGCTTTACCGTGATTGACCTCGCCCTCTTCTTCTTCCATAGGGTTGACGTGCGTCCGGGGCCAGAACTCCAGCAAGGCCTGCAGCAGCAAACCCCCCAGATTCACTGGGAGAACATTGCAGAAAGGGTTTCGCATCACTTAGTTTCAAATGTGCACAAATATAATCAAGCAGCCGAGCCGTCGCTAAATCGCTCATCTCAAACCACATATCTATTAGAACGTGGCTAAATGACTCCGCCTGGGCTTCGGCCCTTAAATAAAGGTGTGTAAGAGTTCAGACGTCTTGGATAAAGACTCACGTTTCGGGTCTGAGCCATCCGGGCTTGTGAAACCAGCATCTTTGGCAGATACCCAGGCAGCAAAGCAGTCGCTCTCGTCTAAGGTGATGGTCAGCATCTACACAGGAACAGCATGTTCAGTCTCTCGAAGCGGGATTCGTAGATTAGTTCAAACGAACGATGGCCTCAGCTTCACGGATCACAGCCGACGTTAACCTCGGCTCTGATTGGTCCTTTCACAAAGCGTGCGAAGCTGGCACTTTTTTTTTTTTCCTTTCTCAGCATCCTTCATGCTTTCAAGCAGAGGACGTTAAAACGATGCCTCGGGTCCACGACGATTTCAGCATCGGATGTTGAGATTCGGCCGATATTTATCGGCATACGGTACCGTGCAAAAGTTTTAGGCAGGTGTGAAAAAATGCTAAAGAAAGAACGCTTTCAGAAATATAAATAATGATTGTTTATTTTGATCAGTTTACAAAATGCAAAGTGAGCGAACAAAAGAAAAATCTAAATCAGATCAGTATTTGGTGTTACTACCTTTTGCCTTCAGACCAGCATCAGTTCTTCTAGGTACACTTGCACAAAGTCAGGGATTCTGTAGGATTATAGTCGGTGTCTGATCAACCAGTTTTACCAAACAGGTACTGATGATCATCAATGTCACACGGAGGAGAAACACAGTCATGTCTGGAACGACCGACCGGCCGAGTTCCTTCAAAAACCGTGCGCAATTGTACCTAGAAGAACTGATGCTGTTTTTTCGTTGTTTACAGCATTTTTTTTTCACACCTACCTAAAATTTTGCACAGTGCTGTATTTCTTTACGTTAAGACGATGCTGCGTTGAGATTCTCTCCCTTTACCTCCTTTCTTATTGAGTGAATCCTATGTGTCTTCTAGGTAGATCACAGCCAGATGTCCTAAATTCTGCATCTTCTGCATCGGTATCAATAAATCCGCGCATGAAGATGATACATCGGTGCATCCCTAACGCTTCTCAGCCCAAGTTCTCGGTTTGACTGAGAAATTCCACACCTTCCGGCCCTTTTCAATAAAGACTCCCTCACGGTCAGGGCTTTTCTATTCTTCGTTTTGCTATATGTTACGCCTAGGAGGTGTCCAGGCACTGATGAAACACTGATGAATAAATGTTTTATTGATTATCGGAGTCTAAAAGACTTTTTTATTTAGGGAATAAAACGTGATACGTTCATCAAAAATGAAGCCCACAAGCTCGCAAACATGTTTTTATGCCGGTGTGTGAAAATACTGTTTTACATGAAACCGGTCCGTGGTGCAAAAAAGGTTGGGGGTTG
This sequence comes from Hepsetus odoe, assembly GCA_017165825.1. Lineage (NCBI taxonomy): Eukaryota > Metazoa > Chordata > Actinopteri > Characiformes > Hepsetidae > Hepsetus > Hepsetus odoe. The sequence continues at coordinate 3,502,883 of CM029394.1, forward strand.
CTCTACATCACCTACATCTGCTGCTCTGCATCATTTGAACTTTTAATTCGATATTAGCATGGAATTATTTCTGACGCACCGTAATTGTACTGATTTGGATTTGACTTTCAGCCTCTTAAAAAGACTCTAAACTTAACAAGGAGCTGTATTCATTATTACAAACAACTGAAAGACTCACTGGCATCTACTGTTCAGAACCACAGATGAAGTGGCAATCCAGAAGGTAGCTTCAGCCTAGCCGTGGTCCAGTGAGGGACCAGTGAATGAGGATTACTCACCCCTGTTTTAAGGTCCACAGAAAACCAGTTGGGGACGTAGACCATCTTAAAGTGTTTCTTTATCTCCTCGTCGAATTCCACTTTGCCGAGGTCTTCCCCTTTACAGGCCTAAGACGAAAAATTAAACTGATCAAAGCAAGAACCTGCACGTAGCGGCTGGTTCCACATAAACCGTCGCTTGCTCCAACCTTGAGAATGTCCCAGAACGCCACGTTGTTGTTGGTGTCTTTGGTGAGAATGTGTCTCTTGTCGTTCAGGATGTGACACTGGACTATGCTGGCGCCGCCTGCAGACAGAGAGGAGCAAATAAGGTGGCCATCAAACTTTATTCAAACATGTTCGTGAAGGCATTTTCAGTCTTCTTCAAGAAATCCATCAAAAAAGCATCGAATTAAAAGGTTTGTCCTTCAGAGTGCTTCTTGGGAGAGGTTCTCTGAGTGGTTCTTGATCAGAACCAGGCTTCTTATGTGTTACGTCTCTAAAAGCTGCATCACAGGAGGTCACAACTGGCCTCTGTTCCGCTTCAGGCACCGAATCTGAACCACTGGGAGCGTAAAATCTGAAAGCTGGAATCGGAAGAGTCAGATCCCAACTGGAGACAACTTTTTTTTGTCCAATGGAAACAGTGAGAACCACTATGTTGCGCACTTCCTGTTGAGGACCAGACTACACCAGATCCACTGCAGGCCCCAAAGTTCAAATAAACACTCAGGTTCTCTGGTGGGCTTGGGCAGTTGTACTGGTGTAATGGTTATCCAGTAATTCAAGCAGTGCCAACTGATGCTACACGGACCCGATTTTATTTCTTCACGGCTCGATTATTGCAATGCTTTGTTCGTTGGTCTGAATTCATCTCCAGTATGTCCAAAATTCAGCTGCTGGAGTTCTGTCCCACACTAACCCGTCAGCACACATCACTCCTGTCCTCCATAACCTTCACTAGCTCCCTGTTCAGGACATTCAGTTTAAAATGCTCCTCTTTACATTTCATAGCCTCGCTCCTCACGATCTCTCAGAATTACTCCAGCCGTCTCCCCCACCCTCAACCTCAGATCTTCCTCTTCCAGCCTGCTGTGTGTCCCTCAATTCTGACTGTCCACTCTGAGCTCCAGGGCTTTTAGGGATGCAGCCCCCAGGAAGTGGAACTCTCTTCCACAGAACCTTTGATAAATCGTTGTTGTTGTCGTTACCTTTGATGGCCTGCTCTGGCTGCGTGCACAGTTGAGTCAGGGGGGCGCTGCAGTCGTTGTCGTAGTCACCGGACGCTCTGAAGTTATGCATTCCCTTTAGAGACTGAGAACGAAGAGGACAGCTTAATACTGACCCACAAATAGAAGCGCAGTTTTGGTCCTTTAGCTGCATGTTGTGAAAGCAAGCTTGCTCACCCATTTGTTCACGCAGGACTTAGTCGTGGACACCCAAATGGCAGGAGCAGGGTCCGCTGACCTGTCCAGCTCCATCTAAGAACAAGCATGGCGAAACAAAGGGTCAAAGTCCATCCGTCTAGATCCCTGTACCCATCCCGAGAAATACGGAACCAGATCCGAATAATACTCTTATTGTTTTCCTTACATTGGGGCAGCGGTGGCCTAGTGGTGAGGGAGTCGCCTGCATCGGAAGATTGTGGGTTCGATTCCCTCCCTGTAGGTTGCCCTGAGGTACCCTTGAGAAAAGGTACCGTTCCCGTCACCGCTCCCTGGGCACTTTCAATAGCTGCCCACTGCTTGCATGGGTTGAATGCAGAGGTCCAATTTCGTTGTGGTTCACTGTGTGCTGTGCTGTGACCTCGCAATGACAAGAATAGTCACTTTCACTTTTTCTTCTGAGCTACGAGGTAAATGTGACCTAAACTTATAAACCGCACGGCTCTAAACGGGCCCGTTTCAAACTTGTGTGCAGATTTCAGGCAGTAAAAAAATGCGTCTGTATTTGCGCACGACTCTTTTGAAATAAAAAATATATATTTGTATTTTTATACACTTGTTTTTATTAACATTAGAGTGTCTTCAATTTCTCAAAGGTAAGTTTTCGCCCAAATAAACCTTTAAATCTAGTAAAACTCCGGTAAAACAGAACTGTGTGTTTTATACATCTTGAGAGAGAGTGTAAACTGTGGGTATATTGTGTGTGTGTGTGTGTGTGTGTATGTAACCGCAGCAACCGCGTCTCGGTTGATAGACTACGTCTGGATTAAAGTGATAGTGACTATTCTCGTCAATGTGAGGTCACAGCACAGCACATGGTGAACCACAGCGAATTGGACCTCTGCATTTAACCCATGCACACAGACACACCGTGCAGCAGGGGGCAGCTATGAAAGCGGCCGGGGAGCAGTGACGGGGACGGTACCTTGCCCAAGGGTACCTCAGGGCAACCTACTGGTGAGGGGTTTGAACCCACAGTCTTCCGATCCTGTGGCCGACTCCCTGACCGCTAGAAGAAGCCTATTTTAACCTGCACTCACTCGGAGAACGGGAGCTTTCTCCTCACAGATCAACACGCGAATATCGGGGTTCCGCAGGTCTGTGCAGTAGATCTTGCGGTCCCGGCCTCCGGAGTAGATGTGCGTGAAAGCCTCGTTGGCCTGCAGGGCCCAAACCCCCTCGTCGTGGACCCGGTAGGTAGCGATACAGCGCTGCTGGCCCAGCGACCACAGCCGTATCGTGCCGTCTGAACTCCCGGATAGACACTAAGCAGGCGAGAAAGATAGAAAGCAGAATGGTGAAGTTTTTATAACCGTTTTTAAACAACATTATTCAGTGACCACTACAGGAAATGAGGTTCGGGCTCATACAGAGCCCCTTTCAGTCCAGCACACCATGCTGAAGTCAGTAATTAATAGGCGTGACTGGTATTGGAAAAATACACCTACACGTTGTTTTAAAAAACGGTGAGTGTGGAAGAGAGGTGAAGAAGAGAGAGCAGGCAGGTTGGAATGGGTGGAGAAGAGTGACAGGAGTAGAGAGAGTGAAAGGGAAGGCTTACAGGACGGTAGTGAGACCAGCTACGTTGTATGGGTTGGAGACGGTGGCGCTGACGAAGAGACAAGAGGCTGGAGGTGTCCGAGTTAAAGATGCTGAGATGTTCGTTGGGTGTGACGAGGATGGACAGGATTAGAAATGAGTATATTAGAGGGACAGAACAGGTAAGACGTTTTGGGGACAAGGTTAGAGAAGCAAGGTTGCGTTGGTTTGGACGTGTCCAGAGGAGAGACGAGGATTATATCGGGAGGAGGGTGATGAAGATGGAGCTGCCAGGAAAGAGGAGAAGAGGAAGATCAAAGAGGAGGTTTATGGACGTGGTGAGCGAGGACATGCAGGTGGTCGGTTTGAAGGAGGAAGATGCAGAAGAAAGAAAGAAATGGAGACGGATGATCCGTAAACGGGAGCAGCCGACAGAAGAAGCAGCAGCAGTTGCAGTTGATGGAATTATGACAGAGTTTCAAACTGTCAAAAGTTTAAGCACCCCTGTTAAAAGGATATGACAGGCTTCTTTTCCATTCTCTACAGCAGTGATCTTCAAACCTGTCCCTCACAGTCTCTGGTCTGGACTGCTTTGAAGGCCACTGCTCTACTGAGACACACTCTTGCAAAAACACCATTTTTGGCTCAAATTTTCAGAGAAACATCACATCTAGCTTTTAGCTTGTTCATTTGTGCTTCGTTTTCAACAAAACATCCGCGTGAGGCGGAACTGGATTCTGCTCATGTCAGCATCGACCGCTTCCTTATTTTGTCTCAGCGTTTTTTTTTTTATCCATCCACAAACCTGAGTGCCATCTCTGTTCAGTAGCAATGATTTCACGTTGTCTGTGTGGCCTTTCAGCTTCATCAGCTTAGCGCACGTCCGCGGATCCCAAACTCTCAAGACCTAACAGATAAACAAACGACAGAAACTATTAATGCGAATCTCAGGAACTCTCCTCCTCAATTCTGGGAAGTTTCTAACGGATCTCGCAGAGCTTCTTAGATGTTTTGTGTCTATATTATCGACACAGATTTACAATATACGCTGCGTAAAAGCTGTAGAAAATGGACTCCCTTGCAAAATACCATGGCTTTTGAACGATACCGCAGAACTTTTCCAACATAAGCTGCAACGACGTGTGACTGGGATCCTTTTGGATCAGGTCTATTAGACAGACGGTACTTTATAGCGGTGAGAATCTTCATTTCAGAAGATTTTATTAGAAATTGTAACTCATCCACAGACAGTAAATCATCTCTTCCTGTTTATCTGAATATAATCCCACCACTAGTCACTGCTGTTTACACTGCTGCTTTAAGTGCCGTGGAAATGAGCTCTGATTGGCTGAGCTCTTTTAAACACAAGACTTAATGGCCACAAATTTGGTTTTCCACTTTCTGGTCCATCAAACAAGCAATTGTGTCCACGAAGGATTTAAAGGTTAAGTCCCAACCTTCTCTGTGGAGCCGGAGACGATGACGGTGCCCAGGTGATTCATGGCCAGACTGTAGATGGAGTCCTTGTTCCCGCTCAGAGAAGAAGCTTCAACAGAAAATAAAGACGTAAGTCAATCCTGCAGACTTACAAAGTAATCCGTATCAGTACCAGACGCATCATCGTGAGCAGAACCGTTACGTTCTTTGCCCTCAATCCTTTAGAACTTGACTTTTTTCGCTCTTTGAACGTCCACTGTTTCGGACAAGAAGCGTTAAAATGAATAATATCCCACGCAGGACGGTTATCGGCTTTACGAACACCCTCTGCAGTTTTACGTGGTTACTATTAGACAAATGAAGGATCTATCGAAATAGGCAGACCTGTCTGTGATGGCGAACTTTTTTTTTTTTTTTTTTTACGACGTCGGTCTGGATTAGAGCCACCGAGAGGAAGTGCACTCACTGGTGACGGTGTTATTGGAGGCGGTCAGCGCCGTCAGAGTGTTTACATCCCACAGGAATATCTGTCTGTCCAGCCCGGCCGACGCCACCAGCTCCTTGTCTTTCGCATACGCCAACGCTTTAACGTAGTCCTAGAGCACAAAACACAACGTGCTGTTAATGTAGCAGCTCGGTTAGTTACTGTGCAAAAGTCTTGACCCCCATTTCATCAGATTTCAGGTCCAAAGATCCAGATTGCTTGTATTTCTAATGGACCGCTGAGGAACAACTCTCCAGGCTTCCTGAAGGATGATATACAGTACCGTGCAAAAGTTTTAGGCAGGTGTGGAAAAAATGCTGTAAACAAAGAATGCTCTGAGAAATATCAATAATGATTGTTTATTTTGATCAATTTACAAAATGCAAAGTGAGCACACAAAAGAAAAATCTAAATCAGATCAATATCTGGTGTTACTACCTTTTGCCTTCAAACCAGCATCAGTTCTTCTGGCCCCACAGAGCCCTGATCTCAACATCATCCAGTGTGTCTGGATCACATGAAGAGACAGAAGGATGTGAGGAAGCCTACATCCACAGAAGATCTGTGGTTCGTTCTCCAAGATGTTTGGAACGACCTACCGGCCGAGTTCCTTCAGAAACTGTGAGCACGTGTACCTAGAAGAATTGATGCTGTTTTGAAGGCAAAGGGTGGTCACACCAAATATTGATCTGATTTAGATTCTCTTTTGTTCATTCGCTGCATTTTGTTGATTGATGAAAATAAATGATCAACACTTCCATTTCTGAAAGCGTTCTTTGTTTACAGCCTAAAACCTTTTGCACAGTAGTATATAAACATGCTGAGATATCGTCATCTGTAGCGAGAGCTGGAAGCAGCTTGAGGAGAGGCCGGGGAGGTGGAGATATGTTCTGGAGAGGAGAAGAACGCAAGCAAGTAGGACAAGCGGACGGGATTGCATGTACATGAAATGCATACGCCCAGCTGGAGGGGCTACTAGCCATTTTAAAAGAAGAAACTTGGTCATTTTCCAGTTTAAATGATAAAAACAAACATATTTCCTAAAGCGGCATCAAGGTTCACTCACTTATTTAAAGGCATTACCTTGTGTGTTCTTAACGTTGACATGCAGAAGCCCTTGTGTGCATTCCAGACTTTCACGGTAGTGTCTGACGAGGCTGATATTACTGCAAGAAAACACAGCCAGGTTAAGCAAGGATTCCAGTTAAGGGGGAAAATAACTGAACAACAGAGTGTTCGAGCTTCAGGTCAACACTTACATGTTTTCCCATTACAGCAGAGCACGATGTCATTCACCCAGTCGGTGTGGTGCTCCATTGAAGCTATGTAGGGGTCCTGCTGCAAGGAGACGGCAGTTACTTGGTCACGCTCAGAAACATAACAGCACACAGACCTTATACGGTAAACAGCAGGAGGGTCTTTGTGAAACGGGCCTTCTCAGCCCTGAGTGATCTGATCACGAGTGAGGGGCTCGGAGTCCGACCTTTCACTCCTGACGCTGAAATGCATCTTGATTGACTCGCGCCTCGCATCTTCCCTATGCTCCCAAATCAAACACGTTTTTCATTTTTGCAAAAAACCTTGTTTTCAACCAGCAGGAGGCAGCATCTGTTTGCCGGAATTGGAAAACAAGAACGGCTGTGTCCCCATAGAAGATTTGGAGCGCTTTTCCTGTCCACTTACTTTGATTTAGATCACCAGAAGGTGAACTACAGCCCGTATGCCATATATGGCCCGTTAGGCTGCTGAAACCGGAAATATAGACAAAATTACAAAGTTAGAGAAGCAAGGTTGCGTTGGTTTGGAGAGAGATGAGGAGTATACTGGGAGAAGGATGTTGAGGATGGAGCTGCCTGGCAAGAGGAGAAGAGGAAGGACAAAGAGGAGGTTTATGGACGTGGTGAGAGAGGACATGCAGGTGGTTGGATTGAAGGAGGAAGAGGCAGAGATGTGGAGACTGTTTATTCGAACGGCAGCAGCTGAAAAAAGAATTGCGCTCTAAAGCTGCCAATCATTCATATTCCAGCGGCACCATATGGACTCCAGTAGATGGCGCACTCCTTTGCCAATAAGTGACTTTTTAGGGAGCCGTTCACCTTTAATGACGGCTTAAATCGTCTCTAAAGATCACCAGAAGCAGGACAAATGAAGTTCTGGGGATTTAAAGCTGCGTGAAACCCTTTATCTCTTATGGTGAAGACTTCTGAACTGGAAGACTGGATTTTGAGAAGAGTGGAATCAGTACTTTGTGCTGATTGATGCTCCATATCCTGATGATGGAGTCTCTGCCAGCGGTGAAGAGTCTGTTTAAGGTCGGGTCCAGCTGAAGAGCATTCACCCCGTTGCGATTGTACTTCTCCACCTCATCTCTTATCACGTAGGATACCTGCGTACACACACGTACGTACACACACACACACACACACACACACACACACACTCTGGTCAGTCTGCCGTTTCCATTATCCAATATTTTGAAGGTTTTATTTTCAACGTTTTATCAACTTTCTCAAGGAAACACGTCATCCTCGTGAGCTGCTCATCGAGCCTCAAGGAAATACTGCGCTATTTTGACACACTGCTGCCAAAGGAAGACAGAAGGGACTTTTTTGTCCTCTTCCTACCAGGAAAAGGAGCGCGTAAAAACATTTTCCAGTGTGCGAACAGATCCGCGGCGCTGATAAAAGTGGTGGTTTCTGCTTGCACGCGTTGTAAAGTAGCGGTGGTCTAGTGTTTAGAGAATAGGCCACAGAATCAGAGGGTCGCGGGTTTGAATCCCAGCCCAGTAGGTTGCCCTGAGGTACATGTGGACCGGTCCTCAGATAATATATTTTAAATTATTTATACACCATTCAGGAAAATACATGTTTGTAATATTATGCAGCTTCAAACTTAAATACTGGTTTGGAAGTGTGACCTACAGATTCATTACGAATCGATTTATTATGGTGGCGCCTCACGGCGAGACGGTCCTGGGTTCCATTCCCAGACGGGACGGCCTGGGTCCTTTCTATGGAGGAACCAATAGTTAAAACCAGTTCAGCGGGCTGTCTTTTACGAAGTACGGTCTTTAACTACTATCATGAGAAGCTTATTTCATGATGTCATTTTTTTAGGATGAGGAAATCGGCCCTAGACGCGTGTGATTTATTTCTCTTTGGAAACAAACGTGCAGCTGATCGGTGTTAATGACCGACCAGATCACGATACTCTCAAAAAAGATTACCCTCATGCAATTTATCTCAATAATTATGAATATCATTATAGCAGTAGGTGTGGTAGGTTGCCCTGAGGTACCGTCCCAATCACTGCTCCCTGAGCACTGAATAAGGTGGGTTCAATACTGAGTCATTCCCGAACCACTAGGGCAGCGGTGGCCCCAGGATCAGGAGGTAATGGGTTCGAATCCCAGTAGACCCAGACCATCACTGCTCCCACGTGTGTGTCTGGGTCATTTCACAATGACAAGAATAGTCACTTTCACTTAGAAATTGAACGTTATCGCGGTAATGATTAATGTTGTTATTTCGCCCAGCCTTAAAGTCTGCACAGACTCTCTCTTTGAGCAGAAACCTGCTGCTGGTCGGTGTCCGTCATTTACTGCTTAAACCACGATAATCTCAGACCGGAACCGTGCTGTAAGTTATCGCGATATTTAGAACTATCGCGATATTTGCTCGTATCGCCAAGCCGTGCTGTGATTCGTGACTGTTAGCCATAAAACGGGCGGTCAGGTTTGGTCACCAGTACGAACATAAGGTGGTGAAAGCGGAAGGTTATTGCATCTTTCTGAGAGGAGAGATAAAAAGCAGCTCAAAGCGCGTTTTCTGTGAGTATTCCTCGCTCTGCCGCTCCTCCTCGTTTTAAAGCACAGCGGCTGCGCGAGCCCCGCGAGCCCCCTGCAGCAGAGAGCAGAACGGAGGAGAGAAAGAAGGGAGGAGAGACAAGCGGAGGAATAAAGCTGACCTGCACCTTCCTCCGGCCAGCCGCGCTCTGCCTGTGAAGCGCCGCCATCTTTCATGTTGACAAGCAACCCTCTGACGTCACTTCCGGAACGCCAGCCTTACGTCACTCGGTTACGTCTGAATTTTTTTTACTGTGAACTGCTTTCTTTTATTTTTTAATAATATATGTGTGTGTCAATAATATATATATATATATTATTGACAGTTATTGCTGCATGAAATATTAAACAAAAATATATAGTTTTTTTACGTCTCTCTTTATATATATATATGTATTAATATATATGTATTAAAAGCGCAAATTATATATGTATATTTTTTAAGTTTATTCCTTTAAAACAAAATTTCTTTCATTTTTCATGCAAATTCTAAACATTATAACAATGTTTCATTCCAGGACATGCAGGTGGTCGGTTTGAAGCAGGAAGATGCTGAGGACAGGAAGAAATGGAGACAGTTGATCCGCTGTGGCGACCCCTAAATGGGAGCAGCCGAAAGAAAAAGAAGAAGCTAACAATGTTTCATTCCCTTCTAAATCTCTTTTTTTACGTGATAAAAATAGTAAACCTCCTCTTTGTCCTTCCTCTTCTCCTCTTTCCTGGCAGCTCCATCTTCAACATCCTCCTCCTGATATACTCCTCGTCTCTCCTCTGGACATGTGCAAACCAACGCAACCTTGCTTCTCTAATTTTGTCTCCAAAACATCTAAGCTGTTCTGTCCCTCTAATATACTCATTTCTAATCCTGTCCATCCTCGTCACACCCAACGAAAACCTCAGCATCTTTAAATGATGTAATTATGTAAAAATGTATTGACCAAAAGAAAATGAACTTTGATTAAAATGGATTGAGGGGAAATCAAACGATTAGAAGAAAAATGATTTGGGACATTGGAGTTGCAGTTTTATTTGTTGAGGTGAAGGAAAGGTCGGCGATGTTTTTAACGGTACATGTCAAACGACAGTTGGCAACCAAGGAAATGTCATGAAGTCACATTTTCCCAGCAGTGCAGGAATGTAAAAGGGAAGTGAGGTCACATGACCCAACTGATGGCAATCTATCAAAGCGAGGGAGCACTTTGTTGCTCGTCATCACACCAAATTCATACCAGCAAGAAACGCACTTTACTGGACGGTATAACCAACAGACGGAGAGCTGATCAGCAGGTAACTCATCGTAAACGTAGAAACAGTTGATTGAAGCTAAAAGGCCAAATTCCAAATACTTTCACGGCCACTGACATAATCGACTGAAGGTGTGGAGCACAGCCCAGCTTCTGAATATTCAAACCAAACTACTTACGTTACACGTCTGCTGTCTCGATATAAACCATATATTAGGTTTTTAACACTTCCTTAAACATTTAACTTAACAACGAATCTAAAACTGAACGAAACATTTTCAAAAACGCTTGGAATTTGTCAGCAAAGAAAAACAAATTCTAGCAATTTTCAAACATTTGAAATAATGAATAGAACTGCAACATAATATAAAGCAGGTGTTAAGAAATGAAACGAAAAATGGACAAAAATGAAGGGGATGTGAAGAATTGGTTTAAACCTTCCTGTTAGTCCATTTAAATCCCAAGTGCTGCTGAGACCTTCAAGGATCATTCAAGGGTCAAATGAGGAAGAATCATTTTTCAAGGGCATATTGTCTTTTAAGGGAAAGCAGGAACGAGGCGAGGATCACAAGAACATTCCTCCTGAACGTCGGCGTTCTTTGACTTGGATTTGTGAGGGTTCTTGTAAAAGAAGTGAGCTCTGCTTTCATCTTCTTTGAGTCTACAAGCTTCTAGGTCACGTTAAGAAGGAATACGGATTAGGACTGAGCTCTGGTTTTGGAGTTAAGGCTCCACATGGGAGATTTTTTGTTTCTGAATCCATTTATCAATTTGTAACTCCTCAGAAAGCGCTTTCTTGATGGTCGAGTAATTTATTTGCGCGCTGACGTTTTGTGGAAGGACTTGCTGGTTCGGCTTTCCTTGAGGACTGGATGGTGCATTTTTGGGCGAAATCAAGGAGAAGGTCTTGCTCTCATCGTGTCCTGACGTTGACTCATCGTGCTGCTGTCCTTCAGCTGAGCCTGCAGAGGTTGTGGAAGTGGAGGACATGTGGTGAATGATGAGCTTTTGGAGGGACTGAGTGGACATTGTCGAATGAGAGGAGGCTGAAAGGGGTCCTGATGAAGGTGAGGTGGAAAAATTAGAGACTGTGTTTTGCAGGTTGTCCTGGCCAACCTTCAGATCTTGGCTGGTGTGCTTCTTCTTTGTCATTTTCTTCAGCTTGGGCATCATCTTTGGGGGCTCAAACATATGCTTGCTATTAATGAGGAGTGTTGGGGATGATGTCGTAGAGGTCACATCCAAGCCCCTGTTGGATGCCTGGGTCTTTTGCAGACCATGGCAACTGGATTCCAGAGTTGAGGAACAGGGGGCAGAAGATACAGACCCAAAGCGGGTGTTCTTGTCGTATTTTTCTTGGTTTTGTGCAGGTCTGTTCCAGCTTGGGCACTTTTTCCGTTGCACTTCTTGCTTCCCGTTCTCATGTTTAGTCAAACATTTGGCAAGTGGACTCTCCATCAAGGAAGAGGTTACACATTTCTTGCTTGTGGAAGAACATGGAGGTGAGGGGGATGAAGAAGAAGAACAAATATCTGAAGAAGACAGGCGATAAAGAGATGTGTCATTAGAATAGGACGAATCATAGGAGGTGGAGGAACAATTAATGGGGGAGGAGAGAGGATCTGAGCAAAGAGAGGTGCAAACATAGCAGGAAGAATCTGAGTGGAAATTGGGCGAGGACAAGGCAGAAGAAGAGGACATGTTACTAGGAGACGTTTGCAAAGTTGACACTCTGGAAACCAGCTGATCACTCTTCTGAGAGAGAGCCGACGATGACGTAGATGAACTGACCGAGCGGAAGGCAAGCTCATCTTTAGCCAAATGTTCCTTCTTCACAGGCTGACTAAATGGTGGAGGAGACAAGAAGTTGACAGAAGTTAACTTGATGGAGATCTCATGTGTTGTCCTGCTGGACCAATGCTCCTTCCTCCAGTTGCTCTTGAAACAGGACTGACACGAAACTGAGCCACTGATGTCCTGCTTCCATGAACAAGAGAAATCAATGTTGCATTGTGCACAGATGGGAAAATCTTTAGGGGGACTGGATGGCACCAGAGCAGGTCCTGAGGACTTCTTATTGTTCCTCCCTGCACAACAAATAAAGTAGAGAAGAAGTGTTTTCATGCCAGCAAATGGAAATATAAGTCTCATCGCTTCAGTTGCACTAGATGGTCCCGGTGTAGGGACAAAACAGCCGCAATCATATTGTTTTCATTTGGAATAATTTCTGATTCTAAAGATTTATCATCAACTGTCATCAACATGTAGCAACAAGTCTACAAAGCAGCAGAATATCCCATCATGTGTTACAGACAAGAACTTTGTTCTTGGAGATAAAAAGTATGACAACAGGCAACAGCGGCAAAACATGTCAACGTATATTTTTGAAGCCTTCAGATTAGAGATTGAAATTTGAGTTTTAAATACAATTTCCTGGTATTTGCATAGCGATACTTTCCTAGATAAGGCCTTGACCACAATCATCAATATGTGACCAGGCACCATCTAAGTTCTTGCTGGTGTTTAAACACACATTAAGTCAAGCTTCATCAACCAAAACTTTTATGGAATAATCTTCCAGTGATTTGATCAAAAATTCATATTCTTACGAGTCTTGCATTTCTTGTACGCAGTTCTGTCCGAGAGCTCCAGTCGGAACCGAACAACTTCCTCCAGGCCCAAAAGATGCAGAAATTCTTTGTCCAGTAAAGGAATGAAGCTGAGCTCTGTTGCTGGATCGTGCTGTAACGAGAGAGTAACAACAGCAGATCAAGAGGACAAAAAGGCAGTTCTTAATGCACAGATCTAGTTAATGCATTTTCAGGTTTAAAATAGACTTGTACGTTCAGATGGTTTTATTCCACTAGAAACATTTCCGCACTGCACGCTGGGAAATCTCTGACGTACACCAGACAAGTGTATTGGGGAGAAAACGAGTGCCGTCCCTCCTGCCGCTCCCAGTGTGATCATACGGTGTGAACAGACTGCTATCATAAAATCCCTGGATTGTAAGACCTGGCTACAATGATCTAGAGCTGTGATTGGTCAAAAAAATGTATTAGTCAAAAACACTGACTGGTCAAAAACACTGATTAATCAATATCACCGATTGGTGGAAATCACTGATTAATCAAAAGCCCTGATTGATCAAAACCACTGACTGGTGGAAATCACTGTTTGGCTGAAATCACTGAATAATCAAAAGCACTGGTCAAACTTACTGATTGATCAAAATCATTGGTTGAGATCACTAATTAATCAAAACACTGGTCAAAATCATTGATGATCAAAAACACTAATTACTCAAAACCACTGGTTAAAATCACTGATTGATCAAAACCACTCATTGGTGGAAATCACTGATTGATCAAAACCACTGATTGGTGGAAATCACTGATTGATCAAAACCACTGATTGGTGGAAATCACTGATTGGGCAGAGGCTCAGGATAGCAGAGACTGGTATTGATTAACATTCGATAAATAAATAGTTTTAAAGATCCTGCTCATTTCCCACTTTTCTCAGCCTGATTTGGTTTATTTCGGTGAAACCGTTTCCCTGATCCGAATCTATGAAACCTGAACTGACCTTTTTATTCACATGAACATAAAAGCCTCATTAACCTGTATTAATGGATTTATTGCCAACTCCCACCTCAGTCCCCATGAGAGCAAGTGAGCTATATTATTAGGGGGAATTTAAAACTACTTTCAGCTCTAAAATGAACCTTTAGGGTGTAAAACTAGTAGATTAGCCAAGTGCTAAAACACATTAGCAGGTTTGCTAATGTTTGCTAACAGCAACACCTGGGCAATGCGGCCAAAAGAAGTCATTATTGTCGCTTTTCATCAGTAATTTTCTCAATATTAGTGTCCATTTATGTACTTTACCGACCTTCATGTTTTATTAGCTTCTTAAAACAGCCTCTTATTGTACATTAACAGCCGAAAGTGTTGAGGCCTGTTCCGTTACAGAGGCTAACGGTCCACCAGCGGCCAACTCAAACTACCTTCAGTTTACGCGGGAAACTGCGAAGAAAACACTTTTTAACACTTCTTTAAAGGTGTCAGACTGCTGGAGCCACAAGATGGTAGTAATGTACTGAAAACTGGCCATTTATTTCTCTGTTTGCCAGCGTCTTAGGCTCCGTTTATCAGTGTTTTCACTTCTGGCTGCGTCTCAAATTGCCACTGAGCTGCCTAAGTAGTGCACTAGTTTAGCATTTATAAAATAGGCAAACGGTGATCTATAAGTCTAACACATAACAACCTGAGGTAACGAGTAAATTACTGGCCAAAAAGTGTGCTTTTAACAATTTTAAAACCTTTTTTTTTCCATTACTTTCATAGGCATTATATAGGGAGCAAGGACCATTTGGAACACAGCCCTAGCTTTTGTAATCAATAGATCATTAAGTTAAATCGGGTGAACTGGATGGAATTTAAGCCAGAAAGTACAAAAAAAGCACAAAGGAACTTTAAAGGAGGAGAAAAATGATGATGATGATGGTTGTTATTATTATGAGCCTTTGAATGAAAGTGAAAGTGACTACATTTGTCATTGTGGAACGCAGCACAACACCATGAAATTCAACCTCTGCGTTTCATCCATGCACACACGTGCAGCAGGGGGTAGCTATTGAAAGCGCCCGGGGAGCAGTGACGGGGACAGTACCTTGCTCAAGGGTACCTCAGGGCAACCTACTGGTGAGGGAATCGAACCCACAATCTTCCGATCCTGGGCAACTCCCTCACCACTAGACCACTGTTACCCCATATGCCTACATATCTTAATTTTTATTCCTCTAATTCCATCCATTCTTCAACACAAACATGAAAGTGAACGGTAAATGCCTCTGTAGGCCTTTTCCAACTGCACTTGATGGCGCTCCTACTGTCTGACTGCTCCATGTTCAAGTGTAAAGGCTTCTCTTCGCCTCTGACATGTTTTAAAGCCTGTCGTAAAAGTCAGGGAGAAGTCTTCCGCTTTTGTAGCAGCGTTATGTATCCTCCGCAGTCGTAACAGCGGCCCTGCGGTTGATTCTCAGGCTAGTTTCTCCCCCGGGGGCGTGGTTGTGTCAGGTCAGCCGATGAGGATGTCTCAGAGCCAGGTATTTCTTCTGACAGCTCACGTTGCAAAGACACGTTCACAGACCTTCACGGCTGCGTTGTCATGAATACGCCACAGGCCAAGTGTAGGCAGGCAGCGAGGCCTATTTTCACGAATAAAAATGTGCTTTTTTTAATCCAGTTTGTCGCACCTTTTGTGTTTTGAGGGAAAAGCCTTCAGACTCTTTGTTAAACATCACACACCATCTGTTAGAAGTTTACAGCGTCTTCTTCTTCTCTTTCCAGTTGCTCCCGTTTAGGAGTCGCACCAGCAGATCATCCGTCTCCATCTCTTCCCGTCCTCTGCATTTTCCTCTCTCTCCACATCCATAAACCTCCTCTTTGTCCTTCCTCATCTCCTCTTGTCTGGCAGTTTATCCTCTACATCCTTCTCCTGAGCTAATCCTCGTCTCTCATCTGCACATGTCCAAATCTCACCTCTCGGACTTTGTCTCCAAATCGTCCAACCTGAGCTGATAAACTCGTCCTAATCCTGTCCATCCTCATCAAACCCAACGCAAATCTCAGCATCTTTAACTCGTCTTGTCCTCCTTTTCAAGCCGCATAACACAGCTGGTTACACTACATTCCTGAAAGTCCTATAAGGTCATGGGTTCGAATCCCAGGCCAGTAGTTTGCCCTGAGCTACCCTTGAGCAAGATACCATCCCCATCACTGCTCCCCGGGTGCTTTAAATAGATACCCTGTGCTGCATAGTGTAAATGGGTAAAAAGCGGAGTTTGAATTGTTGTTTTACAATGAGAAGTAGTTGCTTTAACTTCATTTATAATGCATTATTTATATATTACATACTTTATATCTTCACACCTTATACTTTTGTACTCATACAGTAATAAGCAATTTATTTTGTGTAACTCGGGTGCAGTGGTACATAAGAGATACATATTCATACACTAATTTTACACTTTCATATTCCGTAAAAATATGTTCTTCACGATCATCTCACTCTCCATTCATCCATTCTCCATTCCTTTCCAATATATTGCACTACAGGACAGAGGCTTTACTATCCCCCTTTATAATCTGATGTTTTTTCCATTAAACTTTGTATTTGATTTAAACATTTCATTCTTGTGTTCTGAATGCTGACTTTACTGGTTCTTCTTTTCCGATAAATTTCATTGCACCAACACAAAACCAATAAACTAATCTGTTATTGGTTCCTTGCATCCTTGTGCTGTCTCTATGGAGATGAACTTTATTGCAGGTGAGGTGGCGAGATCACCCCCTCGCCGTTCTGAAATTGCAGAGTGCATCTTTAAAGAATTCATTTTATTTGCACTTTTTATGTTGGTTCTGGTGCTGCTTCTCAGCTTACCTCATCCTCATTCTAGTAAAAACGAAGTGAAAAGGTTGGAAACGCAGACGTGGCGGGACTTTGTTGGCTTCCCACTTCCAAATAATGTTTATTTAATGTATCCATCTTTCCTTGATCTTATCATTATCTTAAAAGATGGAAATAACACCTCATCCATCACTGAGTGAACACACACACACACACACTGTCACCTATTAAGCATCTCACACGGGACAAGCATGTCTATGGACCTGACCTCCTAGAGCAAACCCATGCAGAAACTGGCAGAACAAACTCCACATAGAAACTCCACCCAGGCAGCTCAAATCCAAAGCAAGCCAAAAGGCTAAAGCTTTGAAAACCCCCAAAAATGAGCCTTCTCACTTGCCAGGCCTTCAGAAGCTGGACAGAAGGCTTAGAATGTTAGATTAAGCCCTGTAATTAGCTAATGGCAGGACTTAACCCATCATAGTTTCATTTTGGTTGGGTTGGGTCAAGTCAGTCACTCTAGACCCTCTGGAAGTTCTAGATACGTCACTTACTGTGTGGGCTGTCATCAGGGCTCTTCACTGTAACACTGCTACATGACTGGAAAAGTGTTACAAATAAAACATTACATGTAAAACAAACAAGCAGTTTAATATGTTTTCAGTAGTTTTCTGGACCGCTGATGACCAGGGTAAGCATGGGGGACAAAATGGTGAATAGAAAGGCATGAATTTCAATGCAAATGCATGTATGTTAATGTGGTGTGTGTATGTCTGGGCTAGAATTTGAAAAAGACATTACACCATTTAGAAATCACTAACATTACTTTCATATGTGGACCTGTTTGCTCTCACTCTTTCGTGCCTCTCGCTCTAATGTTTTTCACTAATCATTAACAAAATTGGACTAGAATTGGCGTAAACTCTTGTTTGAGCATTCAAGCAAGCTTGTAATCAGTTGTGCGGCCTTTTTATGGATCCACAATGTGCTCGACACATTTATTTGGTGCTGTTTATGTCCTCACAGCTTTCTTTGCTCATGTCTGGAGCCATGAGACGTCAACTGAAGCACTAAAGCAAATCTCCTCAAAGGGTAAGGTGCAACTTTTTTCACCTTTGTTGAAACAACACCACTGATCTATAACAGAATGCCCAGACTGAGTGTCTTAGGAAAAGGGTCAAAGTGTCATTCTTCAAGAAACTGAATGCTGAGAATTATTTTTCTTTACTGTGTACTGTTCCTTATACATAATGCCAGCTCTGTTCTTCCCTGAAAAGGTATTCCTTGCACCAGAGGTCCTGAAATGTCCTCTTTTCAAGGCCTTTTAAGATCATGATGGACCTTGGAAGCCAGGCGTTGTTGTGTAACTGGTCTATCTCCTGAAATAATCTGGTTGTTTCAATGAGAACTATGCACTTGGAAATATAAATGAAAGTGGGGGCAATGGCCCCTTGATCAGAACGTTGTAAGTTTGAGACCCTGACCAGTAAGTTGTCCTGAAGTACCCTTGAGCAAGGTACCGTTCCCCATCACTGCTCCCCGGTAAGTGGATGTATGGTTAAATGTGGAGAAGCATTTCATTGTGCTGTTCACCATGACTGAATAGTCAAATATCCTCTGAAAATCATGGGAAATGAGAAGTTGGTTGGCCATGGTGGTGCTGTAGATGCTGGCGCATCATAGTTTGAAGGTTCTGGGTTCAGTTCCCAGCCAGGACAGCCTAGTCCCATTTTGTGTGGAGTGTATACATCCTCCTGGTGTCTGCATGGGTTCCCACTGGGCGGTCTAAAATTCAGAGACATGCATTTCAAGTGGATTCGAGAAGTTAAATTGCCACAGGAGAGTGAGTCTGCCCTGTGATGGACTGACAACCTGTCCAGGGTTCTTCTCCACAGGCTCCAGCACCGCTGGAGGATTTACACCTCTTTTTAATCAGTTTCTTCTAGAATATCCCATTATATCACGGATTACCCATGTTGTCAGCAAGGTCTTTATTTCTCTCCTCCTTAGATCTTCATGTGGCTTTAGACTCATCAGTAGAACTGACATGTGCAGATGGGGCAAATGGTTTAGAATGGAGACGAAACGGATCAGTGGTGGTCTCTGGCCCTGTTCTACATTTACGCAACAGCAGTCTTAAAGATGAAGGTACCTACACCTGCCACAACCATGATGGAGACCTTATTGAGGTCCTACATCTGACGATGGGCTGTAAGTAGTGGATTATTGAATGTGGTGTGAAAAATGATGCATGGTGTATGTGCTACATATTGAATCCCCAAATAATCTTCTCCTACAGTTGCTCCTTCTCCACCAGAGGTGAAGTGCTGGGCTCCTGATTATCCAGCAAAAGCCCTGTGCTCCTGGACTCTTACGCCAGATCCTATACTTCCAACTAATTACAGCGCCACCTACTGGTAGTATATGGAAACTAAGCAGTGAGCTTTAAAGGAATTAAAGTAAAATCTAATTTCTTTCTCACCTTGAGCATAGTGGAGACATTTATTATTATAGACATTTATATGGTGGTGGTGGTGGTCTATGGACCAAGAGGTTACAGGTTCAAATCCCTTCTCTAGTACTACCACCACTGGGTTCCTGAGCAAGACCCTTAATGCTGAGTTGCTCCATGAGGACTGTCCCTGTAGTTAGGAACTGGAAGTCTGCTAAATGCGTAAATGTAAATGTAAATGTTATTTCCACCAAACGGCAGGACCAAGTCCACACTAGACACAAACACCTGCACAAAGACAGTAAATAAACTTGCCTGAAGGGTTTCCAGATAGTATCAAAACCTACCAATGAGCATAAGAAGAGACAGAAAGTGGAATGAATCAGCAAGCATTAATATTAAAGTTCTTTTATGAAATCATTAAGTCATTTTTTCAAATAGCAACTGAGATAGGAAGAGTCATTCCTATCAGCGTCAGCATTTGACTTTTCTTGCCTGCTCTTGAATGTGGATAGGTATGCTGGCAATGGACAACATCCGGCTGTCCATTTGTGCCGGAGACAGAGAGAACATGACAGACAATGCGTGCTAGAAGGTCTACAACTCTTCTCAGAAATGCCCTACATGGTTAACGTCACAGCTGTCAATGCTCTAGGGAGCTCAACCCGGATCCTGCCATTCATCTTTGAGCAAATCGGTGAGATTCGTCTGCAATCGCTTCTTAAATTTAAAAAAATATATGATTCCCAACCACCAATGTAGGCAATCTGTGGATGTTTGGGTTTTTTTTATGATAATGTAGCACTTTTCCATTTTTTGGACAAATATTATTCAAAAAAGTCTTCTGAAATACAGATCCTTCCAAGTCAAATCCAAGTATTGTCTTTTCCTTAAATGGTCCCCAGTGAAGCCTGATCCTCCTGTAAGCATGAAGGTGATAGCTTTGCCAGGCAGGAAGGTTCTTGTGCAGTGGGCTCCTCCACCAACTTGGCTGGACCCTGTGACCTTTCCCCTGAAATACAAAGTGCTCTTCTCCTGGGGCAAACCCAGCATGACCAACATAGTGAGTCATTTATAGACCTGTAGTTTGTTCATTACTATTTTTCCTAAACTCATATCAGCATCATGATCATAACTCTGAGGGTTTCTGTTCCAGATGGGTCCCTATGAGTCAGAGAGCCTCGTCCGGAGTGGCCTTGTGGCAGGACGGACTTATCAGATCCAAGTGTCTGCCATGGACTTCCTGGGTGAGGGTCAGAGTAGTGAATGGAGTGACCCTGTGAACATAACTATACCCAAAAGCTGAGCCAAGGAAACAAACCATAGAGCGAGACAGTATAAAGGAGGTCATTGCTGTTTATGAATATTGACACAATGTTTGAACAGGAAAAGTGTGAAAACAATGTAACAATCAAGTTCTATGATCATATCAAAAAAATAAATGATGTAAAATAATAATCGCTTGCCCATGTCATAATCACTCACTCACTCACTCACTCATTTTCTGAGCTGCTTGTATTAATTAGGGTCTCGGGCGGTGCTGGAGAGTCTATCCCAGCTCTCACTGGGCGAAAGGCGGAGACACACTCTGAACAGGTCGACAGTCCATCGCAGGGCAAACACACATAAATGGACCGGCAAGCTGTTCAAGGTGTATCCTCACCTTTCACACTTTGACAACTGGGATAGGCTCCAGCACCACTCTGAATTATGTATCCATTGCTGCTCAAGTCAAAACTCACCCAAAATCACTCCCCAAAACATAACCTGAACCCAGCTCTTCTTTAAGATGGCACAGACTTGTGGACGCAGTTTAGGACACCGTGAGCTATAAAAATAAAAGTCCACTGCGGTCATTTTAACCACACCAGAACTGGAGTAAATACTGACCTTGTTTTGTTCAAAGGTTGCCCCCAGAGTTGAAGTTACTTTTATAGCTGACATTAAGTCATACTGTATCCTAAACCACCAGTCTGGTATATTTTGATGATGCGCTGGATGAGGTGTGAGCAAGAGCTTTGGGGATGTATTCAACAGAAATGACTATTCACTCATTATTTTATCAATCGGAAATTATTTAAATATTATTTGGGTGACTATTGACTCTAGTGTTTTTTAGATTTTGGTCTGAATGAACCTTCACAAACCCAGACATCAGACAGAGTCAGTAACTTCACATGTAGTTCAATTTATTATCTGTTCATTTGACTTATAAATTTAAACGTTACAAAATCATGTGTCAAAATGGTGAAAACACTGAAATTGTGCTATAATACCCACAAGACCTTCAGGAGTAAACCAGTGAGGGCTGGGTCGGCCTCGTGTAATCAACTAAATAAGAACTAAACACAGATGTAAATGTTAAAATGCAAATACATTAGCAGCTGGATTTTGGTTCATTACGTCGTGGACTATGTTCCCATCATGAAGTTTATACGTGAGTTACAGCATGTAGACGAGTGTGAGGACGTGTGGACGCTCATCTAAAAATGTCTATACGCCCGAAGCAGCCGTTATCAGTCAGTCAAGCTGACAACGAGTGGTGTGACGAACTCTGAATGGCGAACACCCAGCGAGAAAGATGGCGGCCGAGGCAGGTGGGCCGAGACCTTCTCCGGGCTGTGCGTGCCCGGGCCGGGTTTGCGAGTGGCGTCGTTGGGGATGCTGTGGCGGCTCTGGATGGAGAAAGAGGGCTGCCTTTTCAAGTAAATGCTGGGGTCTGTGCTGTTGTAGTGACCCGGTCCGGGCGTCAAGGCCAGATCTTCAGAGGGTCCGCCAGGTTTCCTCCGAGCAGACATGGAGAAGCTGGCGCTGGATGGCTTGTTGGGCGCGTAAGTGCCCAGCAGGCTGGGCAGGGTGTAGCGGTTGGGTGCGGGCACAGGATCCACACTGCGATAACGAGTGCGGACAGCCATGGTGTAGGAAGGCGGCCGACGTTGGCCGTTCATT
Source organism: Hepsetus odoe (assembly GCA_017165825.1). NCBI lineage: Eukaryota > Metazoa > Chordata > Actinopteri > Characiformes > Hepsetidae > Hepsetus > Hepsetus odoe. The sequence continues at coordinate 3,524,948 of CM029394.1, forward strand.
GGAGGAGTCTTCTCTGGGCTGTATGTTCCCGGGCCCGGGGTTTGGAAAGTGTCTGCTAGGAGAGAGAAAAATGACTTTCTTGCAACTTAATGTGTAAAAAGACATTTTTCAAGTAATAGTTCAGCGAAAACATCAACGAAGAAGTCGTGTGTTTTATTTTTGCACTGTGGCTACAAGTAATGGATTCTTATGGGCAACTCATTAGCATCACCCAGTCTGCAGTTTCAACAATAGTAATGCAGGAGATATAAGCTTCCAAGCTTGTTTACTTCTTTGGTTTGGAAGCTCCAGTGTAGGGTAACCAGATGACTCTGTTTACTGGGGATGGTCCCTGCTTTGTTGGCCAGCCCCCCGGCTGAAAGTGTCCTCAGAAATGTTCCAGTTTGTAACTGTATATTGAAAACAGCCTGGAAAGAAAGTCTGGGCAGCAGAGTAGACGTCTAAAAAGTTCTACGTTGCCGAGAGGGAACTACAAATACATTGCAGTCTTCTTCTACTACTGTTGAATAAACAACATCCTTACAAACATCTTTTCAAGCCAGGAGGTAAGAATCCTGAGAACTCATGCAAATCCTTTAGAATCGTACGACCAGGTGATAGTAACTGATTTGTAAGCCTACAGTCAACTCAGACGTGGCTCCATATATAAATGAAGTGCATCATTTTTAATTGAGCATGCTTAATGTGCTGTTTCTTTAGCAGGCACTGAGGGTTAACATGGGTTGAATCTGGGACCTGTGTATACAGTACTGTGTAAAAGTCTTGAGCCCCTCATTTCTTTAAATTTTGCAAGGAAATCCTCTTTTTGGTACATAAGTACTGCTTTCTCTTTTCTCTGCCAATCTATGGCATATAGACTTTTTAAATATTAAAAATGGGACCAAATCTTTTTGTGCTTGCATATGGACCAAAAGGTCCCAGGTTCGAATCCCACCACGAGCACTAACACCACTGGGTCCCTGAGCAAGACCCTTAACCCTGAATTGCTCCAGGGGGACTCTCCCTGTAATTAGGACATGGAAGTTGCTCTGGATAAGAGTGTCTTCTAAATGCCATAAATGTAAATGTAAATGATTTGGACTCAAAAGTAAAAGCACTCTAATCACATCTAGTGTCATTCTCACTCACCAGATAGATTCTTTCTGCCCAGCATTGAGTAGGACGGAGTGCCATCTCTTCCAAATCGAGTGATTCTGGCATCCACGTTATACAGAGGACCTGGACTGGAGTCCACAGAGACCACTAGCAAAGATTCAGGGTCAGTGTTCAAAATAAGGGAAAGAGCAATTAGAAATATTTGGAGAAAAAAACCCAGCTGGCTTTCCTTCAAGTAGCTGTTATTTATTCAGCATTACTCAGATAACACCTCCACTTATAACAGAATTCATATTGTCTTCATGTTCCACCTTCATTATATGTACAGTTGAGGCAGCGGTGGCCTAGTGTTTAGAGACTAGGCCCCGAGATCGGAAGGCCACAAATCCCAGATAAGTAGGTTGCCCAGAGGCACCCTTGAGCAAAGTACCGTTCCCATCACTGCTCCTCGGGTGCTTTAAAATAGCAGCACGGTGTGTGGGTGAAAAGCAAGGGGTGCATTTCATTGCGTTTCACTGTGAGCTGTGCCGTCTTTCACGATGACCAAAATAGTCACTTTCACTTCAGATGAAGCTCCATCACCCAACTCTGGGCTTATGGTCTCCAACCGTACGTCAGCATGATGTAGGTTTCTATTAAAGTGTCCAAATCCAATGAAGCATCATTGTCATTATGAATACATGGCAGAGCACACACTGGACCACCACAAGCAATGATGGGGACGGTACCTTGCTCTTGGGTACCTCACCACAGCGGTGGCCCAGTGGTTAGGGGGTTGCCCTCACATCCGAACATTGTGGGTTCGATTCCCTCACCAGTAGGTTGCCCTGAGGTGCCCTTGAGCAACTGTCCCCGTCACTGCTCCCCGGACGCTTTCAATAGCTGCCCACTGCTGCACAGTGTTTGCATGGGTTAAATGGGTTGACACGTTCACTTTTCACTCATGGCAACCTACTGGTCTGGGAACACCATGAGCGGCTCCAAACTGCTTGGACAGCTCTACCTTAGTGGTGGCCCAGTTGGGATTATCCTAAAATTTGTGCCCCCTAGTGGTCCAAACAATAGCTCTGTCATCCCGAGTCTTTGCTACGGTTGCGTTAGTGCCCAACGTAAACACATCAGTGTGGCTTGATTGCTGCAGTGCCTATTCCATAAGCAGGGCTGCGACTTTAGTTTAGATATCGAATGCCCCGCCGGTGCTGTAATGCATCCCCAGCTGTATCACAGTTTACACAAGCAAAGCTCAAGCATGCCCAGCATTTATGACGAGAAGCTCAGCCGTGTATTAATAACAGCAGCCTGATGAAGCCCTTGGTGTCTGGTTCTGCGCCTTGTCACTCACTGTTGCTGCTCATGCGCCCATGGAAGGAGTAGGCCGGGCTGCTGGGCTTGGTGTAGTCATGGTTTATGTAACCGATGGCGGGGGGAAGAGCGTAGCGCCCCGGGCCAGGCCCTGCAGCCAAACAGACACAATATCCTCATACAAACGCTTCAACAAAACACAGACAGCAGTGATGAATCACTGGGAGGTGACTCAGGGCAATGGAAATGCATTTACGTGGTGTCTTGGTAACCCACCTACTTACTGGGCCCGTCGAGATAATGGAGTTTCTAGCTTGAGTTTCTAGCCCTGGTCCTGTGTGTTCCTCAAGGCTTAGTGTGCTGATTTGTTTTGGACCAGAATATCAGGGCTTGCAAGAATTATGTAAGAAAAATGCAGTTCATCTCAATTAACTAGGCAGAAACAACGTGTTCGTATGTGTCCAATCAGTGTCCATAGCTTTTAAAAGGTTACAATTAAGACAGCAGCTTGGTTTCAGCCCACATGACTTTGAAGGGGTCAAAAGGTCACACTACAAAATGTCAAGTTTTTCCTTAGCTGTGTTTAAAATGGAAAGGATTTCATCATTTATTTAATTAATCCCCTTCGGTAGTTCGACCGGTGCCATGTAATCAACGATGACGTTTATTAGATGGCTTAAGATATAAAGCTGATTACTTTTAAATGACATAAGGAAGATTTCTGCTTTATTTGGCTCAGTTCTTTCCTTTTGCCAATTATCGCCCCCTCTGCTTCCTGTAGAATATTACAGTTTGTCAGAATGATACCGTTGCTGCATAAGAGTCTAAAAAAAGCCTTAAAGATGAATTTAGTTTCTTAATTTACTTTGACGTGATCGCTGCGGCACCAGGCCGGGGAATTCACTTCCATTGGGACTCTTCAAAAAAGACTTTTCTGATTTTACAAATTAAAATCCACTTCTCACTTCTTTTCTTCTCGGCCACAATACGGTCCAATAATTCACAATCGCTGGAAATTTCCCACAGTGTTCACACATGCCAAGCACATTTCTGAAAGCCTGACTCACGGCCATATTTCAAATCAAACGAATTTTATACGGCAGTGAAATTTCACACCACTTTTTAAAAGGCCGTTTTATTTTCCACGTAAACTTCAGCCCAGGAGACGAGCAGGTGTTCCACTGGAATCCTTTTGATTGCTGCTTTGGTTTCTTATTGGATTCTTGTTTTCCCCTCCGCTCGGCCAGACCTACTTCCCACATGACTTTCCATGCAAAACGCGCTTGTTTTGAAGAACACCGTCTACGAATCCTCTCATCTGCAAAACTTTATTAACGATGAAAGCTTTATTTAACAGGACCTCCACCTTCTCCACCACCAATTTAAAGCCATTCGGTAAAATAGACACGCTATTGCTTATTAATTACATTTTTTTTTTAAAATAAAAAAATTAATAAAATAGGAGCACAACATGAAAATATATGTGATTTCAAAACTGCCTGCCCTTTATGTACCTTTTCAAATGGACCCTATCATTTTTAAGGGGGTTCCATATTTTGGCCCCCTATTTAAGTCTGTTTAATGAAAAAAAAAGACATATTATTTAAAATTATATTTAAAAAAAATATATACAGTACTGTGCAAAAGTTTTAAGCAGGTGTGAAAAACTGCTGTAAACAAAGAACGCTTTCAGAAATATAAATCATGATTGTTTATTTTTATTAATTTACAAAATGCAAAGTGAGCAAACAAAAGAAAAATCTAAATCAGATCAATATCTGGTGTTTCTACCTTTTGGCTTCAGAGCAGCATCAGTTCTTCTGGCCCCACAGAGCCCTGATCTCAACATCATCCAGTGTGTCTGGATCACATGAAGAGACAGAAGGATGTGAGGAAGCTACATCCACAGAAGATCTGTGCTCAGTTCTCCAAGATGTTTGGAACAACCTACCAGCCGAGTTCCTTCAGAAACCGTGTGCAAGTGCACCTAGAAGAACTGATGCTGTTTTGAAGGCAAAGGGTGGTCACACCAGATATTGATTAGATTTAGATTCTCTTTTGTTCATTCACTGCATTTTGTTGATTGATGAAAATAAATGATGAACACTTCCATTTCTGAAAGCGTTCTTTCTTTACAGCATTTTTTCCACACCTGCCTAAAACTTTTGCACAGTACTGTGTATATATATATATATATATATATATATATATAAGTCATCATGAATAGGTTCAACATTTGAGAAAGCTGCTTTTTTTAACATTAGATAAATATCTATAACTATCCAGCGAGTACTCTAAAGCAGAGTAAAAGGTCTCTAAAAGCCTTTTATCTGTATCTGTACTCGAATAACAGTGAATGAAACAAAAGTACCTGCCAGTGAAAATATTTAACTAGGAAAAGTAAAAATGCTTGGGGTTTTTCTTATTTTCGTCCATTGGACATCTGCGATTGCAAACATAATGAAGACTCATGAAAACTATATTAACAATCTGTGACAAGAAATTTTACTTTTAATAATCGAGTACATTCTAAAACCAAGTAGAAATCTAGACTTAGACTTTAATATTTTAACAAGTAAGAAGTACTTTTGCAAAAAAATTGTTGTTTATTTACTCTATTTACTCTTTAGTAAAATACATACACTATATAAAATGTATATATATATATTTATAATAACTGACAAATCAAAATGAAGCCAAATTAAACGTACCTTTTTCCCTGCCGGCTATTAGAGGACGCCTTCGGACCACCTCTTCCATGGAGCGCTGCTTTTGGAAAACTGAAACGTGCCTGGCCGTAAGGCCCCTGTCCAGGTCCGGCACAGGTTGAGGATTCGATGACACACACAGGAGGGACAACTGCCAGCTGAATTATAGATGATGGCTCTACAAGGCCGAGAAACACTATCCTTGTCCAAGCTTTGTGTACATCCAGGGTTTCCGGATTTCAAACAGCTCAGTGGCCATATAGTGTTACATTCTTCAAAAAACCCAAAAAGATACACGTCCCGCAAGGTTAACAGGTTCAGAGAGGTTAGCTCACATTTTTCTACTTATTTTGCGGTCATAATTCATTTTTTACGTGAACATTTTACACCATGATTCAAAAAGCGTTCCGGACGGAAACACCCCTTATAACTTCAGCATGAATGGGCGGGGCTAAAGAGAGGAGTAGATGGATGGAAATGTAAGGGTGTAGGTTTTATAACAAACACAGCTTGCTCTTAGATTCTAAGGGTTGAACAGTGTCTCTACTTGTGTTTTCATTTCAAAAAGAGAAGTGAAATTCTGCTTTTTTACAAAGATAGGGACCCTTTACAGCAGTGACTTGGAATAGATTTATATAACAAATATTAAATATAAATTTTTTTGTTATGTTATTATTATATTAATATTGTAAATTATATATTATAATATCAATATTCCATCCATCCATTATCTGCCGCTTGTCCCAAACGGGGTCGCGGGGGAGTGCTGGCGTCCAACCCAGCGCACACAGGGCGAGGACGGGGGACGCACCCTGGACAGGTCACCAGCCCATTGCAGTGAGGAGCGGGACGGGGACGGCACCTTGCTCAAGGGTACCTCAGGGCAACCTATTGGGAAGGGGTTCGAACCCCAGATCCTCCAATCACAGGGCCAACGCCCTAACCACTAGGCCACCACTGCCCCAATATCAATATTATAATATTATAATATTAATATTAATATAATATTAATATTAATGTTATTATTTTTTTATTATATTTCTTTCTGTATTTTTTGGTTTTGTTTTGAAATTAAAAACGAGAACAAATTGGACCAAACGTACCTGAATTCTAAATTTTTTTTTTTTTTTTTTTTTTTACGTTGCTTCATTTCACTGGACAAAATACCACAATTCATCCGACCTAAAATCGTAATTTCAAGTAAAAAAATTTAACTTCATCACAGTTTTACATACATGTTACATATTTATTGACAGATGAAGAACAAATACTTTATTTCTGTACTTAGTAGAGTTTTCACCTTTACTTTACTTAAGTATTTGTTTTTCTGATGGTTTTCTCCCTACAGTTTAACCCAAATATCGGTACTTATAAATATCTTACTTTAGTCTAAATGCATTTGAGGGGAATTCATCATAATTTTTTCCATCACCTTCCCAATATCGAAACCCAATATTGAGTACCCAAGACCCAATATCGAGTACACTCTCAATACATTCCTTTACTCTTTACTTTATACTCTCAGTACTTTCCTGTACTCTTTACTTTATATTCTCATTACATTCCTGTACTCTTTACTTTATATTCTCATTACATTCCTGTACTCTTTATGCTCTCAATACATTCCTGTACTTTTTACTTTATACTCTCAGTACATTCCTGTACTTTTTACTTTACACTCTCAATACATTCCTTTACTCTTTACTTTATACTCTCAGTACATTCCTGTACTTTTTACTTTACACTCTCAATACATACCTTTACTCTTAATTTATACTCTCAGTACATTCCTGTACTTTTTACTTTACACTCTCAATACATTCCTTTACTCTTTACTTTATACTCTCAGGACATTCCTGTACTTTTTACTTTACAATCTCAGTACATTCCTTTACTCTTTACTGTACACTCTCAGTACATCCCTGTATTTTTTACTGTACACTCTCAGTACATTCCTTTACTTTTTACTTTTTACTCTCAGTACATTCCTGTACTTTTCCACTTGTACTGCGTAAAGTGGTTGTATCAGTATTATGGGGTTGGCGGTGGTCTAGTGGTAGAGTACTTGCCTATGGACCATGCTGACCAGGTTCGAATCCCACCTCTAGCACTAACACCACTGGGTCCCTGAACAAGACCCTTAACCCTGAGTGTCTCCAGGGGGACTGTCCCTGTAATTAGGACATGGAAGTCGCTCTGGATAAGAGCATCTGATAAATGCCGTAAATGTATTTCTACTTTTAAACATTTTTGGACAAGCTTCTGTATTTCTAAAGTGAACGTTTTTCTGAAGTAACAAATGTATACTTTTGCCACTTTTATCACCACAGACACAATTTCATCCATAATTAATAATTAAACTCCAGGCTGATATGTAAAACAGTCTAGATTACTCTTATTTAAATATCATGTACTTATTTTTTAAACGCCAGTCTGGACACCACATTCCTTCAGGCCTCCTTCTCGCTGCAGCTTCAGATTACAGCCCAGAGAACGTCCCGGATCCAGTGTCCCGCCATGATGTAACATTAATCGGGGCTCAGAATTTGACTTCATTGCTGGCTGTAATACATCGCAGCGTGTACTGATTTGATGAGACACGGGATGCTGCGAGACGAGAGAAGCTGCCTTTGAGGAGAGTGTCTAAAGAGGGTCTTTAGTGACCGTAGTGAGAGCAGCAGGTCCAGCCGGTGGAGGCGGCATTAAATATTAACTCGCTCTAAACCAGGAGAGTCACTCGGAAGGGCGAACTGACCCACTTTTGACCGTCTCAGAATGGCTAAAGTTTCCCCGGCACTGAGAAACACAGAAAACACGGTGAAACACACACCTGAGAACGTCAACGACCCACAATACAAAGACCCCTACACTACAGCAGCGCTTTAAAGAAAGTGAAAGTGAACACAACAAAGTCCACAGTGAACCACAGCGAGATGCATCATCTGCATTTCGCCCACGCACACTTTGCAGCAGTGGGCGGGCACATCCAGCACCCAGGGAGCAGTGATGGGTACGGTACCTTGACCCATGACCTTCCAATCCTGGTGCATAATCCCTAAACATTTAACCACTGATGCCCCATATTGTTTGAACCACTGCTCCACATCATCTAAACTGAATTTTACTCACATCTCTAAAGAGCTAAACCCAGATGTAAACACTTTCAAAGGTTCAAATATTGGATTTAAGATCAAACAGCCCTTCAGGAGAACCAGCGTATTTACATAAAGCAGCTGAGCTTTGCCCACTCAAGGTATGGTTTAAAACACAATAAAGTCCAAGTCAAGTCATTGGCTGTAACTGAATACAGGCCATACACTTTATATCCAAAAGTATTTGGACACCTTTTCTAATACTCCTATTGCTGCATCTATTGCTGACACAGGTTTAGCAATCACTAGATTGGGTCCATCACCTAAAGGATGGAAAGCGACGAGGACACCTGATGAAATGGACAATATAGTGCTAAGTGAAAGTGAAAATGACTATTCTTGTCCTTGCGAGGTCACAGCACAACACACGGTCAACCACAACGAAACTGGACCTCTGCATTTAACCCATGCACACATACCGTGCAGCAGGGGGCAACTATGAAAGCGCCCGGGCAGCAGTGATGGGGTCGGTACCCTGCTCAAGGGCACCTTGTGGCCAACTCCCCTAACCACTAGGCCACCGCTGCAGTGCTAATTAGTATTAAACTGTCCAAAAGTAAATAGAAACGCCACTGTGCCCAGTGCCAAGTGACAGAAGAGGAGGGCTTTCTTTGGAGTGATGAGTTGGAGTGGCATATTTGATCAGTACCGGACCTCATGTGGCTGATCGCAATCAAATCCTCACGGCAATGTTGTAGCGTACAGAGAGAGGTCATCCCCACCACCCCCACCCCCCGCCCCACGCAAGAACACAGTTGTACAGCTTTATATTCAATATAACAGTTTAATAATTCAGTCAAAAATATCATAAACTACCTACTTATAACTTAAGGGATCCATAACTTTACACTTTTAAATATGCGGATAGGATTCAGTACAAAAATAGACGCGGTACGACATTGTACATACATACAAAAAAAAAAAAAAGAAAGAAAAAATGCTGTTCGCCAACAGTTCAACACAGCAAGTTCGTTTCGGGGGTCCCAAGCAGTGACCACGCACGTCCCGCCACCGAATACAGACTACCACGGCCGCCCTTGAGCCACGTTTGTGAATGTAAACTCCCAAAATGCACTGTTTGTCTGGTGTCCCACCGAGACTGAAGCAGGGAAAGCGACTCCTTGTGTGGACCATGTGGACCCCTCGCTTTGGTATGACTAGGAAGATGGCTTTTTTTCTTAATACCAGATGGCCGGTTCATTTTAAAGCAAGACTTTAGATGTAAGCGCAGCCTTTAGGGCCGTCACGATGACTCGATTAATTGATTGAATGAATCTTATGTAACTGAATGTATGCTTTGCATTCACTTGCAGGCGTATTATGTTCCATTTAATTCTTTGAACTTCAGTGGAAGTTTATTTTTAGCATCATTTTAAGAACAGACAGAAGCAACATTGGAAGGGTTGACTCGTTCGCCTGCTCATAAAAACTGAAGGAATCAGAATACATTTCGAGCGCAGTGTAGGTTAATGAGTTTGTCTAAAAGGGGCCCAATTATTCAGAATATTATTTGTTATAATAATTCTTTTTCACATAAGCTTCCCTTCCAAGTCTTTTGTGATGTCACAAAGACTCATTTACATATTTTTCATCCGTGAGAGATTCGCCCTATCCATAAACTTTAAAGAGTTTGAATTAAGCAATTAAGCACAGGACAGCCAATCAGAACAGAGCTGGTTTACACATTAGACTGAAAGGCCCTGTAGATAAAATAGTGACATAAAATGGACCTTAATTCTCAGAAATGGCACGAGCAGAGATAAAGGGGGAAAAAATAAGACGAACGTGTGATAATGGGCCCAATAAGTGACCTGTTAAAAAAATATGGAACTGACAAAATTCATCCATTTTCTTTTTGTTTTTTCCTGATTTGCTGCCCAGGCCTTCAATCGTAAAACAATAACAATATTATTTATGGTATTTAAGTTTGTCTACATTAATTCAAATGGTATTCATTTATTATAACACACTGTTGAGATAAATGATGATTTTTTAAATATGATAATAAATAGTACATATTATTATCATTATTATTATTATTATTATTATTAGCATCATCATCATCACAATCACCATCACCATAATAATAATCATAATTATTATTATTATTGTTATTAATAATAATAATAATAATAATAAACAGTTTGGTTAAGATTTGCATATATTTATATCTATTTTTCTCTTCATTATTATTTTTTATTACTAAATAATTTTTTTTTTTTTTTTTTGGCTATGATATTCTTCCTTTTATACTTTGGAAGACAATGTAATCCTTCCTTTTTATTAAAACAAGATTAATTTGATTAGCTATCATAATTGGTATTAATGTGACTGGCAGTGACAGCCCTAAAAGCCCTAAAAGGGTGAAAAGCTTAAAAGCAGCCCGTCAGCTGAGACGGGTTTGAAGAGTCTGAGGATTTTGCCTCTTCTAGGCCTGCGAAGACGTTACACCGGCCTTGGAGTTAACTATCCAAACATGCTGCCCGACTGCTTTTGGATTTGGGGGTAAAAAGGTATATTTAAAATGTTTCCACTTGTTTGACCTCTGTTGAGCTGACCTTCCATCATGACGTACAGTTTCTCCTTTTATTCCCCTGTTAGCTAAACCGGAGCCACATGACCAGAAGCAGAAATGGTTTCATTGGTTCTCTCTTTGAATCCTTTGGGCCAATCCCGGCGGCGACCCTCTGCCGTTTTCCACCTTGCCTGGTTCGAACCGGTTCGGGTACGACCCTGGAAAGCGAACGCGGGACGCGGGCCGCCCTCGGACTCAAGTGTGCAAATCGCAGCTTCCGACCGAGCGCTCCACAGAGCGCGTTCTTACCCGGATGCGGTCGCCATGGCAACCGCCTATTGAAATATGCTTGTTTCCCCTCGTACTGAAAGGCATTTAAGGAAGAAGAGAAAAAGTAAGAAAGGCTTTAATGCAGGGTCCTGCAGTCGCCGTCTGTTTCCACGTTCCCTTTGAGTCCCGCTGTGGCTTTTCTTCCAGCTGGCTTAGAATACAAAAAAAAAAAAAAAAAACATAAAAAAATAGCACAGCCCTTCTGCGGCGCTGCCTTCGTCAAGCGTCCCATCCAGCCAGGAGCGACATGCTATGATTTATCTCCTTGAAGAACCTGAAAGCAGACCAAATTATAGCCAATTATGAAGGCAGACAAGCCAAATATGCACTCAGCCTGGCGAACTTGTCAACAATGTGGGTTAATATATGACTGGGGGGGGGTGAAGGAAGGAGCCCCATTCGCTCGGAGCGCTTCTTTAAAGCGCTGTCTTTGGGTGGTATAATTGCTAAAAGGTTCCTCTCGATCTGGATAGCTTCATGCTGTGCTGGAGGATCAGCAGATGAGGGGCGGTAATCCTGCTTCAAAACTCCCCTGTCCCGCACACAAAAGCTGAGCATGTGTCCCAGCCTGGGCCAGACCCGACCGCAGCTCGGAGGGGGGAGCAGGAGAGCGGCTAATGGTCCGTTCACTCGAGCCTGTGACAATCCCCGCCGTGGCCTAAACAAAGAATTACCGCAGAATGGGACGGAGGCAAAATTTGAGGGCAGAATGCAGATGGGACGTCATATCAGATCTAAAAACGAGACACGTGGCTTCAGTGTCTCGGCATTCGCTTTTAGACATCCTGGACGACTCCTTTTAAATCCGACTATCTGTACTTTGAGTATTTCTTTGTCGTTTCTCCATTTCTATTTCCTTTATAATTTATAATTCATTGGAACCCTTTCTTGTCAGAGTGCATTTAAAGGGAATTCTCCATTATTTTTATTTAACATCACCTTTCAGTAGATTGTTTTTATTGGAGTTCGAGGCTTTGATAAGAAAAAAGGAGAAACTCTGTCATTTTAACTTTCTGAAGACAAAAGAAGTGAGAGATGTGAGAAAGCCCTTGCGCTCACCTGGTTTCGGGTTTTGTGAGATTTCTGCAGCCACACCCGCCACTGGTCGTAAAGCTTGATGCTCATGCCGCTGCAGCCGTAGGCTCGCTTGCGGACCCAGCCGAAGAACTGCTTCAGGTCCCGCCGCAGCGTCGAGTTCTGCTGCCCCGCCTTGGAGTCACATGACCCAGACAGCAAGCGTTCTGCAGGGTTGAACATGTAAACAGTGTCAACATGTCTGTAAAATAGCTGTTTACCATTGAATCTACTGGTGTTTCTGCCTCGAGTGTTCAGTGTGATGCTCTACTGGTGTTTCTGCCTCGAGTGTTCATAGTGATGCTCTACTGGTGTTTCTGCCTCGAGTGTTCAGTGTGATGCTCTACTGGTGTTTCTGCCTCGAGTGTTCATGGTGATGCTCTGCTGGTGTTCTGCCTCAGTGTTCAGTGTGATGCTCTGCTGGTGTTTCTGCCTCGAGTGTTCAGTGTGATGCTCTACTGGTGTTTCTGCCTCGAGTGTTCATAGTGATGCTCTACTGGTGTTTCTGCCTCGAGTGTTCAGTGTGATGCTCTACTGGTGTTTCTGCCTCGAGTGTTCATAGTGTGATGCTCTGCAGGTGTTTCTGCCTCAGTGTTCATAGTGATGCTCTGCCAGGTGTTTCTGCCCTCGGAGTGTTCAAGTGTGATGCTCTACTGGTGTTTCTGCCTCGAGTGTTCAGTGTGATGCTCTACTGGTGTTTCTGCCTCGAGTGTTCATAGTGATGTTCTACTGGTGTTTCTGCCTCGAGTGTTCATAGTGATGTTCTACTGGTGTTTCTGCCTCGAGTGTTCAGTGTGATGCTCTACTGGTGTTTCTGCCTCGAGTGTTCATAGTGATGTTCTACTGGTGTTTCTGCCTCAAGTGTTCATAGTGATGTTCTGGTGTTTCTGCCTCAGTGTTCATGGTGATGTTCTACTGGTGTTTCTGCCTCAGTGTTCTGGTGATGTCTACTGGTGTTTCTGCCTCGAGTGTTCATAGTGATGTTCTACTGGTGTTTCTGCCTCGAGTGTTCATAGTGATGTTCTACTGGTGTTTCTGCCTCTGCTGTTCAGTGTGATGTTCTCCTGGTGTTTCTGCCTTTGCTGTTCAGTGTGATGAACTGGTGTTTCTGGTGGTTCTACTGGTATTTCTGCCTCGAGTGTTCATTGTGATGTTCTACAGGTGTTTCTGCCTCTGCTGTTCAGTGTGATGTTCTACAGGTGTTTCTGCCTCTGCTCTACTGGTGTTTCAGCCTCGACTGTTCAGTGTGATGTTCTACTGGTGTTTCTGCCTTGACTGTTCAGTGTGAGGTTCTACTGGTGTTTCTGCCTTGACTGTTCAGTGTGAGGTTCTGGTGTTTCTGCCTTGACTGTTCAGTGTGAGGTTCTCCTGGTGTTTCTGCCTTGACTGTTCAGTGTGATGTTCTCCTGGTGTTTCTGCATCTATTGTTCAGTGTGAAGCTCTAGCTGTCTTCTTTCTCATTTTATTATTCAGTTTGTGCTTCTCTCCCCATGTATCATTCACCATCATTGATACAGAGGAAGTTCAAGCACACGCCATCCCAGACTGGTAATATTACATGATGAGGGAACTCCAGCTAACAAGCTAGAGAAGGCTAGGACAGCAAAATTAGAAGAAAAATTTGTTTAAAAAAGCGTTTTCTAGTTTTCTTTTATTGTCTAAATTACTCTTCCTGCCCCATTGGGTCAGAAAATCATCACAAACGCGTCACAGAATTTTTTGGAACCTGAGATTTTTTTACAACGCTTTCTTAATTATTCTTAAACCGATTCATCATGAGGTCACCTGATGGGCAAGCACTCATCACAGCCCGAATTGGTCCCAATGCACCACCAAACACGAGACGGCACAAAAAATAAATCCAGGACTAATTTAAATAAACAGAGACCTTTCGTTCCTCCAGATGTGGCGCTGGGAGTTCCAGAGTGTGGCGAGCGTGGCAGGAGTTAATCTGTTAATCTTCAGAAACAGTCTTTCGAAACAAATGTATCAAACGCTCCCTGCAGGCTGTTTTCAAAGTGAGAGGAGACGTACAGGACGGCTAATCTGTTTCATGTGCTGCGAGACTGGAGCCGTCGGATTTAGAACAGCCTCGAACGTGCGACTGCAGAACGGGTTCAGCGCGCGGCAACTGTGTTGAAAGATGGACGGTGAGCTTTCTTTCCTTTCGTTTTTTTGGATCACCTTGTGGAGAAAACAGTTCTGCCTTTTCCCACACAGTCTGGCACAATGACCTCGCACATGTGCAGACATTCCTCCTTATTAAACAGCGGGACGTAGTCACAGGCGCTTCAGGGCTCTCACGAGTTGTTGAAATTTGATTGAGGGATAAAAGATACAATAAAATTTCTAAGCTCTTGAAGAAGCGAGTCGTTTTCTACTAGCAAAGCTGCGTTTGGCAGGTTGAAGGTTCTCCACAAGGAGCCTAAAGAAGCTATAAATTTGCACATTAAGGAGATTCAAGTGGAGGGTAGTGGCGTGTGGGTTCGGATCCTAGACCAGTAGGTTGCCCTGAGATACCCTTGAGCAAGGTACTGTCCCCATCACTGCTCCCAGAATAGAGGAGAGCTATGGCTACCCACTGCTGCACGGTGTGTGTGGGTTAAAAGCAGAGGTTGAAGAGTTCTGCTTGGGGTTAAGGGTCTTGCTCAGAGGCTCAAAATCTCGAATCCCTTGGTCCACAGCTGAGTATCCCAGACTATCACTAATGCATGTAATAGCAGCATAACTGATTTCAGTTTACTACTGTAATTACATGTAATTTATGGGGAAACACCTGTGTAATTATAAAAAGAAAGAACAATTGCGTAGTGACGAGAGAGTTAAGAAAGTATGGATAGGGCGCGGCTTAAACCAGCATTAGATCTTCCAAGAACTAGTAAATCACCTTCTGAAACTATGTGTGCCGTGTCATGCAATTGTCTAACCTACCGGGATAAACACTTGCTTACAAATATCTATGGATTTTCATTCTTAAGGACCAAAACAACAGTGGCAGGCACACAGTGTTGTGCAAAAGTACTGGCCACCACTCATTTCTATATATTTCATTTGGAATAAGTTTGTTGGCGCTTGTTGGTGGTTGGGTCTAATTTTGGCATGCTGAGCAGAATAAATGAAAAGACAAATGTTTTAGTTCTCCAGGCCACAAAAAGTGCCTAAAGATACAAGGTTCTAGATAAAGTGCAGTTCCAACCACTCAGCGTTCAGCGTCAGTAGTAAATGAATCACCTGATCATCTGGAATCATCTGCACCTGTTTCTTCACTGCTTCATGTATTAAGTTAGACACTTTGTTCTGCTTGAAGGTTCAGACGTAGATCACTGTGTGGATTAACCAACACAAAACTATCAAACTGCTCAGGTACAGAGACTGGACTGAAAATGAGAGACAACAACACTGTCCTTCAGGAAGATCTGGAGAACTGCTCAGGTACAGAGACTGGACTGAAAATGAGAGACAACAACACTGTTCTTCAGGAAGATCTGGAGAACTGCTCTGGTACAGAGACTGGACGGAAAATGAGAGACAACAACATTGTCCTTCAGGAAGATCTGGAGAACAGCTCCTCAACAAGACATTAAAAACACAAGAAAATTTGGATCTTTGGAAACAACACCATGAACATCCTCCATCTCAAGCCATTCCACTTTAATTATATTTAGAAGCAGGAGCATCTCAGATTTGTCAAGTTCAAATCCCAGATTATCCAGTCACTAGGAGCGGTTCTGGTTAGTCGACCTTCTGTAGCAGAATCCAAAGATGAGGGTCAAAGATAGTAGAGTCAGCTTCTAATATAACGAGGCCATGCAGAAAAAAACAAGCTCATGTGGGAAAACCGAGCTCCCACATTTCATTCCATATGGGTTACGAAAACGAGTGACCTCTGCTTGAAAGCTGTCCATCAGGTCCAATATCTCTAAATCTTTGGGCGAAGTAAGCCAACAAACGTGTAGAATAACAAGGAATATAAAAGCTGAAACTACTGATTCATATCACCACAGTCAGATGAGAACCAACCACAGCATTTACGAGTTTATTTACTTTCGTTCATGACTGACACAACCCCCTCAGAACCCTTACTGGCTCTGCCATTGGCCTGCAGTGATGGTTCATGAAGTTCTTTTTCAGTAAATAACCTGATATAAAATGTTATGACATTTTAGCCATAATGTCCGTCCTGGAGGGTTGGTGTCCAGCAGAGTTTGGAGATGGTCCTGTTCAAACACCTCAAGGCCTGCAGAGTTAAAAACAAACACGCTTAAAACCTCTTACCACTGTGTGGGGTGGATGCTGCAGTTGGGTGGCTCCAGTCACTCCAGATTCCAGCTTTTCTTGATCCCAGAATGCCCACAGGGTTACAGCGAACCTGGACAAAGTAGACCGTCCCGGGCCTCAGCCCAGCCAGCCTGCAGGACGTCTGGTTCCCCATGTCGTCCACCACCTGCAGCGACAAACCCAAAAATAAGGGTTGCATAAAAGCTCTGGGATCCACTCGCGCTCGACTGACGGGGCCTGTTTATGTTCCAAAAAAACCCCAAAAAAAAACACAGGCCATTCATACTCGAATCCGCAAGCAAGCTGGCACAGGCTGGAGCGTGAAGCCAGGAGACGAATAATCCCCACTCCGTGCTCTTCGCTCCCGGGAGAGGATCCGACATGTATCAGAGACAAAAGAGACGGTAAACGATACAGACAAACGCTTTCAGCCATGCACCCATTCTTCGCGGCACACTCCTACAGCGCCCTCAGAGGAAATCTGTTATCTATTACTTATTACAGATTGAGTAATTGGATGGGTGAAGACGGTACCAGCAGCGTACAAGTGGGGCCAAGAGCCAAGACCCCACCCACTCCACCTCTCCCCCCAGCTAAATTTCACTCTAAATTTTGTATGTTTGAGTGGGGGGAAGGGTAAAGGGGGAGGTGAAATACAGGAATGTCCCGTGCCTTCTAGCCTCCAGGATAATAAGGTCAGGGCCCCCCATAATTATTTACAACCAGCCTGATTCTGTCTGCTTCTGCCCACCCCCAAACCCCGCTTCTAGAGCTACAAACATTTAGGAACGCCATAATCGGCATGATCACGCCGCAATCAGTCACGGGCTTGTCGTTGCAGCTGGGACGCTGCAACATTAATAGCCTCATCATCAAAGTGTGTGGTCTACGTTCCTGTCATATTTAAAAATTTCTTTGCAAAGAATTGAAAAAATCCAGGCAGCAGGTTCTAGATAAAGGGCTTCCAACCACTCAGCGTTCAGTATCAGTAGTAAATAAATCACCTGATCATCTGGAATCATCTGCATCTGTTTCTTCACTGCTTCATGTATTAAGTTAGGCGCTTTGTTCTGCTTGAAGGTTCAGACGTAGATCACTGTGTGGATTAACCAACACAGAACTATCAAACTGCTCAGGAACAGAGACTGGACTGAAAATGTGAGACAACCACACTGTCCTTCAGGAAGATCTGGAGAACTGCTCAGGTACAGAGACTGGACTGAAAATGAGAACCAACAACACTGTCCTTCAGGAAGATCTGGAGAACTGCTCAGGTACAGAGACTGAACTGAAAATGAGAACCAACAACACTGTCCTTCAGGAAGATCTGGAGAACTGCTCAGGTACAGAGACTGTACTGAAAATGAGAAACAACAACACTGTCCTTCAGGAAGATCTGGAGAACTGCTCAGGTACAGAGACTGGACTGAAAATGAGAGACAACAACACTGTCCTTCAGGAAGATCTGGAGAACCGCTCAGGTACAGAGACTGGACTGAACATGAGAGACAACAACACTGTCCTTCAGGATGAACTAGAGATCCGTTCCTCAACAGGACATTAAAACTTAGAAAGTCTCTTTGGAAGCAAAATATGAAGAAATGAGGGGTGTCTCAAGACTTTTGGATAGTGCTGTAGCTGGTCAGCTACATTTGTGTGGTCCACACTTGTTTAGCTACTCATTTAGTTCACACTAAAAGTCAACAGCCACCCAAAAATATCCCTGACAGACATCCCCAGAAATGCTCGCTAACATCTCAAACTGTATCCAGATCTCCATGGAGCTGGAGCAAATTCTTTTCGTTCCACCAATGGACTGAGGCCTGCAGGAAGGAGTAAATTACATAATCGTTTAAATAATTAATAACGAATCACATTAATGGCAAAAACTCTTCGCATTAAAGTCAAGACCACAAAAGAGTGATCAACGGTCCATCATTTCAAACTTCTTTGGAGAAAACTGGAAAATAAAGATTTCTCACAATCAGACTTCAAAAAATGAAGAGATGTGCTGGAAGCGTCATGACGTGCAAAAAAAAAAAAAAAAAAAAAGCATGTTTTATGTAACACAACTCTCTGGCCAACTCCAGGGAGAACCTGGCGGTAGATTGAAACCATATGAAGAACAAAAAGAGTGGTGAAAGCTCAGTTTATCCGAGCCCTGTGCATCGGCGTGACAAGAGGACTGGAGACCATGTGGTCTTCTGTTCCTGTAGGGAACGACATGTCCGACAAGCACAGCGGCAAGGTTCAGCATGTGCTCCTTGAAGAAAACCCGCCAAGGTGGAATCATTTATTTAGAGTCTCAACTTCTGTCGGTCTAGATCATAGCACGGTACGGTTCTACTGCTCCAAAACATCTGAACTAATCAGCAGCACCTCGCGAGCAGTGCAGTCCACTTCCATGTTCCACACACACACCATGTACCGGGGATGTTTCCATAAAGATATAAAGGTAACACTGAATGAGACAAAAGTACTCAAATTGATAAAAGTGAGAGAAAACCTCCTTGCAAGTTTTCATGGCTGCATGTTTGGATCATTGTAAAGTGAAAGTGACTAATGAAACGCTGTCTCTGCATTTGACCCATCACAGCATGCAGCAGTGAGCAGCCATATCCAGCAGCCAGGGGGCAGTGATGGGGTTGGTACCCTGCTCAAGGGTACCTTATGGCACCCTACTGATCTGGAATACAATCGCGACCTAATAATTTTGGTGAAATGGAGGATAATGTCAGCACTGCAAGTATACCATACCAAGCTAGTGTCCGAATACTTTTTATTCTTAACTGTCAAGTTAAGGTGTAATGAAGACGGATCTGTTATATCATTAGATGATCATTATTTATGCAGTTTACATTTACATTTCACCTTATTGCCTGAGATTAGCTTCTTAAGGAAAGGGAGAACATACTGGGCAGCAAATGTGGGTTAAAATCCACCAGACAAGGCACCAAATATCCCTAGCTACAGAATGTTTGGCATAACTATTCCTTTACATGGTTTAACCGAGGACAGATTGAGAGAAACGTCGTTGTACCGTCTCCCCGATTGATGTCTGGGAGAATCTGTTTCGCTCGGGTTGGGGTAAGAAGGTTCCACCTGAAGAAAGGCTTTTCTAAGCTCTAAGCCATTGTAATATCACTTCATGGCATCGCAAAGTGGATGAAACTTCATGGACGTTTGAGCATAAAGCACTACTTTTACTTCCTTTTATTTCCTTTGGTGTACCATGAAGGAATTTGTGCCGTCACGCCTCTCCAAAGTGCTATTTAGCCCTGCTGCTGCTCTTTGTACGACATCCAGAAAGCAACAGTGCACAAACCTTTGAAAACCTTTGAAAAAATATGACCAAAAGAAAGTTTTAGAATGACTTAAAGCACTGCCATTACTTAGGGAAAATCTACCGATCCCTGCAGATCCCTGCACCAGGCAATGCATATCTAATAGGTTGAGAATTTTACAAAAAGCAGGAAAAATCAGGCGTAGGTCACTGACCAAATTGACAAAATCTGAATCTGAAAGCTTTGCAGAAACAATCCAAACAAAATTCCCCCTCCAATGCGATGGCTTTGAACTACCAGTGTTTGCACTAAAGTCCATTAACAGAAGGAAACACCACTGTTTATATGGACTGTAAATTGTTGGGATGATGTTACGATGGCTCTACGCCTAAAATATGCTGCTATGCGGAGGATATGCTATGTTTAGATGAGTCGTTTCAGGTTTATATTAGACCTCTTTTCATTCGGCCGTTTCGATAACCTCGGGCAAAGGGTGTCACTTCGGCAAGGAGGCCAGTCTCACTCGATGCCACGGTTTTGAAAATGTTTAGTTTTTATACCTCCCCAAATGCGTAGCTCCAGATTTCTAGGCATATGCTGAGGAAAGATTCAGATTTGAGGCTAAATTATGTCTAATTGCAAAAGAAATCTTCTTAACCTCTACTCTAAGCCAAGAATATTTGAATTTCACTATTGTGAAAATGTAAATAAATATTATATTATATGATATCTAATCTCCTTATGGGGCAACAGTAGCCTAGTGTTTAAGGACTAGGCCCCAGGAAGGTTGTGGGTTCGAATCCCAGACTGGTAGGTTGCCCTAAGGTACCCTTGAGCAAGGTACCGCCCTCATCATTGCTCTCCAGGCCCTTTCCACGGTGTGAGGAACTAGGTCCCTTAAATATCATTCTAAAACTTTCCATGGTCGATTTTCAATGTGGCTCACTGTGCGCGATGCTGTGTTTCACAATGACAAAAATGGTCACTTTCACTTTCACTTTTTCATTTCATGGAAACTGCATTATTGTTCAAATGTACCATTTTACACACTGAGAGTGAGAATGGTCATCACATCTGATGAATTAATACAGGTTATTTTCTTTAATATTAAACAATGTCCACAATTTTCCACCTATCTGAGATGTAGATCAAGAGAAAGTAGCAAGCAGGTAATTATAGGTGATTTAGTTTAGGCATCCTTGTTGCCACTGCATTTCACCATTAAAGCTAAAGGAGTAGAGAAGAAAAAATCAGACCTGGTTGTTGGATTCTGTAGGAGCATCGACGGCTCTGGAATCATTCTGATTTGTTTTCATTGTGTTCTTTCTGACTAAGTGACTCAGGGAAGTTACATTTGAATGAGAGTCTACAATCGTGACTTCTACAGCAACATACGGTGCTGGGACAGCTGACTATTAACACATATATTTAGAACCGCCATGATGAAAATATCTGAAAGTGTGCTTCATTGCAAACTATAAAGCCTGTTTTATTAAGATTTCCGTCAAGGTAGCTCCCAATATATACGTCATAAAATGTAACGCTGATCACCTAAAATGAATCAGATTCTCCAATAGTCAATTCCCGGCCTAAGGAACTAGGTGTCTACAAGGTGAACGGTAATAAATCTTTCCTCATAGCCCAAGATAATGGCACCTTGGTAACTTTACCCAAGGATATTCCTATCACCCCCAGGCAAGCTTGCACATACCTAGGTGCTAAAATGAAGTCATGATTCATAGAGATGAGGAAAGTGATTATTTGGGATTCGTTCACATCTGGGAAGGTCAGCATCTGTGCACTTCTTTATGAGGAGAAGAGCATTAAAATGAACTCCCTTCAACCATCTCATCACATGCATGAAAAAGGCTTTCAAGGGCCATGGTCTTAACAAATCGGTCCCAGCTCAAGGCTAGTGCCCCTTCGTGAAGAACTTTAGTCACGGTGGAAAATTTGTCCTAACTGCGTTAACTGACTGCACGGATCCTTGTATTCCTCAGTCCAGGCTACAGAGTCGTTTAGGTGGTCTAGCAGCCTGAAATGATAAATCTTCCACTGGCTGGAAAAACAAGGCTCAGATAGTGTTCGTAAAACCGTTAAACCTTCAAGAGATCCCCTTTCCGCCTAATAAATCTACTCCCTCTCGTATTAAACTCGATCTCGTCGTGAATCACTCACTTTTTGCTCAAGATTCTGTCAAAAAAAGTCTCCATTTGCTCCACCAGTACTGATATGGCACCGCTCCGAAGTTATTGCTATCACTGTGCCCAGAGGGAAATGCTGGAGGCGCTGCATCTATTTGGCAACCGTAAAAATGAAACTGGCTTGCGGTAATAAAAACAGACATAAAAGTCAGCCAGCCGTCAAATTAACAATGCAATCAATCATCACATTAACAACAGCCACCAGTTCAAGGAGGAGACAATAACAGTCAAACCCCACATTTTAGAGCCGAATAATAGAGAAGGCATTAAAACTGCCCATAAAGGATCATGGAGTTGAAAAAAACAGAAGTTAAAAGAGTGAACTTCTGTTTTAGATCCTGCAAAATGACTTGTTTGACTTTTCTGGAGCTTCTTGGCATCTTTCTCACAACAGGTACTCGTGAGGGGGGTCAAAAACTTGATCACGAACCCCACTCCAACTCATCCCAGTGGTTTTGGATGGAAGCCCCAGCAAAATATCCCAATGGCAAGTTTTAAAGGAGATTCAACTACAGTAAAGCAGATATAATCACGAATGAGAAATCGTGGGCTAATGTTTGGGCACCCATTGACTAATCCCCTTTTGATGAAAATATGCTAAAGTGAGAACGTACTCTTTTATGCAGTTACGGTATATATTTGCCGAATTTAACATGCTCAGTGAAAAAATCGCAGGTTTTATTTCTGTTTTGTTCATTTTTTTGTCATATAAATCTGCACCAATATGCTACAAAAATGTCAGAGGCAAGTGTGCTCTGTGTAGGGGATGTGCACTTATTCACACCTGTGGAATCCACAAAACATGACCTTTGACCAGATGTAAACACTACTGTCTTGTTTCCTACCTTCCACTCTGTGCTGTCCTCCAGCCTGTAGCGAATCTGGTACTTGGCCTGGAAGAGGAAGTCTTTGAGGGCTGGCGGCGTTCCCCAGCGTACGGTCAGCTGGTCTTCTAGGTCACCCACTCGGCTCACGTGGACGTCTGCCGGAGGGTCCGTCGTCACTGGAGAGGGACAGAGGATTACATAACTCAGAACTGCTGGAGACAAAGGGATCACGTAAACAAGAAGATGATGGGAATGATACTGATTTGGAGATTCTGACTTTTTCCTTTATTTCATTGTTTGGAAGTTGTCTCCTTTCCCTGAGTGGATCAGTCGAGTCCAAATGCTGCACAACCCATCCAATGAACAGGGACGTCCTTTTACTTGTTAAAAGGGAGGACATATTGGGTATCAAGTGAACACAGTTCTAGAGTCAGTGAGTTGGAACAGGAGAACTTGGCAAAGGTAATGATCTGAGAAGAAAAACGTGACGCCTAGACGACTCGGTCAGCACATCTTTCAGCACAGACTCGGGTTTTGTGGGGTGTTCCTGGTAAGCAGGTTTCTTTTTCCACCAAAATAGCTTCAAAAGAACAACCGGTGACAGGTTCATCACTTCCCAAGTCTCATTGATGCCTGTGGGGAGTGAAGGGTAGCCAGATTGTTCTGACCTTCCAGAAGACCGACTGCAATGCTGAGAAAATGATGCTGGTTCCTTACTGAATCCTCCCAACCATAGGAAGCATCCACAATGGGCACATGAGCATCGAAACTGGATTAACGCCCTGAGGAGCAGTGTTGGGGATGGTACCTTACTCTTGCTCCTACTGGTATGGGATTCAAAGCCACGGCTTTCTGATTCTAGGGCCTAGTCACTAAGCAATAAGCCACCACTGCCCCCACCAGGCCACCTTTGCCCCACCTGATGCTCAGGGTAACGATCTGCTGAGAAACCTTTGGGCCAGCATTCATGTGGAAGTTACTTTGAACCACAACCCATAATTAAATATTGTTGTGAAGTTGCAATGTCATTGCCTAACAGCAGGCTTCTCTTTCAGCAGGAGATATTCCTGCAATATAGGAAAAGTCGTTCAGGAACACTTTGAGGGACAAAGTCACCAGATCCCAATCTAGCCAAGCACCTGTGGGATGTGCTGGACAAACTAGTAAAATCATAAATACCCCACTCATAGGATTTAAAGTATCTGCTGAAGCACACCATCACAGTTTTTGTGGAGTCCATGCCTTGAAGGATCAGGGGTGGGGAACCTAGCAACTGCATTTGGCACTGACCTCACGGAATGATTCCCAATTCCAAGGAAAATCTGGGCACAAATGGTTCTGATAAAATGCCCGAAAAGGTTTTGTTTTCATCACTTTCAGCAATAATGGTTTCTCATTTTATAGCTGCTACACAAAAGTCCGAGTTTTTGGTGTAGCCTGGCTGTGCAGGACATGCAGATGATAAGATCACACTAAAATATTGATGCGCTTTGGGTTGTGTAGCTAAGCGGAGGCGTTTGGGTGCGGTGGGTGCGTCAACTTTCTGGCATCGTTACTTCAACACCCACTGCACTCCTGGAGACGCTGCTCACCTCCAAACCTGCCTCTGCTTCCAGGTGTGGCATGCACACACACACACACACGCATGCACGCACACACCAGCAAATGCGGGCCAGTTATTGCACGGCCGGGCCTAAAACCCTGCCTAATGTCTTGCCAAGCACTAATACTTGGGGAACGGAATGATATTTCTGAAAAGGAGTTAACTCCAATTTTATGAGAACATTTGATATTTGAAATATCCATTCAGAGGCCGCTTTGGCCGCCGCTCAAAGACAACACCATCCGAAGAGTTTTATGGACAGTCTTCCGAGCTTTCCTTTCATGCCGCATCCCCGTTTAAGTGCAGCCCGAGGCGGCGCTGCTCTTTTCAGATTAGCCAAAGCCTTGTAAACTTCCGTTCTCACATGAAAAAAAGAGAGTCGTGAGAGCGCATGTGCGATGAGGCTGGAGAAGGGGGATTTGGGGGGGTAGGCAGGGATCGTGAAAGGGAAGGGGTGGTGGTGAGACGATTCAACGAGGACCCCACCCAGACTTCAGGCACCTGGGGGTGGCGTGCAGAATGGAATGGGGTCAGAGTTCAGAAACTCACCCACGTCTAGGATATCCAGGCTGATGACGTCTGAGGTGGCGCTTCCCAGCTGGTTGGAGGCCTCCACCCAGATCTCGTAAGGCGTGAAGAGGGCGAGGTCGCGGGGGATGTAGCACGTGTACGGCTGCCCGCCGCTGTAGTCCTCACACTCCTTCTCTTGTCCATACCACCTGCGGAAAAATCCAACATGTCAATTTCTGACTTCCTTGTATTTTTCTTCCTGTTGGTCCCTTATGACATTTACGTTGCTTCCCGTGCCCAATCAGAATTCTTCATCACAATCAATCCCATCGGCGATAAGCTGTTTTGGTTACTGCGCCTTTAAGACTGGCCTATGTAAATGACCTCCGTTCTGATTGGTTGCTGGTTTGCGGCGGTTGCCATAAATGGCCCATGTAAGGGATCAACACAGTGTAGAATATGGGCCCTAAAGGAAGACCTCGACTAATCTTTAAACTGGCCAAAAAAAATTGGACTACTTGAATACTTCATCTCATCAAAACAACACACACCCGAGGCTGTGACTGATTAGAAGCTCATTTACATATCGCAATGTTTTACAAAGAGTAAAAGTGTTATCTGTTATTTTTTGTGCCTGTTAACATATCACTTTCTAACAAATTAAGTCCTAAATATGAAGTTATAAACATCGATTGTTGTGACATCACAAAACACAGTGACGCTTTCAGTCTAGGGAGTTAAAGGTATGTAGAAAATGTTAAAATCTATAAAATCTTGCACTCGTTTGAACTATTTTTAATGAGAAAATGGGTAAAATGGTATTTTTTTGAAGCCACCTTAGTCTCAAGTGACGATCCCCCTTAAAAATGATGAGGGCGGGAAAAAAACAAAGCAAAGAAAGCAAAGAAAGGAAGAAAGAAACGCCTCTCTTCTCACTTTAACTTCACCTCGGTGTGAACCATAGCTTGCCTGTTAACACAGTTACAGTAATGCAGCTGAAATGCAAACATGCCTTTGGAAAAATACGCTTTCTTATAATCTCAGCACGTGTACAACCAAACGAGAGAGGAAAAAATGAAAGAGAAAGGGGAGAGAGACATCACAGGGTAATACAAATGTGTTCACGCTGTGCATTTAAAGCCCTTTAATTCTCCTTTAAAAAGAAGGAGACATAAGAGAGAAAACAGTTTGTTGAATTCTGTTAATATGGAGTGAGATTCCTTTCACTTTGCTAGAAATGTTTCTCAAAATCAGTTTTTTTTCATACCAAACTTGCTGTTTTCTATAAAAACGGACAAAAGTCCACATTCGGGATTGAGTGTGTGCCACCACTGTTTTGAATTATTCCATTCCTTTTCACTTTTCACATTTGGTGGGAGTCTGTAGGGGTGTCTTCACTTTTAATCGAGCGATTCCCCATCCTGAGCCACCAGCCTTTCACCGCAGGAGCCAATCAGTGACCCCGTAGCTTCCTAAAAAGTGCTGCCTGAGTAATTCAATAGCACTGCAGCGATGTGTGGCAACTTGAGCAAATCGTTTCTGGTTTACGAAGGTGTAAAAAGTTTGATGGAATCTGAAGCGTAATCCCAATAATAACAAGCGCCCCATGGCATTACCCTTTTTGGTTCTTTCCTGCTCAATGGAATTAGGTCTGGCACTCCTTAAACTTCCAGAAACTGCTGTCAGGCTAAAGAAATACCTCATGAAAAAGAAGCAACATGGCGGCCCATAAAAGATAGCAGGTTCTAGATACTGTTGGATACATTTCCTTCCAACCACTCTTCAACAAGCTTCATCATAGAGAGTGACAATCTGCCAGGGTGAACAACCATATTCAGCACCCGGGGAGCAGTGATAGGGAGGATGCCTTGCTCAAGGGAACCTCAGGGCAACCTACTGGCCTGGGACTCCAACCCACGACCTTCCGATCCAACAGCAACGCCGGGAGCACTTACCTGAGCTTGTATTTGAGAGTGTATTTGGTCTTGATGAAAGTTTCGCCCTTGCCCCCTGGTGCCCATCTGCAGGTGAGATCTTTCGTGTTCCTGGACCAACAGGTTAGGTTGACAGGCTTCTCAGGTGGTGCTAGAAGAAAAAAAAAAGCAATTGGATCTTCTAAATGATAAAATGAGAGATAATTAAAAAAGGAACAGATTTATGACCCATGTAGTGCGACCAGCTATGTTACATGGGATGGTGACATTGGCACTGATGAAACAACTGGAGATGGCTGAGATGAAGATGGACAGGATTAGGAATGAGTATATTAGAGGGACAGCTCCGGTTGGACGAGTTGGAGAAAACGTCAGAGAAGCGAGACTGCAGTGGATGAGGAGTATATCAGGAGAAGGATGTTGAGGATGGAGCTGCCAGGAAAGAGCAGAAGAGGAAAGACAAAGAGGAGGTTTATGGACGTGGTGAGAGAGGACATGCAGGCGGTCGGTGTGAAAGGGGAAGAGGCAGAGGACCGGAAGAAATGGAAGTGGATGGTCCACGCGAGCAGTCAAAAGAAGATCACAGCAAGAATCAATAGCGTTTCCTTCTTTTGCCCCAAATAAAAAGCTTCCAATGTTGCTGAAATTTTTCATTGATCTTCTAAACACTCTTCCAGCAAGAACCTTTGAGAAGCTGTTGTTTTTCTTTTTTTTAAAGAAACATTCTTGATACATGAAGAAGTAGAACCTTTAACAGAAATGACCATGAAGCGAGGTTCTTGTACAAACTCTTAAACGGGTGAAGAACTTTTGACCTTTAAAGGTTCTCCTTCACATGAAAGGTTCCTTAGGGAATGTAAATTTAGAGGAACCCTCTGTGGCTTTACTTTTTATGGTTTTTTTTGTCAGCTTTTTTCGGTTTTGGTTTTAAACGAGGGTCTTCGTTTTGGAGCAGGGCTAATCAATAACACAGACTTTTCGGGCCTCACTCGGATGCCTTCGTGCCGCCTTAAGACAGGCTGGAGAAAGAAACTCGCAGGGAACAAGACGAGAAGGCAGATCCTCGTAGAGGGGCCAAAATAATGGCTCGACTTAAATATTTTCAACAACGGATGAGTGTTTTCAGCTGTCATCCTCGATTAACTTCAGGACGGGCGCCAAGATTCCATTCAACTGAGAACAAAAGGCAGGCAGTGGAAGTGTCAGAGCCTGATTAAGGCCAACAAACCCCGCAGATGAGGCCGCCGAGACACATAGAGCTCTACTTAACGGAACACGGCACTTCAACGTCGACACACACTCGCACACAGCCTCGCCGTCTCTTGGTCCTCTTTCTTTCTCACCCACACACCCTCTCTCTTTCCTGTTCCCCCTCAGACTGTCCTGCTCTCACATGCGAGTGTGTTTGCGCCAGTAATTTTCCATATCGCCACTGCTCCCCTCCATTCCTGGCAAATGTGGAGCACTCGGGCCACTCCACCGACTAGCCCTCCAAGTCCTCGCAGATGCTATAGCTTCACTGCAAGAACACGTATCTCCAAAAAGGGCTGTCGAAAGGACGTCAGCATAAGGAGATTCAACTTTGGAGCGTTTCCGTTGGTCCGTTCGGCCGTCTATTATTTTTCCTGGTGCAGTGGTAACTGCTGTCGCCTCACAGAAAGACGGTTCTGGGTTCAGTTCTCAGCCCCGCCCCACATGGGGAGTCCTCGAAACCAAAATCATTTCCTGTCCTTAAAAATCTGGAAGCAAATTTGTACACCTGGTCCACAAAACCACTCGCTTCCCAAATAACATAGACAATAAAAGAAACAGACAGTTGTTCGTACACACACACACAAACACACACTTACATCCCACATAGAGGCAGGAGCCAGCCAGGACGTGGCCACCGCCCCCGTGGCACACCAGGTTGTCGCCGGATTGCTGATCCGAGCCCCTCAGGTTGGTCAGCGAGACGCTGAGGACGGTGGGGCTCAGGATGCTGTAGGTGCTCCTGGGAAGGCGCCTGCCGTTTAGCGTCCAGTAAAGGGAGCCGGCGTGCAGGCCGTGGTCTTGGCTGACCGAGCATATGGCCGTCAGGTTGGAACCGATCCGCAGGGCCGGGTCCTGTGGATAAACAGTCGCCATCGCTGGTGGGAAAGCGGAAAAGTGAAAGTGACTATGTGCCGTTGTGAAACCAAACACATCGTGCAGCAGCGGAGTCCCCAGCATTTCGATCAGTCTCTGAGGACGAAAAGCTCCTCTAAACCCAATCCCGTCCTGGTCGTCAGGATGAAGCAGACTTGTATATGTGGTTCAGGACGCAGTAAGTGGAAAATTATGTGTTTGATATTTCGCCATCCTTTAACTAGATCTGAACAATTTGGGGGAAAATGTTTCATTTTTTTATTTATACTAGCCAATATTTCTTTATTATATTTTCTAAATAGTTTCTCCTATAATGTTTAAAAAGTCCAATTGTTTTGCAAAAGCGCTAAGTATACTGTGTATACTGCAAATCCGCGTTGCATCGATACATTTTATTTTTATAAAATTTTTTATGTTCCCAGTTGAAATATCTGGAGAATTATAAAAATTATAACTATTTCAATAAATGAACGTGTCTGTAGAAAATCTAATTCAAAATCAAGAAAATCACCCACTCTTTTATCATGGCTTGCTTTTTCCAACTGACGCGCAAGAAGAACGACCTGAGAAAACCCCGTTACAGGTTCCCGAGTGATGAAAACCTCACTTCATGGTCCGGGAATGAAGGAGAGCAAGCGGGAAAAGGCCTTTCCAACATTGATAAGAGCTGCTAACAATGACAACACAGATCCAGTGCAGTTGATAAAAGAGCTGGTTGAAAACCGGGCCGTAATTGGACACGAATGTCTCTCTGCGGCCGGTCATCATGTTTATACTGGCTAATTGCAGTAACGGGGCCTATTACATCACATCATGGAGTAATGGTTTTACGTAGGCCAACGGCTTATCCCACCAATAAGACGGATACGGTCATTATTTAGGTTCGCATGAGCGGAAACCGGTCGAGCTGGCCTCGCCAGCACACGACGTATTAACAGATCGGGCTCTTGGCCTGGGACAAGCCGTGGAATCTTCATCAAAGGTAAGGACGGAGTAGGAAAATCAGAGCGGGCGCCGAGAGCCGTTTTACTTTAAACACTTTAACGACAGCTGCAATTACCCGTATTTATTTTATGTGTCCGAACGGGAAATGGGCTGTAAAATATGGCTTGTTTTGAAAGGGTCCCGCGAGGTAAGGCCCGCAGGCCTGTGATCACTGAAGAAGGAAATCTAAACCGAGGCAAACACACGGCAGCTCCCAGAAGCCCCGGCTCAGGCCGCTGCCATCGTCGAAAGGAGGGACGAGGACGTTCCTGAGTGACTCTCCGGCTCTTACCTTCGGTGTTTATGTTACGAAGATGAAAAAGGCGCTCGGGGCTCAGAAAACAGGAAAGGAAGCGTCTACACCCCTGCCATCCACCGGGCTGGACCCATGCCATGTTTTTAAGGGCTGCTGATCAGGAGGGTGTGAAAATGGCAAGGCTTAATTGAGTGTAATTAGTCCCGCTCTTCGCCTTTTCTTCTCCCCCACCTGTGCGTGCCTTGAAAGGCCTCCTAATTACACCCTTAAGTCGCACATAAGAGCCGTCAATCAGACCTCGCATTTGCTGTTTTCTCAAAAGTTCTCTCGTTTCTGTGTAAACTGCTTTAAACGCATTCAAAAAGTGTGGAAGAAAAAGGCAAGATAAGTATGAAACGGGAGGATTAGGGTGATCACGATTATGGGATTTGGATCCCGATGCCACATCGCAGCACTCAACCGGAAAAACCCATTAAAAGAAATTAATCTGTGCTCGATTTAAATACTGGAAATAGAAGAAACAAAGCAAATTTCTTTTTATTTTAAAGCTTAACCTGGTGTTATAAGATGGAAAAAGAAGGTAAACATTATATTAAAGAGCTGTTAAAGAGCCCATATCCTACATTTTCCATGCATCTGGCTTTTTTTCTACCCAAGGCAGGGGAACAGATTATGCAAATGTATGCAAATATGCAAATGAGCCGCAAAGAACCTAATTTGAGTTCATTAAAAAAAAGTATCTCCTAGGCTCCGGTTTTGGACATACGGCTCCGGGAAATCGTCTGTGGTGCAGAAGGATTGTTTGGACGTTCTCCACACTCTTACATGTTTTTTTAAGGAACATTTTTTAAGGAACATTTTTAAGCCAAATGAAGCACCTTCCCAATCACAGAGAAGAACCAGACCCAAACCAGCTGGTTTTTGGATGCTCTGGGCAAAAAGAGTTCTCGATAGTGAAACGATAGTGATCGTTTGAACCCATTTGGTAGAAGCGTACCAGAAAAAGGTTCCACATGCAACTGGAGGAACCCATGTTGGTGGTCTGTAGAAGCACCTCCGGAAAAGGCGGTGCAGCCAATCTGCCTTTAGAAAATCAGAAATTGATTTGTAAACTCGGTAGAATCAGTCTGTAGGCCTGTAGAACCAAATCGCACCACACTCCTGAAACCAAACCTACTGAAGCATCGGTTCTTCGGAGAACGTATGTCCATCAAAGATGACACGATTCGAACTATTCTTGAAGGCGTTGTTTTTTGGGTTTTGGTTTTTTTATGTCTTCTCTTTCTTTCTCACTCTGGAACCATTCCTAAGTAGGAGTCACACATGGGGACCAGGACACGGTCCCCGAAAAGCTCAGAACCCCAGGAAGAAGGTTCCAGTTCATAAAAGCTAATTTCTGTGAATTATGGCCTTGAAATTCCACCTTGGGGTTGTTGTTTCTTCCCCACCGGGACTGGAAAGGATTTCCAGCACATGGGACAGGACTCCCATTTCTAGGAGCTTGACAGGCCAAAAGGGGGCTTGTTTGGAGTGAATGATCCCACACACACACACACACACACACAGGCCGTACTCACGGGTGAAGGGCAGCACTGCTGGAGCGCACAGGGTGAAGAGCAGCGCGGAGAGCGCGCTGATCGTCGGGCCGCGGGTGCTGATCATGATCCTGGAGCTCCGGAGGTCCGGAGCGCGGTGTTCCTGCTCGCGAGGTGCCCGCGCGCTGCCTGGGCTTGGAGCGTCCCGGGACAGAAGGGAACTTTCAGGGAATGTCCACCGGGTTTGGAGGCGACGTGGTGCGGCGACCCTTTCGTTCCCGTTCGGGCATCGTTCTCCCCTCGTGCCGAATCTCTTCCCTTCCCTCTTCTCCTCTCCTTCCCCTTCTTTTCTTTTCTTTCTCTTTTACCCGAAGTTTAAACGCATCCAAGTTTATACTCTGCCAGGCTCCTCCCAGCCATGTCTTCCCACTCAGCGCTCTCTCTCTCTCTCTCTCTCTCTCTCTCTCTCTCCCCGCCAGAGGTGCTCACACTCCCCAAGACATGTTTTTCTTTCCTTTTCTCTATGGATTTTTACACTTTCCCTCCATTGCCTTTAGTGAGATCACACATTTTCCTCTCTTTCTTTACACTTTCTTTCTGCTCTTCCTCTCTCAGACTCATCCAGAACATCCTGCAGAAGCTCCTGGATGCTGGATGCACAGTGAATGTAATGGATGATCGCTGGATGATCAGTGGGTGCAAAAAGTTTCTCACAGAAGGAGAAAAGCTGGAGGAAAGGGACGGATCCTGATTGCGCTGCAGGCAAAACGCACATCGGTTCACATGCCGCAAAGGAAGAGGTTAAAGAAGGTTCCTCACCTCAGTGAAACATACAGATGGGTCCTCAGGGTCTCAGACTTTTGTTTGAACTGTTGTCTCAATGAGGAACCCAAGAAGAACCCTCGTTTGAAGGTGTAGGCCTGCTCAAGTTGTTGTTACACTCCAAAAAATTGTTTTTATTGGTTCTTCATGAAAGCCCCTTCATTAGAAAAAGCCTCGTTATCTTCAAAAGAACCCTCGTTTTGATTCTTGATGAAGAGCTTTCAAGGAATTTCCCATAATCCCTCAGAATCCCTGTTTAGTTTGCTGTACAAAGAACATTCCAGTGGTTTGGTTTATTCCTACTGATTTAATCAAAGACCCTTTAAAGAAGTTTCTTATCCAAAGCTACAGTCCTACTCAAGTTGTTCTTTTCAAAAAGGGTTCTATACAGCATCCAAAATGGATCTTCTTCTTCTATGGATATATTTGGGTGTTACTTTGAATTATTTTTCAAAATGTTTCCTTAAATAACCATATATAGAATATTTATTTCAGAGAAGAACCTTTAACCATACTAAGAACCTTTTAGACATTCCAGCGGTTCAGTTTATACAGATTGACTTTCTTATAGAACTCTTGAAGAACCTTCTTCTTCAAAGTGTAGGACTTGTCAAGTTGGTCTTTCCAAAGAGGGTCTATAAAGTACCGAAAAGGTTCCTTGTCTCTGTCTTTTTTCAAGCATTTTTCAAGAAGGTTCTTAAATAATCACAGAATGTTTCAGTCTTTGAGGAGAACCATTTAAACATTCCGATGGTTTTTGGATTTGTCATGGTTCCTTCTGAAGAATCTTTGAAGAATGTCTGTTCTTTATTTTTGTTCTACTCTTTTTCGAGTTAACACTTCATTGTAGCAACAGTTTCTGGCAACGAAGTATAGTCTGAGGTAGGTTCTTCTGAGTTCCACAGTGAAACCGGGTTTCTAGGAAAAATCGACACGTGAACTTCTTTCAACGTCTTGTGAGAAAAATGGCAGTGAAGTGATTTATTCTTGGACACACCTTTCCCAGGTTTCAGCGTGACCAGCAGTAATGAACAGGAACTCTCACTCTGACCTCAGGCCATACTTTACCCTGTGTTTAAGAAAATTAGTAGCTTTTAATGGAACGGTTACAAAAGTGGGTTCTGCAAGGGTTCTTTGGTGATGACTAAATAAAACCATGAACACCATCTGAGTACATAGATTGCTCTTTTCTATGGGGCAGCGATGGCCTAGTGCTTCGGGACCCAGGAACTGAAGGTCGTGGGTTCGATCCTGGACCAGTAGGTTGCCCTGAGGTACCATTGAGCAAGGTACCGTCCCCATCACTGCTCCCAGGCTATGTGTGGATATAGACACTGTTATGGTTCACTGTATGATGTGCTGTGTGTTCACAATGACAAATAGTCACTTTCACTTTCTTCAAGGTTTACGCAGCCCCCCAACGTTTGTTGCGCGTCAAAGAAGTATATCGAACCCTTTTTGTATTATCAATACTGTATGACTAGATCATAGAGAACCTTTGTACCTTTCACATTGTTCTAGAAAGGTTCATGGTTCTATATGTAATCATATATATCAAGAACCTTCCCTGCGATGGGCTGGCGACCTGTCCAGGGTGCGTCCCCCGTCCTTGCCCTGTGTGCGCTGGGTTGGACACCAGCACTCCCCCGCGACCCCGTTTGGGACAAGCGGTAGGTAATGGATGGATGGATATATCAAGAACCTTTGAAGAACTCCCCCCCTTTAAGGCCTGTAAAAGGGCTACACGTTTCGACCTTTAACAGTTACTTTTTGGGCCGGTACCAGAACTCAAACACAAAAGAGAGTCTTTTTCAAGGAAAACTTGAAAGCATGATTTTGGAAAAAGTGATGCTAGTCAAAAAGGTGACTTAGATCCAAAAAACGTTGCCTGAAACAATGACTAACCGAAGAAAAGAAAGAAAGAAATCAGCCTCATCAGTGGAAACGGACCTCCCGGCCTGGATGGCTGTGGTGACCACAGTTTGACTAATTGCAGCCGCGGGTGTTCTGAGGTAGAGGACTTGGCGAGTGACTCACTTGCCCGGCGAAAGCGTGTGTGCTGAAACAATAACCATGACGGCCGGTTCGTCGGCGGGTCAGCGATCTACAATGCCGGCCATTATCTACTGCAGACAAGCCTCTTGTTGGACTTTGCGTTTACCGCTTGTCCCATGCTGGCCATGTCTGGTAAAGTGTGAGTGTATTTCCTCTCCAGTTATTAACCCCTGTGTGTTGGAATAAAAGGGCCGCTATCTGAAGAATTATGAATGGGGGCCAAGCACAATATGGCTCACAAGAGTTATGGCTCTTCAGGGAAACGCTGTGTCATTCATTCTCCAAGTGAATGACATGGCTGGAGTGTTTACAGACTGTATGAAGGTCTTTCAAGCAGGAATTTTGCTGAGCTTTGCAAGAAATCTGTGGAAACAACCTTTGTTGGGGATCCAAAGGTACTTCTTGAGGTCTGTAATTAGACTGAAAAGCCAAATATCCTGATTTCTCTGGGGTCAAGCGCAGTTCGACTGGTTGACTGTGCTTTTGGAACCGAGTCTTCGTGTTCATGTTTACCAGTCGGTGGTAATTATCAGGTTAAATTGCAATAAACTGCAGGCCAAACATTTTCTCCAAATACCAAATGTAATTATATGGCTCTTAACAGTAATTACATGACTGTTGAGCTACAGCTGAAACTAAGATTTATGGTAGGACCAGAAAGGGCCATGTCAATGAGAACGTTCATTCATTCGTTCATATGTTCAAAATCCGACCCGTATTTTTACGTCACTTCTTTCATGATGTTCCTCGATGGTTCTTGTGACAGCACTGACTGGAGAACTGTAGGCAAATAAGGTGAAACCTTTTGAGAACATCAGAATGAAGCTCCCCCACACAAAACAACTGGAAGAACATATAGAACAGAGGTTCTATATGTTCCAACCACCGGGCCATGGACCTGCACCCATGATTAGGGTTTAGTTCGTAGCCTAGCTGCTGAAATCGGAGCCCAAAAAGAGGCTGGTCTGTTTCTAAACAAGTTTTTAAATTCCCATTCTCAATAGCACTGTTGATTAATAGAATTATAATTCTGATTTATTCATTTGGTCAGTTCTGTCTGATCAAAACATTCTTGCATTTGGTAGTTTTGGTAGGAGCTGGAGGCCTCAGAGTTAAAGATGCTGAGATTTTTGCATCAGGAGTTGACGAGGATGGACCGGAATAAAAGCGAGCATATTTGAGGGACAGCTCGGGTTGGACGGATTCACAGAGGCAAGATGCAGAGGAGAGATGAGGATTATGTCAGGAGAAGGATGCTGAGGCTCCACAAGAAGAGACGAGGTTTATGGAGGTGAAGAAAGAGGACGTGCTGGCGGTCGGTGTGAGAGAAGAAGATGGCGAGGAGAGGAGTGTCTTTTGATAAGGAAGCTAAAACCGTAGAATTTGTGACATTAATACATCGTCTGTAGAAGAGCTTGTGCAGTGTTGAGCAATATGAGCCGAGACATTATAAAAATGATTAACAGAACCTTGGAGTCCTGATAAATGCACTCAAAACTTGAATAAAAAAACAAACTACAATCCTTGTTCTTCCAGAACGAGACTGCAGGACAACAGCGGCCTTGTGCAAGCAGCACTGCCTCTCAGCAAGTCAACACTGTGCTTGT
Organism: Hepsetus odoe; assembly: GCA_017165825.1. Taxonomy (NCBI): domain Eukaryota; kingdom Metazoa; phylum Chordata; class Actinopteri; order Characiformes; family Hepsetidae; genus Hepsetus; species Hepsetus odoe. The sequence continues at coordinate 3,561,150 of CM029394.1, forward strand.
CCCTGTTCTTTGCGCTGATGATTTCTACAATAAAATCAATAAATGCAGGGTCAACTCTGCAGTGCTGAGTTTACAAACAGAAAATGCAGTTTCATTTTTATAAGGTCATGTACCGGGTTTATTTGCCGAATTTCTGTTGCTTGAAAATGCCTCTGTGAGCAATTTCCTGGCTTTATTAAAGACATTTATGAGAAATGAAAGTCTTAAACCTTTGGATTTTGGGTCAAGTACAATATAGTAGCACGAGAGCCTGTTGGAGAGGAATGTATAAGTGAATTGAGGTTGCTGTGCTTTTAATAAAACATTCTGGTCTTGATATCAGGTTGGAACTCAAGGATCTCCAGCAGTTTTATAAGCTGGTTGAGATTCCAGGAGTCAGATCCTCTTGCCGGGTCCAGAAAAAAGCCTTCAGCGCTCTGATGTTGCATGAATAAAGTCAACTAGTGCCCATCCTGGGTTGTAATGGGCCCAAGGAACTAAAGATGTTTTCAAACGTGGCTTAATGCCCTCATTTTTAAAGGAAGCAGTACCAGGAAACCTAAAAGTTCTCCCCATTTGCACTGTTCTAGATTTTCCACCTATACCAGTTGTTTTACAACAGTCATCCTGTCCCATATATTGATTCTTTGCTCTAGAGTCTCTCTGTTCACAATGTTTTTGAATCTTTCACCGATTCCACATGCTCGAGAACATTCCTAGAATGTCTATAATGTTCTCCTCCACATTTGCTTCAGAACATCCTTTCGTGTTCACACTGTTCTTAATTCAAAAACATTCCTTGTTTCCAAAATTGTTGGAGTTTGTTGGGATTTGTGACATTTTACGAGGTTCCTGGTGAAAAGATGGCTCTCTGGTCGCGCTGTTCTTGAATCTTTCACCATTTCCATATGTTCTAGGACGTCCCTCTCCGCTCACTCTGTTCTAGAACATTCTTCCCCATTTACACGACTCTGAAACACTTCTTGAAGGTCCTTTTACTCCACATTGTTCGAATAGCTTCTGCCTTTTCACACTGTTCTAGATTGTCGGCTTCCTTTCACACTGTTCTAAAGTGTTCCATCTATTCCAGTGTTCTCATGACGTCCTAAAAATGTTCTACAATGGCATTTCCGTTCTCCTCCACATTGCTCTAGAACATAATTTCACGTACACGTTGTTTGCTATTGTTTGTTTCTTTTTTCAAGAACATTGCTTGCAGCCAAGGTCATTGGGGTTTGTTGGGTTTGTGTCATTTTACAAGGTTCCTTGTGGAAAGTCGGCTCTCTGGTTCTAAAAACAATTCACAGCCCAAAACCAAAAAGGCTCCTTTGGTTCTCTCCGCCGTTACTGCGACCTTGTGGTCACGAAACAACAGAACCCAACAGGAGATCGAACCCATTAGGAAGGCAATCATTTTTTAAAGCTTTGTCGTAAACTTGCCGCACGAAGCTTTATGTCTGAACACGGAGGCCATCCATTCTCCAGGAGTCCTCTTTAAGACAGCACAACATGAGCGTAATGAGACAGGGAAGCGGCGGTTATCAGGACGCAGTGATTTAGTGACTGAATCCTGGCATGTGGAACGCATTATCCCACCGTAAAGATTCGGGGGGGTCGGATGAATTCTCTTCGGGACGCAGAGGGCCGGGCTGCAGCCCCAGAGTCGACGAGCGTGGAAGTCTTTGGCTTCCCCTCTTTCTCAAGACCATGAAGCCGACATGCCAGTAATGTAACGATGATTACCCAGGGGGATTACCCAGAAGTCCGAGCCACCTCAGCATTATATTTCCAATCAGCTTGGCAGACGGGACGGGGGCTCTTAAAGACGTCTGGGGCGGCGGGGAGAGACTCCAGCAGTTGTTGTAAATCAGGCCGTTTTCTTCGTAATACTGAGAGACACTCAGCGACCCCAGCGGTGCAATCATTGATTGAGAGAAAGTTTGTTTGAAATAAAAGTCAGGGCTTTCCCGCGCTGGGCCGAGCTTCGTTTAAACCCACGAACATTCGATACAAGGTGCTACTTCCAGGTTACTTGTAAGGGATGCAGGGAGGGAAGCCAAAGAACTCCAAATCAGATGGTAGTTTGCGAAGGATCTCGCATAGTTTCTGAAGCACCTTTGGCATTCTTCCCAATAATGCATGACAGATGCACGTCAACCACGTGCTCGCTGCTGGTGGGATATCCCTAGCATTTCTTTTGGGCAATCTAGTTATTACCTTTTCCTCCTCGCGCCATATGGTAAGGAGACCAGCAACCCCGTGAGGAACTGGTTGCTTTTGATTGAAATGAAACGAAAAAATGAAAATTCCTGTTCTGACACTGTGAGCCGTGAATTCGTCCTCTGCATTTAGCCCGCTCGAACACACCAGAGGTGAAGACACACACCAGGAGCAGTGCTGCGACGACTGTGTCCGGGGAGCAGTGATGGGGACGGTACCTTGATAAAGGGTACAACGGGATAACCAACCAGTCCTGGACGCAAACCCCATTGCACCACTAAGTTGTAAAACATCCTCCATTTATTAAACCTTTCCTTTAACAGCATTTTCTTTTTCTTCCACCAAAAAAATGTAAAAGAAGCCATTCTAAAAATGATAATTGATTAATAAATCGCTTAATAAAAAAATAACAAAAGAAATCCTCTCAGTCTCAGAGATTTTTGCACCAAATCGTTTCACTCAGATTATTTTTCACGAACTGAAAAAATCACGAACTGAAACTGGATTAAATGAGCAGCCCTGAATCCATTGCTCAGAAGTGTCCCTGTAATCAAAGTGGATCTATTAAACCTTTGGGCATTTTGCCAGTGCAAAGAATTTTGCACATGTCTGTAAATGTGCCTTAACTGGAGAGCAGAGCAGGCTGATTACGCCCTGGATGAGGCGTAATAAAGGTCTCTCAAAACAGAGCAATTTACATAAATCAGTCTTAAAGGCAGCAAGAAATGCCTCTTTGATTCTGTGGCAATTAAGAATTACAGTTATTAAGGAATTACAGTCGGTCCCTCCGGGGAATACGAATGTGGAATACGGGCTCTTTAAAGACACGGAAACAAAATTAAAAGGGAAAACGGAAGTTATAAAATGGTCGTGTTAAAACTTGTGCACTAAAAATAGTCATAAATGCCATAAATTAACCCGGGGGCAGAAAAAAGTACAAAAAATACAAGTCCAAAACACCTTAAAGTAAAAAAAAAACGAAACACATGTAAAATAAAACACCTAAAACATGCACAAAAGCAACACGTTCTGTTAATTACATGCTCAGCCATCCCAGGACCCCCTTAAAGGGCGAAATGTGGAGGAACACTTTTGATTGAACGTTCATTAGAGATTCCATTAAAGGGCCCATGCCATGAAAAAAAGCCGAATGTGTGAAAAGACAGGATTCTGATAAGGGAGAGGTCACGCCCGAGGCCGACGCGCTGCTTCCTTCAGCTTCAGCCGTTAGAGGGCAGCAGAAGTTTAATGGACGGAACTCAGCTTTCACATCAGTCAGCCTGATCCATTTCAGTGCTCCAGGAAGCCAGTGAAGCATAATTTAATATTCTGACCAGGCGCGCCGTGTGCGGCCTAATGCGTGATTTATGATGTGGGAATCCTGTTGAACGGGGCGTTGAGGGAGAAAGGTTACACTCTCGCGAGCGGCGAGAGAATACCGCTATCGTGTGAAATGCGTCTGGGCCTTTGGAGAAGTCTTTTGTCTCAGTTTAGTGCTGTGTCACCGTGCTAGAGGAATTTTCGTAGCTTCCGCACACTGCTCCGTGTGACATTGCTGACATGGGCCTGCATGCGTCGACGTGCAAGCTTGCATGCTAACCCGGTGTGCAATCTATGCATGTATTCAAAGCAAACACACCAACCCGGCAGGTGACTTACGACCTGCTGACAGGGTCGCGGCCCGATGGAAGCAGCCTGCACCTCACAGCCGACACACACACGCACACGCAAGTAACAGCAGGTTAATCAGGAGGGTCGCAGTTGCAGACACCGTAGATACCAAGTCTGAATTAAAACAGCATGGGCCACGGTTGGGTTGGGTCCCAGTTTGCAGTGATTTTTCCCATTTCAGGGGACGTCAAGATGTAGGCCAAGCCATCCGGGTCGGGTTTTGCGCGAGAGGGTTCGTTGTAGGGACGCCGGAGATGAATGGACCCAGGAGTCCGACGAACAGCCGTTTTATTAGCCATTCAAGGCTAAGAGCGAAGCTTAAAAACATCTTGTCTTATGTGGAATGTTAATGATGGTCAAACATTTGGGCGTGCCTTGCATTTCGGATAAAACCTTCGAATAACCGCCCTAAAACGGCGCCTCAGGCACTGAGCCGGGTGTTCGCAGCCGTTTCAGGTTATGGGTTTACTTAAGCCGGCGTTAAGCTCTTCGGACGGCCCGTCCACCATCACTGAGCGATTCCTTCAAACGGGATTCGCTCCAAATCACTCTGTTTACATCTCAACCATCTGTCTGACCCCGTGCACTCGAACACAGTTTACCTGATGTGTTTCCAGCAATGTGTGGAATACTTAACTCAGACGCATGCACAGTAAACAGACACTCCTCCACACATCACGAGACAGCTGCGTTTCTGGGCGTGCCCCTGTTTTCTTCCTCTTTCTTTCTCTCCGTATATGATTGGCTACACATGGTTTTGAACTTGCCCTTCCCAGACGTCTAGCAATTGACATGCAAAAACGATCCGCTCTAGGTTCCTGAAGGCCGCGACGAGGCACAAATCAGCAAAACAGGCCTCGCGACTACCGCGTGGGGCGTAACGTAACGAGGAAAAGGACTTCCAAGAATATCCTACAGGACATCGGCTGTAAAATCAGCCGAGGAAGATTCAGACACAGTGGGCACGGCCTCTTGTTTGCAATGCACTGGGATCCTCGTCCCAGGAAACATGAGCCTGTCTTTAATCAGATAATGTCAAGCTGGTCTGCTGCTCCTATGCACTTAAGTCTTCACACCCACTGTTTGGGCTACAGTACCTATAGGTTACTGCAAACGGCAGGCCGACGCGCTGATTCACTGCTGCTGGATGCTATGTTTAGGGACACTCTGACTCACAGCAGTTTCAGTGTGTGTGGCTCATCAACAAGCCCAAACAATTTCGCTGCACCCTTTAAAGCAAGAAGGGCTTTCCCAGTGGGCGTTTAATCAGCCCCAGTGAATACCAAGCCAGCCTGATGACTGTTTTTGGTTTACTGGGGAGTTTCTGTATATTTTCATATATGATTATGCACCATACGCTAGTCCTAATTCTGTAGAAGGGGATGTAACGCTTCCATACCGTAACGTCCATGTTCGATCAGCATTTTCCATTTTTCATTTCGGATTTGTAAATATACCGTATTTTAGGATAACGTCGTGCAAATCCTGCACTTTTCGTCTGATTTTTGGGGAGAGGTTTATTGATAGCACACGAGAGGGCGTGCGAAGCGTTACGATGTTGTTGCTCTCCCACTCGCTGGCTAATAAGTAGAAGTTGACTAGAAGTTGATCTTTAGGCCGCACATTAAACGTGAAGCGATACTGCATCCTAGAGCAGGGGTCACCAACCTTTTTGAGCAAGGTACCGTCCCCGTCACTGCTCCATGGGTGCTTTCAATAGCTGCCCCCTGCTGCACGTGTGTGTGGGTGAAATGCAGAGTTTTGTGCTGTGTTTCACAATGACAAGGGTAGTCACTTTCACTTTTTTCATTAGGTCTTGTTCTTCAGTAGCAAGAGCTTGCTGGTAGAGAAGCAGTAATGAAACAGCCAATTGGGGCTTTCGGTTTCTCCGTTCAAGGAGCCTGGGCTTGTATGACTACCTCGGGTGTTACCAAGAAGGCTGCAGATTTCTTCTCCACAGCAACCAGGGCATCACAACAAAACGCCTTCCCTGCATTTAAGACAAACGGGGCTCCAGCAGGCAGCAACATCCAGTCTGGAGAGCAGTGCTGGGGACTGTACCTCGCTCAGAAACAAAAGAGAGGAACTTATTGGTGTGGGACTCGAACCCACAACCTTCTGATCATGGTTGCTAAGCACTAGGCCACCACTGATGTCAGAATGTAAATTGTTCAGTGCGGTTTGACCTTAAATGTTCTGCATTATTGCTGAGTGGATCCGGACGTCCGCGCTCGGATATGAATCATATTCCTTTCTATAAAAGCTTCTAAAAAGCCTGTTTCTTTACCCCACCTTTTAATACTTCATATTTTGTGTTTTTAAACCTTTGTGTCCCTATTTTCCTTTTCTTAAATTATTTTTAAAAATTGGAGCTCCTACTTAATCCCGTTTGCCGTTCTTATTATAATACACTTATTTTATTTTTGTTACGATGTTTTGTTATTATTGCTATTTTATTCTTTTTCTTTTTTGTTGGCTTAATATATAACAAAATAATAAAAAATTATAAAATAATAAAATGTGAAATAACAAAAATTATTATTATTACTAGTAGTAATAATAGTAGTCGTATTGTTGTTGTTATTATTATTTCATTTGAATTGTTATTTTAATCTAAAAGTATGAAAACCACAAGAACATGCATTGTTGTTGTTATTTTATTATAAAGTATTACAACTATAGGTATATATTATTATTACTGTTATTACAGTAATCACGTTCACTTTCACTTTATTATTATTAGATTTATTATTGCTATAATTATTGTTGTTGTTGTTATAATTGTTGATATATGCAGTATTATTGTTGTTATTACTATCCCATCATCATCACTGTGACAGCTCTGGGTCAGGTTCCTCACCCTGCAGACCTTCAGCAGCACCTGAAGCTCTGTAGACCTGGCCTGGCTGCTGGTCCCAGCGCGGGGAGGAGGCGGAGTTCCCCTTTAAGAGAGTTTCCTCTCTCGAGCTTCCAGCCACGCTCGAGTGAGACGCGAGAAAAGGAGGGAAAAAAGGGGGACACAAGCGCACGAGGGAGGAACGAAGGGATGAAAGTGTAGCGGCTGCAGGCCGCCCCTCGCTCTGGACCCAGACAGGCTGCGCGCGCCCCCGCGCCGCTGTGACGTCGCGTTTGAAGTTGGGCGCGAGCGCGAGTTGCACAGTCATGCTGATGTCGAAATGAGGCCGCGCGGCGGAGCAGCAGCGCTGCACAGGAAGGTGGGTCTGTCATCGGAAACATTCACACACACACACTCACACACACACACACACACTCAAAGGACTTGGTGGACGCCGCAGCGCGCGCCGTCTGGCCGTCACGCGACGAGTCTCAACTCTTTGGGTTGCATGTTGGGGGTGAGTGTGTGTTTCTGTCTCGAGATTGTGATCGGTTATTAAGGCGTGTGTGTGTGTGTGTGTGTGTGAGTGTGTGTGAGTTTTCTGGAGCTCACTGGACTATCATGAGTTTGCCAGCAGTCCTGTCAAGTCCTGGATCACAGGAAGGTCCTGTGGGAACTTGACAGGACCTTCCCACAGGACCTTCCTGTGATCCAGGACTTTTCTCCACCCTTGGAGAGAAAGAGGGAGCTTTTCTTTCCGTCCCACACCGGGTGCACCTGCTTCTGAAATCCTCCTCCTTTCTGCTGAAACCTCAGAAGTGCCTTTTCTTTCCTTCTCATCTCTGCAGGCACTTCATGTTTGTGTTCCATGAATACTCATCTCTGATCCAAAGCGAGCTTTACATTTCCACCAAACTCTTGCAGGTGGTGTGCACCTTTAAGCCTGGCATACGTAAATGACCTCTCTTCTGATTGGCCTCTGTTCAGGCTAGGCTGCTGTGGGATCCAATGGAATGCGAGTTTGACGAGTTGAATTATGTTAATGACTCGAAAAAGCTTCTGCACCAAATAATTACTGACCAATTGTTTTTGTGATGTCACAAAAGCAGCGAGTTACAGCCCGGGCTCGGCAGCTCGTCGCTTTTACTGCGGAAAGTGCGCAGACGCTTCCTAATCCAATGTCCGCAGGTTTGATCATAAAGACAGCTAATAAGATGATGAACTCAACGTGCATTAAAGTCTGAAATCCTCCTTCTTTCTGCTGAAAGTTCAGCCCAATTGTGCATCTTCTTCTCTTTTCTTGGGGCTCTTTCTCTTTCTCTCTTCTTTTCACACTTGGGTCGTGATGGCCTGCCTTTAAGACCGGCGAAGGTCAGTGACCCGTGTGCTGATTGGCCTCTGTTCAGGTGCACTTCAGGTGAGGATGGGCGGGGCTATGGGAGCAGTGAGCACATGGGTTGTGTTTTGTGACAAAAAAAGCAATGGGTTCAAAACAATGGGTGGAGAAATCGTTATAGTTGCTACATATTCAAGACTTATAATAATAATAATAATAATAATTCTAATAAGCTTGTGAACTTGCAGTCTGGTGTTAATATTTACTAATCCAGCCTCAAGTCTGAGCCTGGTTTGGAAAACAGTTCTTGTTGGAAAAAAATGACCTCTGTTCCGATTGGTCTCTGTGCAGCCAAGCAGTCCGGGTCAAGTGCCGATGGGCGGAGCTCCTGCTGAAGGATGAGTAGGCAAAACAGTGGATAGCAAACAGGGCTCAGCAGTTTATGGTACATAATCCAACATCAACAAGTTGAATGATAATAATATATATTTTTTTTTAATTGCATATCTATCTGTCTGTCTGTCTGTCTGTCTGTCTTCGCCTTGGGCCAAACAGTTCATGATGAGTCACTTTGTCCGAGTTCGGTTTCTCTGGCCGGACCCTGACATACAGCACGTCAGCATTTGTCACTGGTTAGTTTGGTATCAGTTTCGGGTCAACGCTGAAACAACGAACCGGCTGCTGTGCTGAAGGAGCGTAAAGCCATGAAGGTTCCCTCTGACTGTACATGCCTTGTCTCTTAATCACTCTCCGGTTCTGAGTTCTGAGTCACCAATCTCCCCCTGCATGCTCTTAGAATGGGCGGCTCCGTGGAGATGGGAGTCTTTTTGTGTTCTTTCCAAGAAGTTCTCCTCTATACTGTGAAAACCTGTGCATGGAACACGAGGAGCCGAAGAACCGTGCTGCAGGATTGGCTACTTATCGCTGCTGTTCTTAAAGGGGAAATTCACCACGTTCCTAAAAGTAGGTTCCAGCAGCAACTTCTGATGCTAAATATCTAGAACATGGAGGAATTTCATGGAAAATAAAGGGTCCTTTCATCGGCCAATGCATGGAACATCAGGGAACATGGTCTGTTTCGTTTTTTTACATCCATCCTTCAGTTAAGAGCAACTAACAACCATTTCAGGCATTTTGAGTTTGGCTTCTGATAAATTTGTGATTTGAAACTAAAATAATGCATCACTAGTGGAAAGACTTTTGAATCTTTAATGATTTACCAAAAGCCGGTCGTGGGGTCAGTCGGCTGGAATCAGGTTAAACTGTCCTGTGTTAGGTTATCGCAGGATTTTTAACCGTAGATTAAAACAAAGCCGTTTTTAAAACAAATTTTAGTGCCAGATTTAATGTGTTATCTAGACTCGCCAAGATGAGGATTTGTCATCGTGAAACACAGGACACAGTGAACCACAATGAAGTACTTTCTCTTTGTTTAACCCACACACACTGTCCAGCAGGGGCACAGCCATATCCAGCGCCCGGGGAGCAGTGATGGGGACAGTACCTTGCTCAAGGGTACCTCAGAGTGACCTACTGATCTGGGATTTGCACCCACAACCTTCAGACCTGTTATAGACATCACGGAACCCTTTTAGGTCTAAGCTTGTGAATGCGACTGGGTCGCCCCTCTTCAGTCTGTGTACTCGTGCATGTGGGGTTACTATGGCAACCGATGCAAATATGAAGTGAAAGTGACTATCCTCGTCATTGTGAAACGCTGCACAGCACAACACAATGAAACTCAACCTCTGCGTTTCACGCATACACACACGTGCAGCAGGGGGCAGCTATTGAAAGTCCCCGGGGAGCAGTGGCGGGGACGGTACCTTGCTCAAGGGTACCTCAGGGTGACCTACTGGGGAGGGAATCGAACCCACAATCTTCTGATCAGTGGCAACTCCCTAAACACTAGACCACCGCTGCCATTTGCAGCCAGAAATCTGAACACACACCTAAAAATCATGTTTGCGTCAGTGATGGCAGTGCCTGGACAGTACTTCAGCAGAGCTTTCAGGCTTTTACATCCTGTACTTTCTACTTTTTCATTTTCTCAACAGACTCCTCACTTTAGTCCGAGTGCATGTGAGGGGAATTCTCCACTATTTTTATTTGATCACCTTCCCAACATCCTGTTTCAGCCTAAATGGACAAAAACACAGAAAAGACAGTGCCTCTGTGTGCCCATCAGTGCTGGACAGGCAGAAGGAGACATAGGAGAGAAAATTAAACCACCAGTGAACCTACTGTTATGTACTGCATGAATCTCTTCACCGTTGGGATAAAAAAAAGCAAAAAAACAATGTCAGTGGCGATTCATGCAAAACCCTTCTGCGAGGGAGCTTTTAGAGGGATTCAGCTCCTTCATGGCCAGCGTGAGCTGACCTGAGACCTGGCTCATGGAGGCACTCTGGTGGAATTGCTTTTTAAAGTGTATTGGCTTCATTCTAACAAATCAAATGTCTGGAAACTTGTTTCGCATAAAAGGAACATCACTGTGGGCACATTCAGATCCCGAGCCCAAACAGCGTCCAGCTCCTTCTCCTGCGCCTTCCAGGCAGGGTTGAACTCGGGTCAGTTAATGAGTAATAATTCCAGTGAAGGGCTAGGGCTCACGCTGGGACACGCAGTGCAGTTCTCCACGTATTCATGTTCCCTTTAAAGTTCGGCTTAGCTCACCGCCCCGCATGACACAAAGAGCCTTTATGGCAGGCCCAGGCCAGGGGCTCTGCTGGTTCCACAGGAAGCGATGGCAAGTAGCAGGAGGGTCTTGTGATAAGCAGGCTCGGAGGCAAACGCTGCACTTGGGCAATAATGCGGGATGCAAAGCCTCGGCTCAGCCGCTGATTTTGTCTGCAAAGAAGTTACATAACCCAGCGGAACAAACCGGTTTGCTGATGAGCACCGAGGGAAGAGGCCTAGCAGACCGCCAGGGGCAGAGGGACGGCCTGTGAGGGGCGGAGCTTGGCTGCACTCCTACTCAGGAAATCGCTGGTTCCCTTTGTGTCGGTGGGTGGGGCTTTGCTGATGTTTTTGGGAGATTTTAAGGTCTTAGTAGGAAAAGGGAAGTGAAACGTGATTCAGCAGAACGTGCATGGCTGTTAGGATATACCGTTACAGAAGGATACTACAATTCCTACCCTACTTAAGCATGAAAGAAATCTAGCTTCCTTTTATGCTTGGGAACTTCCACGGTGTCTTTGTGTCGTCTACAGCAGCTTAACGTCTGCAATCGTACTTAACGGCACAACCGTGTAGGGCTGCAGATGTTTGCATTTGTTGAATTTGCCAAATATTCTTGAGTGGTTTTAAGAATAAGACATGATCCCTAATCGTTAAAACATTATTCGCATTAGTTATTGCACAACATTAGTTTTTATTCAATCTTTTTTTTTTTTAAAGGGCCAAAACCCTTTCCATTTCTTCCGGTCCTCTGCATCTTCCTCCTCATTTACACGAAAAGCTTTTCCTAATGCTTTACCGATCATATTTATCAAAGATGATCAAAAATCTGTTGCAGCCCTGCGACCTAGACACTAAATCATCGCTGCAAAAACCTCGTGTCCCTTTACAGGAGAATGCAAACAGGATTAGGTTCAGAGAAAAGAAGTTTGGACCATTTTGGTGCAAGGGTTTGAAGCAGTATGTTTGTAAACAGTACAATCCAAAGTCTTTGCCACATGATACGTGTCAGATCCAGTAATATTTTACTTTCTTTTTCAGAACGCCGAGCGTCCACCCAGTCGACACTCTCCTTCTCCAAGTCGGGAGGATCCGAGTGAATGAACTAGAAGGCCCCCAAATCGAGGTTTTGTGGGTAATGCCTTCTTCTCTTTAGGTGGTTCGGGAAAAAAAGATAAAGAGGCTTGTGAGAAGAAGCACAACAGAGAATCCATGTGACTTTTCTCAGTACCCTGCTATGCATCATTCAGCGATACCCCTTTGGTCTGAGAGGGACCGCTGCCACAGTGGCCTCCCAACCAGACAAAAGAAGCACGGCTCTCTATCTCCCAGCGATCAACAGTTGTTTCTTTATTTCTCCATGACACGTGGTTGGGTCTAGACTCTCTTTCCGCTCGCTCCATATCCCAGTAAACGTGATCGCAACCTCAGGCCTTGGAGAATGATATGTCCTAGGAAGAAGAGGCCCATCAAAGACGAGGACTTTTCAGCCATCGTGGTGCCCTCCATGAAGGGCCATGGTTACCTCGACTACACTATTGAGAGTCACCCTTCCAGAGCCTTCGAGCTCATGGATGAGTTGCGTCATCACGGGCTGCTCTGCGACCTGGTGCTTCATGTCACTTACAAAGACACAGTAGTGGATTTCAAGGTAAGAGTTTTTTATTTGTTGCTGTTGTTCAGGGGTCACTTCACCAGGATTATTCGAGTCAGCAAGATGAAGAGATTTATGGAGCGCTTGCTCGCTTTGGCCTGAGTCAGCTCAAAAAAAAAAAAACCGCATGGTCTCTAATGTACTTTAGGACGGGGCAAATGTCGTAGATTGACATGTCTATGAGGCAAAAGATGATTGTTCTGTTGCGTAAAGAAGGGCAGCGTCAAAGTAGAATCAGTCGAAAAATGAGTTTCCGAAAAATGTGTAAGAGAGAGTGGGACTCCTAGCAACCGCGCAGTCCTTCTGGCTCTTTTTGTTCTGACTCGCTGCATGTCTGCAAAAATATGACATGATGATTTCATGATGAATCTTGTTATTGTGGTATACGTCTGCCATCTTTGTTGATTTTTTTGCATGTTTTTGTGCATGTAGTCGGCACAGACCACTGTTTTGTTGGCACAATTAGTCAAAAAAGCAAGGTTTTATGAGCTGATGACCACAAATCTGCAATTGGGATTAACTTGGATGGAGAGAACAGAAAATTCAGCTGATTTCGAGAACGTCAGGGGAGTTTACAAGAAGCAGGTTTCTCTGAAACACTCCATGTGAGTCTCCAGACAAAAACAGACGCCAGAATGAAGACACCAGCAAGCTTCTGTTGATGCACATTTTTTATGTTGAAGAATGATTAACATAATGGCTGTTTAGGCTGGAAATTAAGCAAATGAAAGGGTTCTCTGACATTTGCACATCCTTAGAATGGCTACTACACCAAAAACGTTTTCAGTGGATGAAAAATGGGATGACAGTCTTGTTTTTCTAAGGGTTCCTCCCTTATTAGCTGCTGTAGTGTGTGAGCCTGGCAGCCCTTTAGATACTCCAACCAGCTGCAATTGCAGTGCAGTTACCTGGCAGTTGCTTTGGCGCTGGATCAGAAAGGCCCATGCAAATCGTGCGGTTGTAGCGGGGTGTAATTTTCTGTGTTTGGGTGTTACGGTGTGTCTGTACTCTCCAGGTACATAAGCTGGTGCTTGCCGCTTGCAGCCCCTACTTCAAAGCCATGTTCACCAGCAACTTTAAGGAGTGCCAGGCCTCGGAGGTCACTCTGAGGGACGTGTGCCCGCAAGTGATCGAGCGGCTGGTGAACTATGCCTACACCTCCCGCATCACGGTTGGGGAGAAGTGCGTCTTGCACGTCCTGCTGGCCGCTATGCGCTATCAGATGGAAGACGTGGCTAAGGCGTGCTGCGACTTTCTGATCAAAAACCTGGAGCCCTCCAACGTCATCGGGATCTCCCGGTTCGCAGAGGAGATCGGCTGCATCGAGCTTCACCTGCGGTGCCGGGAGTACATCAACAGCCATTTCAGCGAGGTGGGTGCTTACCAGACCAGAGTGATGGAGTCTAAGTAAGCATTAAATGAGATCTGGTGTATCTAAAGTAATTTATCACCATATGTAACAATATATACCATCCAATTGCTTCCTTTCAGGTGATCAAAGAAGAAGAGTTCTTCAGCCTGTCCCACTGCCAGCTGCTGGAGCTGATCAGTCAGGACAGTTTGAAGGTGCTCTGCGAGACGGAGGTGTACAAGGCCTGCATCGACTGGGTGCGCTGGGACGTGGAGGGACGCGCCCAGTACTTCCACGCTCTGCTCAATGCGGTCCACATCTACGCCTTGCCTGCTAAGTTCCTCAAGAGGCAGCTGCAGTCCTGCCCAATCCTCAGCAAAGCCAACTCATGCAAAGATTTCCTCTCCAGGATCTTCCAGGACATGACCCTGCGCAGGCCCCTGCCCCCTGCACCGCACCGTGGAAACCAGTTGATCTACATGGCAGGGGGTTACAATCAGCAGTCCTTGGCCTCCATGGAGGCCTTCGACCCCCGGAGGAACACCTGGCTGAAGCTGGCGGAGATGGCGTCACCCTGTAGCGGCCTGGGAGCCTGCGTGCTGTTTGGGCTCTTCTACACAGTGGGGGGTCGAAACCTCTCTTTGCAGAGCAACGTGGACTCAGCGGTGTTGTCCTGCTACAACCCCATGACTAACCAATGGACCCAGCTCGCGGCGCTCAACACACCCAGGAACAGAGTGGGCATCGGGGTACTCGATGGAAGCATCTACGCCATCGGAGGCTCCCACGGCTCCACACATCACAACACTGTGGAGAAGTAAGTTTGAGAGGGAAGTTCGAAGGGATTTCATTCATTAAAGTGGAAAATCTTGCATGCTTTCAGTTAACGAGGGGTTGATCTTGCACTCGTTTGTGCTTTTTTTCCTGCAAAGTTCATGGTTAAATGAAAAAGAAAATGAAAAAGACTAGGAAATATGAACCAGATCCCAACCAGATCTCTGTATTTTCATCACGTAGAATGAAAGGATAAACAGTTTATATACAAAAACGTCTTTTTGATTAAAGCCATAAACCACAGAGACGTATTTATATAGAGTAATGATGCAGCAACATGGGGGATGGATGAAAAAAAGTATGAATAGTTGTAACACTGAAATTTCAATATGAAACGATGCCTGCGATTTTAATTCAACTCTATGTTCTCAATTATTATTTAATAATAATAACAAAATGTGACGCTTGTGAATTGGCAGTATGGCTTTAGAAGCCTCAAGTAGTGGCAGCGGTGGCCTATTGGTTAGGGATTAGGCCCCAAGTTCAAGCTCATGGGTTCGAAACCTAGACCAGTAGGTTGCCCTGAGGTACCCTTGAGCAAGGTACAGTCCCCTTCACTGCGCGCCTGATGTATGGCTGCCACCTGCTGCATCTGGAGTTTGGGTAAAATGCAGAGAGTGAATTTCATTGCTGTGTGCTTATGCTTGTTTAATTGGTTATCCCAACAATTAAAGAAAGTAGATGCATTCAAATTGAAATCAAAATCCTGGTCTAAAAACAATATTGCAATGAAAAATTTCCCCAAATCGTTCAGCCCTACATGTCACCCTGCCGTTACTAACAAGCGGAACAAATAAATCGCCTTGTTAACCAGCCTGATTGAAAATCTTGCAGTCCAACCAAGACCAACCCCCTTTTTCGGGTCCCAACCAACCTCGGCTGTTCCGGTCTGGGTTCCATGTGACGAGAGTGTTGAGCAAAAGCAGGGAAACGGCTCATGTTGCGAACTGAACACGCGTCTTTCATCGACAGAATGTTTTGACTTGAGTTGCCTTCAGAGAAGTCGGTCTAGACAAACCAGCTCTAGGCTGCTCAGTTTCATAACCCGCATACCACACCAAACGGTTGGAATAAGCTTCGGGAGAGCGGCCCAGGGACTGATGCCAGAATAGGTGTTGGTACAGGAATGTTGTTGTTGTTGTGTCTTCCAGCGTGGCTTTCCACCAGACCAGGCACAAACAGTGCTGTTTTTCATGACATCAGCAGACATTACCATTGACCAAGAATGACGATGCAAATCTGAGACACGGTCTGCGAGTTGACCCCGTTGCTTATGCAACGTCTCTCCGGCAGAGGTTAATAAAATGAGGGTGCTGGAGCACGAAGTCCACCTTTACGTAAGAGCACGACCACATTTAAGTGAAAAAGTGAAAGTGAAAACCCTTGTCATTGCCAGGTCACAGCACAGCACACAGTGAACCACCACGAAATTAGACCTCTGCATTTAACCCATGCACACTCAAACACCGTGCAGCAGTGGGCAGCTATTGAAAGCGCCCGGGGGACAGTGACGGGGACGGTACCTTGCTCAAGGTAACCAGGGCAACCTATTGGGAAGGGGTTCGAACCCACAATCCTCCGATCATGCGGCTAACGCCCTAACCACTAGGCCACCGCTGCCCTTTACTGTACACATTGTACAGAAACGCTGCTGTCATGTGACATTTTAAGCTGAACGCACCGCTGAACTTCTGGTTTGAGAACAGCCCGATGCAAACACTGACTAATCTCACCGAGAACGTGTGCTTTCTCCATGTGCAGGGGACGAGCCAACGGTAGTGTGGAGATCAATAAAAATTAAAAATAAGGATTAAAAAAGGTGTGAAATTCAAGAATGCACACTCTCTCCGGGTCGGTCCCTTGATAGCCTCCATATCTGTCAGCGAGTGTAAAAGCCTCTTGAAAAAAAGCAGAACAGAAACGCCATATCATTTGCAGTTCAGAAGTATTTTTCGTCCCTGCTTGAAGGGGGACGTTTTGCACGACTCGTATAACATAGCCTTTGGGACATCCGCGCCGTGGTTATGCTGGGGTTGAATGCGATTTTATTGAGTTCTGCGAAGATGTAAGGTGAGGAAGCTGCTTTACGACGTCAGGAAACAGGTCCATGTGCTCGTGGCATTGACGCCCTGCGATCGTGGTGATGGTATGGATTCATTGACAGTCAAAGAAACAGTGTGTTATTTAATATCGGTAATATTAACCAAAAAAATGAGATGGATGTAAGTAATGATTAGTAACTGTAGTAGTAATAGTACTGTTTGTATTATTATTATTTTTTAGGGTTAGGCTTTGGAAATCATTAATTATATTGAATTGTATTAATGGTTCATGTGCTTATTATTGTGTTTAAGTTTAATGTATCATATTATACTGGTTTGCAGTTTAATTGGACTAGATTTCGTTCGGAACACTATAAAACTTGAACAGTCCTTATTTTTTTATATTTTCAAACACCATCTTGGTGCTAAAACAATGTTAAGATATCTGTCATCTTTGATATATTGATTAAATATTTCGTATTTATCAATAATATTTAGTGCTCCAGGCGGCAAATTGCCTAAAGATACAAGGTTCTAGATAAAGGGTTTCCAACCACTCAGCATCAGCAGTAAATGAATCACCTGATCATCTGGAATCATCTGCACCTGTGTCTTCACTGCTTCATGTCTTAAGTTAGACGCTTTGTTCTGCTTGAAGGTTCAGACGTAGATCACTGTGTGGATTAACCAACACAAAACTATCAAACTGCTCAGGTACAGAGACTGGACTGAACATGAGAGACAACAACACTGTCCTTCAGGAAGATCTGGAGAACAACAACACTGTCCTTCAGGAAGATCTGGAGAACAACAACACTGTCCTTCAGGAAGATCTGGAGAATGGTTCCTCCATACATTGAAAATACAGTAACGTCTGGATCTTTAAGGGCAAAATATGAAGAAAGACTTTTGTCCAGCGCTATAAAATGTCAGTACAATACAAATTCAACATTACATGCATAAAAGTCATAAAATTAATCTCCAGAAAATCTTTTTCTTTTCACAGGTTTGACCCAGAGGTGAATAGGTGGACGTTTGTGGCGCCCCTGTCGGTGGCCCGTCTGGGGGCTGGAGTGACATCATGTGGAGGGGCTCTGTACGTGGTTGGTGGCTTTGATGGGGACAACCGGTGGAAAACGGTGGAACGGTACCAACCAGACACCAACTCTTGGCAACACGTAGCACCTATGCACACGGTGCGAAGCGGCTTAGGTAATTGCTGTTCGGGTGTTCTACCAGCACAGTCATTTCCAAGTCAAAACATCTGCTGACTCAGCTTTCCTTGCCTCTGCTGCATAGGACTGGTGTGTATGGACTCCTACCTCTATGCTGTGGGCGGATATGACGGCCAAACCCAACTCAAAACCATGGAGAGATACAACGTAGCCAGAGATGTGTGGGAGCCCATGGCCTCTATGGGCCACTGTCGCAGTGCACATGGAGTCACTGTTTACCAGGGCAAGCTCTTTGTATTTGGTGAGTTAAGGTGCCAAACTATACCGACCTTTGTACCCATGGTTAAAAGAACAGGTGGGCGTTTTAAAAATGAATAGTGTTATTATAAGCTTGGGGACATTTTGTTTGGGAGTTGACGAGAGTTGGCTGGACCATCTGATTCGTTTTTCAGCAAATGATTAAGTATCAGACTTTCCTTTAGAACCCTGAACCTACATAGGGGTACACAACTAAACTTTTGGGGCGGTCGGATGATCCCAATTTAAACCCTCGGTTTTCTCTGCGATCTATATAGAAAAGTGTAGCCTGTGACAGTAATTTGCTTTTCTAACCTGCTTACCATTAAAAATAAAACATGTTTAAAGTGGAAACCTTTTTGCTGAGAGCTACGAAAGAGAACCGTACGTCATCACAGTTAACCCTCCTGTGAGCCTTCTCTCTAGTCAGCAATATGATGGAAACGCCGCTGGCTATTTTTCAGCACCTAGAGCTGTGCACCACTCCACATAGAAATTAGTGTTTTCTAAGTGCACTACAAACCAGACTTTCTGATTTCAATTTTTTTTTCATTCACAAGAAAGTATTACAAATATAAATGTGAATGTTTATAATGTTTTATGAACGTGTGTTGCAACAAAGGCTCAAACTGTTGGTTTTCGTGTCAGGACTGTCTTTAGTGACTGACGTTCCCTTTGAAAAGTTTAATTCTATCCACTTATGTCAGCCTTTATTTTGTGGTGTTAACAAAAAAGAGACAATCTGGGAGAGGTGTTCAGGTCTCGGACCGGATGTTGTGGACGGAAGAGAGCAAATGTCGGTGATTAAGGGTTTATTTTGGGCGGTGAATGCAGCACAGAATGTGTTGTCTGCATTGAAATATGGAGGCGGCTGGGATGCAGTCTGGGGGTGTTTTGGAGAGGAAGATTTGGTGCAAATTATAGGGATCATGAAAAAGAAAAATCTTTAACGTCACACAATTACTTCTGGTATCACTATACAAAAAATTCACTCTTCATTAGGATGATGTTCTTTCTTCAAAACTGCGCCAAAATGCGTCCATAGAAAGCTAAACATTTACAGAATTACATTCTCCTCAGTCTCCAGATCTCTCTCCCAATGAGCTGTATGGGACGAGTTAAAAATTAAATGTCCAGCAAATGAGACAGAACTGTTTGCTTGAAAGGGTCCTGAGGGGTGTGGACACCAGTTATCTGGAAAGGATGCTGTAAATCTGGGCTACTATGAAAAAGTCAGTTATTTGGATGAATTTCATATTTAAGCTCAATTTAATCACACTTGCAGTGTATATTGTTACATTATGCTTCAAAACCAGTCAGTTACATTTATTTTAAGTATTTAATATTAATGTGCATCTTTAATATCAGTGTATATCATGATTTACCATGGTTACAGCTCACTTTGATCTTTAGATTCTTGCCAATCTATGTATTTAATCCCCACTGTGTCCTGAAACAGTGTTTCTTTTAACAGGCTGGTCTGAATGTCCTCTTAAAGAGACTAAAGTGTTCCACGGCACATGAGGTTGAAATTCAAGCACGTGACCTGCCAAACATTCACCCCTTTATTCATTTTCTGAGCCGCTTATCCTAACCAGGTGCTTTTTCATTCCCGGAAAAGCACCCGTAATAAGTTTCAGACACACAAGCACACATCTAGGGGGCAATTTAGCATCTGCATATGTTTGGACTGCTGAAAGGATCTCCTGATGGAAACCAGGGCCGAATAATGATTTTTAAATTGAAATATTCATTAAAAAGAGCTGTTTTTCAAAACTTAAAGGCTTCAGTGTGAACTACGTCATACGTTATCCAACATTAACACATTCTTATTGGAAGGAGTTTAATAACAATGTGCTTTTACTGCTTAAATATGAAAAGATTGGGTGAGAAACAGGACTCATTGGATTAGAAGAAACACTGAAAAACTAAGACCGATTTGAAAAAAATCACAGAAATTTTGTGTAAAATCAACACAGTTGAGCAAACTCCACACAGAATGGATTTATTCATTCTTTGCTTACTGTTGTACAGTTGCCAAGCAGCAAAAAACTAAATGAACTATAACAAGGAAGTAACAGGTCCTTACGTTAATCCTTTTGGGCAATAAAGCATTAAAGGCCTCCGTTTGAATGCACGTGCATTGTTCTTTATAGACGAGGTTCCAGTGGAACGGCCAAAGGAGGAAGGAAATTCAGATGAAACCACATCTCAGAAAAAAGAAAAAAACAAGCCTAGGGCTCCTTGAGCTGAATGAAATATTTTCAATAAAGTCAGCCAGTCCAAACTTTTAAAAAAAGCACTTTGTTGGCACCTGCTGATAGAATCAAACCATCTGATTGCACTAAATCTAGAAAGGCTCCTCTGGGTTCTCCAAGCTCGTGGCACTTTTTTAAAAAACAGACAAATGTTGCCTCATTTGCATGGAACTCCTCATTTCTGGCTCCAACCCTTATGTTATGAAACGTCCCAGGACACACGCTGCAAGGTCACCAAGATTCCGCTTCCACAGTCTGTGTTTGAGAGATCGGACGGCTGGAGATTAGCATAAAATATTTAGCGTCCCATCTGCGCCCTAAGAGTTTCCGAATCCCCTTTCTCTGCCCACGGTTTTCCATTTGCCCCATCGCGCATGCACTTTATCCAAAGTGACATATTATTGTATTTCACAATTGCTTATTTACTGAGAAAACGGCGTCTTTGTGTGCCGATTGTATTTGCTCGTTGAACCAGCCAGCCTCTCATTACAAGGCCATTTCTGCTATCAGCTAGAACACAAAGCCCAGTCATTCACAAGTCAATCAGCTGCACAGCCCACACGTGCCCGACAGTTTCCAAATTCCTACACAGACCTTACGTCTGAATCATCAGATATTATTTTAGACGCAAATCACCCCAGCATCGCACTTATCATGGTAAAAAGTATTGTGCACTTAATGACCACTGCGACCGAAACCTCAATTAAATGCGGAAGTCAACTAGAAACTTGTCATATGTTTGGGCAAAAAGTATAGCTTATTCACATTCACAGGATTTTAGTCATTAAAAGCAGGACTTTAAATGCAGGGCTAGAGGGGAGAGTCGTGTGCAGTTTCAGTTTGCACCGATGGGAATGTGATTGAATGCTTTAATACGAGAAATTCAAATGGATGGAAGCTTCTCCACCCTGGAAAGAGTGAAGGCTCCTCTCAGAAATGTGCCTCTACTGCAAGACTTTCCTATTTTTATAGGTGTGTTTCTTAATAAGTAGTAAAGTCTGCTTAGTTTTGGATGAAGCTTGTAGAGTTTAGCCCGTTAAATGAACACCTAGACGTCTAGAATTATAACATTTTTTGATTTGCTGGTCGGTGGAAATGGAAGTTTAAGCATCATTAGTTACGTCTTCCTGGACTTAACGTCTGTTTCAATGCACTTTTTCTTTCGGCTGCTCCTGTTTGGGAGTCGCCACAGTGGATCATCCGTCTCCATTTCTTCCTGTCCTCTGTATCTTCCTCCTTCAAACCGACCACCTGCATGTCCTCTCTCACCACGTCCATAAACCTCCTCTTTGTCCTTCTTCTTCTCCTCTTTCCTGGCAGCTCCATCTTCAACATCCTCCTCCCAATATAATCTTCGTCTCTCCTCTGGACATGTCCAAACCAACGCAACCTTGCTTCTCTAACTTTGTCTCCAAGACGTCCAACCTGATCTGTCCCTCTAATATACTCATTTCTAATCCTGTCCATCCTCGTCACACCCAACGAACATCTCAGCATCTTTAACTCTGACACCTCCAGCTCCGTCTCTTGTCTCTTCGTCAGTGCCACCGTCTCCAACCCATATAACATAGCTGGTCTCACTACTGTCAATTTCAATTTACCTAAAAAGGTAAAATGGGAAAAATGAAAGATCCTGCTCCTCCGCCGATGTACTGATATGATCTGACATCATCACACATATCTAATCCTAACGAATGTGCAATTTCTTCCTCCTCTAGGTGGCTTCAACCAGGGCGGGTTCTTGTCCAGCGTGGAATGCTACTGCCCAGGTAGCAACCAGTGGACGGACGTGACGGACATGCCGGTGGGCCGGAGCGGAATGGGTGTGGCCGTGACCATGGAGCCCTGTCCCGGCTGCCTTCCGGAGGAGGAAGAGGAGGTGTGACAGAGAGAGTTAGTCTCTGCTTAACGCAGTGTCCCTTAATCGTTCAAACCCCGACACACTTTTCCCCCGACAAATAGAGCACACGTCCCAGTCAGGGACGTAGGACCGGGACTGCTTTGCCAGTTTCTTCCTGACGAAGACTGTTAATAATGTCAGCGCTGACATTATTTTTACAGCTTGGACTAGAGAGCCGATTCCCAAACTCTAAGGTCTGATAAAACACACCGATGTACAGAGACACACGGGCGCACTGCTGAAAACGTCTCTCTTCACAATCAGTTCATTTTTTAAAAAAGCATTATATACAATTCCCTTTCTCACAAATGTAAATTATTGAGGCTCTTTCTTTTCCCCAAAGAAAACTAGCCCTAATTGCTGTAAAACATTTATATCAGATATAATCTCAAGTTTTTTGAGGTGTAGTTGTGTTCATAACCACAAGGTGGGGCAATATGACTTCTAGAGAATTTTTATATAAGAATTGTGAGCATTCTGTTGTGTTTAATTCAGTCTTAATTAATTCTTCGGTTTTTTTCTTTAATGGTGCTCGCTTGCTCTTCTATATCTTAATGATGTTTTGTGCTATCTTCTTATAATCTCGTTGGCAAATTGACCAAGATATCAAGATCTGGACCGTCATATGGGATCCTGGATTC
This sequence comes from Hepsetus odoe, assembly GCA_017165825.1. NCBI lineage: Eukaryota > Metazoa > Chordata > Actinopteri > Characiformes > Hepsetidae > Hepsetus > Hepsetus odoe. Next base: position 3,584,023 of record CM029394.1, read on the forward strand.
TGGTGAGATTTGCAAAAGGCCCACACTGTTAAAGCTCCGGGTCACTACTTTGAACAGGAGCTCATGCCATTATTTCCAGCAGGCTAATGAGAGTGCAATTTCTCATGCGACGTCATGGCATTAGTCACACTGCACACATCAGTGCAGTAATCTGCAGAGTTTCTTCTTCCTGGATGGGCCTGGAGACGTCCTGGGTGGACAGTGGTGTACGTGCTGCCTCGGGGGAGCCTGGATAGGGATTCTGACCGCAGGAAAAATCCCATCTGACGTCCTAAACCAACTCTCTTAGTAGCTCTTCTGCCTGAGTCATCCCTATAGGGCAAAGAGTCAGTTCCATCAGGACTGGACCCCCCATGACTGGGCCGAGACCAAGCCGGTGGGTGGGAATTGGCAGAAGTGGAGAGAAAAATTGCGAACAGATTTAAAACATGAAGAATTTTCTGACTTTATGATCTGATTGTAATCGTTTAGGATTGAATGCATCATGAAATCTCAGATCATGGTGTCTGGAACTGAGAAGTCTTCAATTAAAGGCCTCGAAAAAGTGTTTAATTGTCTTAAATGTGTGTTTATAGTTGGTGCGTCATTTTTTGATGTTTTTAATCTGCATAAACTCACCGTTTCTACATTATGGACATTTATTCGGCTCTACGAGTCTTTCATTTATGCTAAAATTACTGAGTGTTTTAAAAAAAATGAAACAATGCAAGACAGCCTATCAGAAGAGAGGTCATTTGCATAGTGGCCAGTTAAGGAGGGGGGGGTGCAATTTGACTTTACTTTAAAAATGACAATGAACAGACCCACAAGGCAAACAGAAAAGGAGCTTTTAAGTCAGTGTCCCTGTCGGATCTTAAATTTAAAAATTCATGTTTGTACCACTTGGACGCTTTTACAGGGTTTTACAGGGTCCTTGAAAATGTAATTTTAATAAAATAAATAAAAAATAAAATTACATTTTTATTTAAATATTATTTTTATCCTTGTATTTTTATTTTATTGATTTTAATTACATTTTAATATTTTTTTACACAATTAAAAAATTTATTTTTTAGAACATTGTTATAGAACATTTGATTTAAACATTTTAATTGGCTATTTTAAATTAACTGGATGTCGTAAACAGTCATAAACAGTGCTGCACAAATAAGATTATGTGGATAATTCTATGCAAACCTAACTGGATGAATAGCAAATGACCGTCAACAACCCAGCGTTCGTCTCGCCTCCCAGTTCTGGTGTCACTGGTAAATTGGGAATAAAGGCATTTTTGCTAAATAATTGTCAGAATATCACATGGTGTATCCATAAACTGGATCAAATCACAGATCTAAAGATGGAGAAGCAGGTCGGGGCAGAAATGCACACACCCTCACATCTGAGGGGCAGCTTAGGGGACGGAAACCGGAGGTCCTGGAAGAAAGCAAAGCAGACGGGGAGAACTTGCACGCTGCACACAGTAACCCGGCTGGGAATCGAACCCAGAACCTTCTGGCTTTGAGGCGATGGTCCAAACCGGGGCCGTGCTGCCCTGACCCTAAATTCCACCAATCTTGAATGCAGATGATTTGTTTAAATTTGAGTGAAATTATATTTTGGGACCGTCTGTCAGCCAGTGTTTACAGACAGATTTGTAGTGTTTCCATAGCGAGGCTGACCCGTCTGTTTGCTCAGCACAAACTGTTTACACAAGCACCTGTTACACCACTCGTTTTACAAAGGGCACTGTGACGCGGCGGCCCGGCTCATGGGCCAAACTGCACTTTCAAATGACCAGCGGTTTGGTTCACAAACAGCTCATTAATCATCATTAATCAGGATTCGGGAGTCATTAATGATATTACTGTGTAGTTACACAATCATTAAAAGAAACTTCAATTTTTTTATGAATCGGCAGGTTCCAGATGCTGTTTTTTCGATGGTGCAGAATGAGATCTAATCCTGAAACATCTCCTTTACCTGAAAACAATCTTGGATTTTGCATCCAAGAATTTGGATGTTCGCCTAATGGCAGTGGTTTTGTCCATCCGTCCATCCACATCTACAATTTGAGCCACTTATCCTAACCAGGGCACCAGTGATGCCTGTCCCATTGCTCATGAGATGAAGTCTGGAGACACATAATGGACTGGCTGCCAATCGGTTGCATGACGGACACATCTTAGAGGACACGTTAGCAATCGCTGTCCCACTGATGGACACGACTTCGGACTGCGGATGGAGTTAGGAGCCCAGAAGTAAACCAGGCTGACATGGAGAAACCATCTCACTGTGAGGACGTGCAGTTCTTTTAGATTATGACACTTATTTAATCTGACCCTGAAGGTCAGGCCTGGTTGTTAGCCTTCACAAATGTTCTGTCAGAGAGTTTTATTACTTGATTTAAGGCAAATATGAAAGACGCTCTAAGATTTTGCTCTCTGTGTGTTATGGTTGCAGCAAAAACACAGATTATCTAGGGTTTTTTGGAGGATCAAGGCTCAGGAGAAACATCTACGCTTGTTGACTTTGCAGTTCTGTAGACATGGGCAACGGTGCACCTACAGAACAGGGCGGTGCACAACTTCATGCCTGCATGTTGTTAAAATGAGCATATTAAGCATTTATATTAGTGCTAATGAATATCATGATATATCTTTTCCCAACAAATCTCTCCCCAACTGCATGTTTCATTACAGAGCATGAAAAAAAGTATTTTATTGAACCATATCAGATGTATACAAAGATCCATTTCTCTCCCCCACATGCTACACTGACGAAATAAAGGCAGTAAGCAAGTCGACCGTTCAAGACAGAAGACCAGGCCAATCTGAGAGCTTATGAATGTTATTATCGGTGCATAAGATTAACCGTGCATTGCAAAAAGACGATTCATTTCCGATGAAAATATCACGATCGCACATGGTCTTTCCTAAGCTGAGGTGAGACGCACTGTGTTTAACGAGCAGATTGCTCACACACAGAGCCACGAGACGGAGGGCGAAGTATGTGTAAGAAAGGCCCGAGGGCTCCTTGTGGTTTGCGTCAAGCTGTGATATGTGATTGGTAGCTGAGGGGTGAGGATGGCGAGGTGGGGGGATTGCTCATTGTTGAGCTTTAGTTGATGACTCACAGGCCAAAGACATGACGCACCGCTCTCTCGTTCTTCCTCGCGCAGGAACACGCATCACCCTATTCATACAGAAACCCTTGGCGCTCGTCGGTTGTCATTTTACGGGGCCGAGCAGATCCGCTGGAATCTGAAGTCCAGAGGATTGTTCCTCTGCAAACACTGAGGTCAACAGAGAGAGAGACAGAGAGAGAGACAGAGAGCCTTTCTAGATGTCTCATACCGGAAATGACACACTCCACTGTGACAAAGATAGAAATGGCCATTATTGCTTACATCTTATCAGCAGCCACTACAACGCAGGCTGCATTTCAAGCACCAAACGACGAGGTTGCAATAGTTGTTGTCGACATTCCAAGTGCATCTGCTAACATGGATGCTTGGGCAATGGTCCATACATGGACCACCGCTTTATCACTTACACGTCTCTTCGTTTTACCCGTTTTATCAGCTCCCCTGACCGTACAGGTGTAGATTTTGGTCCATCTTTTCCTCTACATATACCGTTTACCCTCCTTTACCTCGTGTATCAATGATCGGGACCAAGGCCTTGGCCATGGGGTCAATATCGGGGGACCAAATCCAACATACTGATATAGATCAGCAGATTCTGCATTTGAATATACTAACGTGTTAAAATTAGCTCTAGGACCAGACCAAAGCCCTGTCTTGTGGGGGGACCCAGCCCCAATGAAACTGTCATCAGCCCAAGCCAACCCTCCACGGTACATTTCCATAGCACTGTTTTTGTGAGCGACATGATCAGAGGCAAAAAATAGACTCGACTGGCCAGAATGATTGAAAGCAAACAGACCTAAGTCAGCCAGCAGTGGTCTTGTGTTAGGGAGTTTGCCCAAGGATCAGAAGGTTGCCCTTAGGTACCCTTGAGCAAGCTACCGTCCCCATCACTGCTCCCTACTGGTCTGGGATTCAAACCCATGACCTTCTGATCCTGGGGCCTAAGAGGAGGCTCTTTCACAAAGAAACGATAGATTTTAACAGATGACAGACGCTTGTGTGATATGTGAACAGCAAGAAGGAGTAGGGAGTGGAGATACAACGTAGGTGTAACTACACAAGAATCTGGTGTTCATTACTTTTAGCACCTGCTGAACGCAGTCTGCTAGAAGCGGCATTCATACCCACAGGCCACGAGAAACGCTGCTCTTGCAAATACCACAGAGATTCACATCACAGAACGGCGTGTAACTGTAATTACAAAGTGGTGGTGATGTGTGCTGCCATTTTCTTCACACAGGGGGAGCTACGGATCCTTGTTTTGGGAGTTATGAGGACCAGAATCTGATGTCAAGGCTTGGGGAACTGTGGTCCGTCCTGTATCTTCATTTGGAAGACCTGAGCCCCAGAAATTGGGTTATCAAGCAGAGTGCAGGAGCTGTAATGAAGTTGCAGGGGTTTGGGGCTGGTGGTGATCTAGTGGTAGGATACTCGTCTGTGGACCATTTCAGGTTCAAATACCTTCTCCAGGTTAAAAGCATCTGCTAAATACTGTAAATGTAATATATCAGGTCAAGACCTTGGGACCAACATTTTAGGGGCCGAATCTGCTATGATGGGACAGCAGTGGCCTACGGGTTAGAGACTAGGCCTCAGGATCAGAAGGTTGTGTGTTCGAATCCCATACCAGTTGGTTGCCCTGAGGTACCCTTGAGCAAGATACTGTCCCCATCACTGATCCCAGACTTTAAATAGCTTTCCCCTGTTGCACAGTGTATGTGTGGGTGATTAGCAGAGAATGTATTTGGTTGTGTCTCACTGTGTGCTGTGTTTCCACAATGACATGTGGTGGTCTAGTGGAAGGAGACTCGTCTATGGACCACCTCCAGCACTTCCACCATCGGGTTCCTGAGGAAAACCCTCAACCTCAAAATGCTCCAGGGGGACTGTCCCTGTAATCAGGAAATGTAAGTTGCCCTGGATAAGAAGAGTGTCTGCTAAATGGCGTAAATGTAACGTAAATGACAATTAGTCACTTTCACTTCAGACGGTGAAGATATTGAGGGTGGCGGTGGTCTAGTGGTAGGGTACTTGCCTCTGGATCTCTGGACCTCTGGATCAAGAAGTTCCTGGTTCGAATCCCACCTCTACCACCACTGGGTCCCTGAGCAAGACCCTTAACCCTGAGTTGCTCCAGGGGGACTGTCCCTGTAATTAGGACATGGAAGTCGCTCTGGATAAGAGCGTCAGCTAAATGCCGTAAATGTAAATGTAAATGTAAGATATACTTCAATCAGCCATAACATTTAAACCATCTGTTTAATATCGTATATCGTATATATATATGGGCAGCGGTGGCCTAGCGGTTAGGGCGTTAGCCGCATGATCGGAGGATCGGGGGTTCAAACCCCTTCCCAATAGGTTGCCCTGAGGTACCCTTGAGCAAGGTACCATCCCCATCACTGCTCCCCGGGCGCTTTCAATAGCTGCCCACTGCTGCACGGTGTTTGAGTGTGCATGGGTTAAATGCAGAGGTCCAATTTCGTTGTGGTTCATGTGTGCTGTGCCGTGACCTCGCAATGACAAGGGTTTTCACTTTCACTTTTCACTTTCATATGGGGATGGACATTGTGAGAGCACCTGAATATGGGGGGGACATAGACTTCTTCAACAACCACCTCTGACAGTCTCGAAACATGACAAAAACAAGACCTTTCCCTCAGTATATACCATGAGAACATGGTTCAAATGGCACGGGTGACTCCTCCTTCCCATCTAAGCACTGCCCACTGGAAACTCTTGCTTTTGTGATGTCACAAAAGCAAGAGTTTCCAGTGGGCAGTGTGTGACATCACATGAGTCTTGCTTTTGATGTCACAGAAGCAATACATGCCCACCCAACAGAACCGAATGTGTCTTTGAAGGCCTCTAAAATGGGATCAGGAACAAAGGAAAACAATCAAATGAGCCGGGATGAGTCGTGAATGCACTGTGACGTCACAAGCGGGGGGAAAAACGAGAGAAAAACGGAGATATGGGCCCTTTAAGTAGGCGCATCATTAGCAGATGGTGTTTTCGTGCCGTTTCTGACGAAGTAGCCTCGCATGAGGCTCGCTGCGGGTTAGTGGGTCCATGTTTATGAAGTTATTGAGCTTCAATGGCAGATATTTCGGTCGCTGAAGAGAAAAACCCAAGGCGAAGCTGGACCACGGCTCGCTTTTGTGCTTGTGTTGACGTGCTGGAGGAGACACGGTGTCATTATGATGTTGTAAACGTTGTGAAGTGCGAGATTTGAGTGAGTTTAAAACTTTCTCTGACAGAAACAACACCGAGCCGCGCTCTCTCTCCCAAACTCGCCTCACCAGCGCGGCTCGACGGTTTCAAGCTCCCCACTCTGCGAGTTGATTCTACTACAGGGCCGCCTGAAAGTGGGCTCCGGGGGGCGGGGGGAGACGCGGAGCACGGCGCTCACATTTCTCCCGTTACCTGCACCACCCGTCGGTTCGAAACACTTCTTGTCGACGCGGGGCACTTTTGAAACCGCTCCAAACGTCAAGTCGCAAAACACCTCCGTGCGATTTATCCGTGCCAGCGTCGCGCAATTCGGCACACCCCTGCCGCGCACATGGTACGTTCCACAATTTATTCCAGGGAAAGACTGACAGTTTTTTGGGTCATGAAGCAGCTGTTCAAGTCAGCGTCTCACCCTCCCTCCGCAGGCATAAGAAATTAGTACGTTTCAAATTAGAAAAGTCAGATTTTATTTTTTTTAACCGTACACACACGCAGAAGCGTATTTTACCCATTTACGTGAACTTTGGGAATTTTATCCGGATGTTTTTAAAATAGAAATGATATATTTTTGCATCATAACTCTATTACAACAACTATTTCTTTCTGATCAGGGCAGTTTTTCAGCCATCTTTAAGGGACACTAAAGCAAAGTGAAAAATGGATCCGTTTCTGTGTCTGTGGTTAAAAACATGCCTGTTCTCATGTTTAGGAAACTTTATGAGGGAGATTTTCCCCGTTTTAAGCTCCAGGGACACGCCTCCTGATGACGTACCTCGAAGGGGGCGGGGCTCTTTGAAAATCAGCTTTTTTTAATGTTTCATGAAAATAATAACATTTTTATAGTTGCTTTCCAACACTTGCGTAGCAAACTTGATGTGCAGCATTTTTAACATATTTTTAAAAATAATTAAAATTTTTCACATCTAATCCGCTTCATTAGTATCAAAAATGCCAACGGCTGAACAATTCAAGTCCACTAAAAAGTCAGTATCCTTACCAGGATTTAGCTCCAAACGCCTGTGTTTAATGAAAAAAACTGACGCGATTACGAAAGAGGTTCAGTTTGATAGTTTTCACAGACGAAAAAGTAAAACGAGTGGAGGTTCTTCAGATCATCCGAAAACAGACGGGTGGTCTGTAATCCGTCACTTGCTTTCCCATCTAAGGACCGCCCATTTGAAGCTCTTGTCTTTGTGATGTCACAAAAACCCAACACAAGCCTTTAAAATTCTTGGTGCTCAGGAATAAAGACGAAACACTAAAATTGAAATGAAATTACGTGAAGGCACTAGAACGAACACTGTGGTGTCACAAGCATGGGCATTAGTGTAGGATATGGGCCCTTTAATAGCTGCATATTTTTTGCAGACGTTGCTTGGGCGCTTTTTTTGTTTGCGGTTGCGAAACAGGTTCAGTCCAATAGCTTTCAAAGAGAGTAAAAGTGTGCCGGTACTCCGGATTATCAGAAAACAGAAGAGTAATCTGTAAACTGGGAAAAGTTTCAATGGCAGACATGCCACACTGGGCACTTTTCTAGATGATGGATCGCTAGTAAAAAAAGACAAAACCACCTTTGCTGTCTGTTTATAACAAGCCTAATATGTTGTTTTCAGCTTGTCGCCCTTCATTATGCACTCAGATACAGTTTGTCGTCCAAATAAAATGCACTCAAATGAAATAATCCATTTTATTTTTGGAGAAAAAAATAATCATTTAGACTAACTGAATGGCTGATAGGCTAATCCACAGAACAATAGTTTTTAATGGCAGGCCTACAGACAAGCCGATGGGTTGGAAGCCAGACGTCACATTATGTCGCTCAAATTTTGAATCAATGTGTTCTGATCATTAAACTGTTGTCGGGGGGGGGGGTGATTGTTGAAGCTGATGATTGAAGGGTTCCACTAGAACAATGACTTCCTGTGGTTCCTTTGCTTATTTATTCCAGTAACCTCCCACATTTTTGCAGCTGAGGCTTCACTGTTGTTTTAAGTGTCAACTGGCAGAGTGTCCGAGATCCCATTACGGGTTTATACCATGTTTATGATTGAGTGGCATCATTTGATGGGTAAAAACACCAAAAAAAAAAAAGGATGCTAAGTTACATCATGACAGACAATGTCTTAGAAAAGCCAGAATGCCTTTTTAATAGTTATTCTAATGTATTCAGAGTGAATCAATGACATGATGGTTGCTCCATCTTTAACATCCAATCTTAAATACATCCATCGCTCCTACTCCAGACCTCACCACTGTCACACTGCCTTCATACATATCCTGAACTATTCTCACATACTTCTCTGCAACACCTGACAGCCTCATACAAAACCACAACTCCTCTCTAGGCACCCTGTCATATGCTTTCTCCAAGTCCACAAAGGCACAATGCAGCTCCTTTTGACCTTATCTGTACTTCTCCATCAACACCCTCAGAGCAAACGTTGCATCTGTAGAGCTAAATAAAACCATACTACTGCTCTCTAATAATCGCCTCTTTTCTTAACCTGCTTCCACGACTCTTTCCCAGAACTTCATGGTGTGGCTGATCAACTTTATCCCTCTGTAGTTACTACAGCTCTGTGCATCACCCTTATTCTTGAAAATCGGTAACAGTACACTTCGTCTCCATTCCTCAGGCTCCTCTCACTTTCCAAGATTGTGTAAACAATCTGGTCAGAAACTCCACTGCCATCTCTCTTAAACATCTCCATGCTTCCACCGGTATGTCATCCAGACCAGCAGCCTTTCTATTCTTCATCCTCTTCATCGCTGCCCTTACTACCATCTTGCTTATTTGCTGCACTTCCTGGTTCACTCTCCTCACATCATCCAATCTTCTCTCTCTTTCATTCTCTTCATTCATCAGCCGCTCAAAGTAGTCCTTCCATCTCCTCAACACGCTCTGTTGCCTGTTACTTGGTAAGTACCAAGTTGTGTAAATAATATTCTGATAAAAGTAGTACTGATTCAAAGTCTTTACAAGAAATGTATTAAAGCAAAAAAAAAAGTCTTTGGAGAAATGTTCTAGTGAGTATAATTGTGCAAAGCAAACTTCAAGACATACCTGGAACTCCAGTAAAAACAATCTACTGAAAAAAACGGACATTAACTTTACTGCTACACTTTCACCCATGTCTCTACTAGTTCACGGACATCACACAATGCACGCCTTTTCTCCACCTTCCATTCTCCATCTTCTCTCTGTTCTGCACGATGGATACACCAAGGGATCATCTTTTCTGTGTGTTTTTGTCCAATGGTCTCAGTGTTGGGATGGTGAAATACAAAATAAGGGAGAATTCTCCTCAAATGCATTTAAACTAAAGTAAAGAATCTGTTTGAATAAAAGGTATTTTGTGTTAAAGGAAAAAGAAAAACAGAATGGACAGTGTTGTTGTCTCTCATTTTCAGTCCAGTCTCTGTACCTGAGCAGTTCTCCAGATCTTCCTGAAGGACAGTGTTGTTGTCTCTCATTTTCAGTCCAGTCTCTGTACTTGAGCAGTTTGATTGTTTTATGTTGGTTAATCCACACAGTGATCTACATGAAATAGTATTTTTGCACCAACTAGGTGACTCCCATATAAAATATAAAGAAATGAGGGTTGGGTTAAGCTTTTCTTGAGTTGAAGTACTGAGGGGACACCACCCACCCAATTTTCTGGGTTGTTATGCTGCAACCTGCGATGGACTGGAATTGTGTTCCTGGTGTTTTTCCATCTTTTGCCATCCATTTTTCCATCCATTTCACCCTCTGAAAAAAAGTGAAAGTGAAAACCCTTGTCATTGCGAGGTCACGGCACAGCACACATGAACCACAACAAATTGGACCTCTGCATTTTACCCATGCACACTCAAACCCGTGCAGCAGTGGGCAGCTATTGAAAGCGCCCAGGGAGCAGTGATGGGGACGGTACCTTGCTCAAGGGTACCTCAGGGCAACCTATTGGGAAGGGGTTTGAACCCCCAATCCTCCGATCATGCGGCTAACGCCCTAACCGCTAGGCCACCGCTGCCCCAACTGCTGTCTCTGGTTGGTGTGGAAAAACTGCAACAAAAATGCTAAATAAAAGAACTAATCTTTGTTTGGAGTTGGTGGTTGGAGTGTTTGGTGTCCCTTAGTTGAAAATATAAAGAAATGCCTAACATTTACCAAATCCTTTAGCTTCAGTCTAAAGGATACCATATATACAGAGAGCTTGTTAAGTTGTCATGGAAAAATTTTGGTGTTGGTGCTTTTTTTAACGATACTGAAAATATTAAGTCAACCATTTTGCGTTTTAATAGAGATGCATATCTCCATTAACACTTATGTCACTCCTAACAGGGCTCCACCCCCCACCATCCACAATGTGGGTGATAGCCACAGTCCCCTACTGGGCCCTAACAAGCTTCATATGTGGAATCAGCATGGAGACCTGACCCAGGACCTCTGCCTTGGCAGAGAAGGCCTGTCAGCAGAAGCCCAGAAGGGCTGACAGGGCAAAGGCCTCATTTGATGATCCAGCACCTCTCTGTTCTCTTTGCTCCCGAATGCTTCTCTTCTCTGGGCTCCTACCTGTGGACTGCAAAATGGTGGGATGTCAGCCAGGACCTTGTTTTAACAAGACCCATAGAACTTCCGCTGGCCTGTCATTGTGTAATTTTTTCTCATTCATGAACTTTGAGACCCATTTTCTTTATACTTATATACAGTATTGTATGAAAATCTTGAACTACATCTTATTTCTTCATATTTTGTTGGGAAATCACCATAAATTTGCAAAAATGTTCTTTATGCCTGTCTCATTGAGTAGAGTAAATGAAAAAAGTAGCATCCAATGTTTTCTCCCACAGGCTGAAAAGTGCCTAAATACCAGGTTCTGGATAAAGGGGTTTCACTCAGCGTTCAGCATCAGCAGCAAATGAATCACCTGATCATCTGGAATCATCTGCACCTGTTTCTTCACTGCTTCATGTCTTAAGTTTGATGCTTTGTTCTGCTTGAAGGTTCAGACGTAGATCACTGTGTGGATTAACCAACAAAAGACAATCAAACTGCTCAGGTACAGAGACTGGACTGAAAATGAGAGACAACAACACTGTCCTTCAGGAAGATCTGGAGAACTGCTCAGGTACAGAGACTGAGACATAAACCAGGACCAGGACTAAGGACTAAACAAGTGACAACAGAACAACATATAGCACAGACAATGCTTCATAGCTGAGAACATTCATCCGATTCCAGATTTTAATTAAGTACTGAGATAAAATGGTGAGATAACATGGTCCATTTTCTCAACAGGCTGTTTTGGTGCTGTTTTTGGGACTGTTACATGCGAATGATCTTTGTCTCGTTAATCAAAAATCAGTCCTGGTTGAAACACTCCTTATAACACTGAAATGGGTGGAGCTAAACGGCTTTCAAATGTGTTGGACTGCGTGATATCACAAAACACTGAAATTAAAACGAATGCAGCCTGGACTGAGAAGTGAAGGCTGACGTTTTTGTGTAGGAGTCAAGATGTCTGACCCCACATCTATCTTTGGCTGTTTTCTAATTGAAGAACATGGAGGTTTCCTCTACTTCCTTTTTCCAGTGAACTATTTTCATATTGCTCAGTTGTGCACTGTGTAGATGGTAAGGCCCTTGATAGGGACGTTGCTAATCTGAGTTTGGTTGAGATTAGCGATATGTTGGGTTGGATTAGAAGTATCTTCTTAATGGAGAGCTGTTCTTTCTACAGAAAACCAGCTATCAACACTATGCAGGAATTTCTCTCATTCTGTCTCAGTCTAGCTCCGTAGTTCTCATCCACAGTTCCAGAGGTCTAGATTGTTATGGAACCTCTAAACAGCCTCCCTCAACACAACTACCCACTCAACACCTCAACACTACCCCCCCCCCCCCACTGAAAGCTTTCTTCTCGTGTTCATTTGGCTTAGCGGACAGAGTGCCTGGTATCTTAATGGATGTTTTAGAGGCCACCGGTGGTGAGGATGGTAAAACATAAATCAATTTGTAAAGACGCTTTTTTATTTCTTTTTTTTAACCTCGCGGCAAAATGGTTTTGTGATGGAGCACAAGACTAATGTTGCTAACAAGAAATTGAAGCCAAAACCTCACGCTGCAAAAAATAATTGCACCCTCGCCACATGTTGAGTGATGAGATAATGTGTGAAAACAGCTTACGCCACGACTGTCTGTAGTTAGTAAAATATATATTAGTGCAGATCTGACTAAACTCCAAATGGGGCTTTAATAAGAGCCTAAAACCTGTTCACTAGGTTGCTGCTGTCACTAACTAAAGTACAGATAGGTGATCAAAAAAAAAGATTCCATTACATTACACCTTAACTGACCGGCTGGCTCACAAAAGCCGTTTTTGAACGAGGGGCAACAATCACTGCTCCTATAGCAGCATGTTGTGCAGCATGAATAAAAATGTTGCCCCTACTGAAAAAAAAAACTGACAACTAAATGAAACTAAATGTTTAGTGCTGTTTTAAGTGTTTGAGAATGCCATTGTTTGGAAACACCAAAGAATACTTAAACCCTTTAAAATGCTATTTGCACCGGCCGTATTGAATTAAGATAAATCTTATTATTCCTTGCTAGGCTGGCACGCTCGCCATATGCAGCACTGTCCATCTTTAAACAGATCAGCCAGGACTTTGCCACTGAGATTAAGAACACCTACAAGAGCAGGGTTTGGTTAACCCGTGCACCCCCTCCCATCTCTGTGTTCTCCGCTGTGAAAGCTCCCTTTCCTCCTCAATTGCTTCCGTCCCTTCCACATTCCATTGAGACGACGCCTCTTAACACAGGCAAGGCATGGTCTTAATACATGACTGTTGTCCAGAGAAGAAAAAAATCCCATGAATGGAATTCCACCCCCTTACTCAGTAACCGAGAAAGTCCTATGGATGGAAGCGGTGTGAGGATTTGCATGGATTTGGTTAACCATAGGGAGTGTATGCTGTCCCAGTGTAAAAGAAATGAGCATTTATTGATGTTACCGCATTGATGGTTCTTTTAGGAGTTCTCCTTGAAATAAAAGTCTTTTAAGGAACCAGTCATGTTTTAAGAACCTTTTAGTGGCAGATTTGGTTTCTGCTCCAAACTTTATAGGGGAATTCCAACAATGTGTCAAAATGTCTGCAAAATTTAGTGGTTAAGTTGTAACAAAGTCTGATGTGAAATTCTCCACTAGAGAAAGTTGTTTTGGGGAACGGTGCTGGTAAATGGAACCAGACATATGAAGGATGTCTTATTTTATGGTAGTTTTGGCCTCAAACATATTTATTTAAGGATCGGAAAGATCGAATCCCAGACCTGTAGGTTACATTAAGGAAACTTGAGCAAGGTACCGTCCCCATCATTGATCCCTGATACTGGATACTGGATACCTGATACTGGATTTGGCTGCTGTATGCATGGTGTGTAAGGATTAAATGCATTTCATATGTCTGGGATGTGAACTGTATCGTTGTTGCCCTGAGGTACCCTTGAGCAAGGTACCGTCCCCGTCACTGCTCCCCAGGTTCTTTAAATAGCTGTACGGTGTGTATGGGTTTTACTATGACAAATAGACACTTTCACTTTTCTGATGTTTTCTGATTACCTGGTTTTGCGTTTGCGAATGAAAGGAAAGCAAAGTGGAATCCAAGGTTTTGTTTTTTTTTCTAGTTGTGGGGAAAAGAATGGAAGCAGTGCTTCTCCAGCAGAAAGGGCTAAAAGAGAGGAACCCTGGCCCTTTGTACCTCCCTGTGTCTGCAGTTTGTACACATGCTGTGTGTGTGTGTGTGTGTGAGGGAATGGGGGCGGGGGAGCATGGAGGCCCTGTGAAGAGAGATTGAGAGGCTCTACAGGGTTGGCCCAGGGCACCACTGTCAACAATACATGCCTCGACCACTCACACAAAAAGAACGTAGGAGCTGCAAGAAGACTCCAGAGAAAAGAAACACCGCATGGCGATCGTTATCGCCACACGTCTCACGTGGTTGTAGAAAACAAGCGCTCCCTCCATGGCTGGGGAATTATGCAAAGGATGGAGGTTTGGGAGGGGGCGAAAGTGAATTTAACTGGAAAAACATGTGTTTTAGGACTCTGCCCTCAGGCCCAATATCTCCACAGTTTATCCATGAATAAGAAGAGATGGGGAGGCCATGCGGTCAACATGTGGAAATGAAAAACATCCATCAATGACAAGATAGTGTACCTGTAAAAACAATTCTATAAACTAAACATCCATTCATTCGCTCATTATCTTAACCGTAGGGTTGTGAGCAGTGCCGCGCTATCCCAGCTCTCACAGGGCAAAAGGCAGAGAAACACCCTGGACAGGACGCCAGTCCATCACAGGACAGATACGGAGACACACTCACAGTCTCACCTAGAGGGCAATTTAGCATCTCCAGTCCACCTGATGTGCATGTGTTTGGAAAACTGCAGCCCCATGCAGAGAACGAGGTCTCACCAGGGTAAGAACTTTCAAGGACCAAGACTTGGAACCAAACCCAGGACCTTCATACTGTGAAGTGGCACGCTATGGACTGTGCCACCATGCCACTCATAAACTGATTTCTATTAAATAAAGCTTTAAAATTGGCAAAAAAAAAAATCAAAATCTGTATTTAAGTTCCATTTAAGCACTCTTAGATTTCACATGGTCTGCATACGACTTTATTTATAGAACTTTGCCAAAGTCTTTAGCCACCCTTTATTTCTTCATATTTTGCTTCAAAAAGTCAGGCTCTCTTGTATTTCAATGCATTGTTGAGGAACAGTTCTCCAGGCTTCCTTAGGACATGGTTTTTGGCTCTCGTTCGCTGAGGCACCTGAGTACCTGAGGAGCAGTCTCAGAAGCAGTGTGGGATCATCTCACAGAGAACGGAAAACAAAAGGCAGCCGACGTCCAAGGAAGAGCTTTGGAACGTCCTTCAAGAAGCCTGGAGAACTGACTTGAAGAAATGACAAGAAAGCTCATCTAAGAGAGTTCAGGCTGTGCTGAAGAAAAGCGGTGGTCAGACCAAACACGGACTTTAAAGCTGGTTAGAATTCTACAAACTCTGTGTTTAGACTGGATTTACATGTGTGTTTGTAATAAATAATGGCACCTACTGCCTCATTTTCTTACAAAATGTAAAGATTATCTCAAGAGTTTTGCGCAAAACCGTGTGTTACTACGTAAGTCATTGAATATCGCCGCCCTGAGGCTCACCTCCTGTGTATGATTATTGTATTTCAGCTCCTCCTTTCATGGAGTGATGCCTCTGTGTCACTTTCGAACAGTGTGGATGCTCTGAAATCTGTCAGTTCCAGGACTGGGAACAGCAGAGGCTACAGTCAGAAATAGGCCAGGTTAGGTCAGGCTTTGTTTTATAATCTCACACTGGCCTCTTTATACACACACACACACACACATACACACACACACTGCCTCACTGCCTCCCACCCAGTTCTCCCCACCCCTAGTTTTCCCCTCTCCATCTTCCCTCCCTTTTTTATGATTAGCATTTTACAATATTTTCATCCCTTTTGTTTTCGCAGGCCCTTTTGCAAGGCTCTGTGTTTCAGTCATCTCTCTGTCGAGCCCTGACTCATTGTGGTCACGTTTGCTAAGATCCAAAGCACTTGCCAGCCATCCAGCCAGTCACGTTACACACTCGTTGACCTCACTGATACTTCTGATGCGGGAGAGGCTGTGGAACTGATTACCGTGGACTGGAGTTGCCCATTCATGCCCAATACGTAACCTCGAGAGAATTTAAATTTCCCTTTTATGGGTCTGGTCTTGCAAGATGTTCTTTATTGGGTGGCAGAGCTCCAAACCAGCTTGTTGCAGGCAAACTGTTTTTTTAAGGCACCTAGAATTTTATTTTTGGGACAGTAAATCAGAGAGAGAGACTCAAGAACGTATGCATGTGTAAGCTGGAAAGAAATTCATATTAAATCCTGCTCAGGTTATTCTACACTGTCAGAATAAAATGTACCGTGCAGGTCATTTTTTTTTTTTTTTTAACTCCATCAAGGTACAAACAGTGCTGATGTTCCCTCAAAGGTACAACATGGTCCTTCAGATCCAGTTTTGTACCTTGAATGTGTTTTTCCAGGAAGGAAGGGACAGATTTTCGTACCTTTTCATCACTCAAGAAGTAGAATAGAAAGCCTGGGCTCGGGACGGGGTAGTGTGGAGTCACTTTTAAAAAGTGACCTGCAGTGGAATATGGTGGAGTGATATTCCCTAATGAAAGTAATGAAAGTACTGAAGGTCTGCTCTTGTTAGGACCACCCCAATGGTGCCCCCGTCAGTTTCTGAGGGTGTAAAGCAGCGATCCTTTTGCTTTATGTATTGAAGGGTTTTTTTTCTGCACGAATGCACCCATTTTCACCCCACAATGGGCTTGATAATGATCTGAGGAGAGAATTAAAGCCGGAAAATTCTGTAACCTGCAATGCAGGGGGGCCTGCATTGGTGATCAGAGAATGCGTCCAGCTGCCATCCTGCTCCAAAAACCCTTTCCAAGCTTACTCTCCTCTGGATGATCTCTTCTCCCTGCTTTCAAGGTTAAATTAGACCTTGTTTTCCAACTGCTGGAACTTCATTAAACGCGAATGGCGAGGAAACACACAAACATACTAATTGCCATGCAAATGTGACAAAATTCAATTAGCATCACATTCGGGTAGAAGCGCCTTGAGAAGCGAGATATCCAGGAGGTTGCGGGGTGCGGGTCCGTCGCAATTGACCGCGGCTTCCGATGGAGCCCGAGGTTCGGAGCGGGGTGGAGACAATTAAAGCTCTCCTGCATAAATAAATCCACCAGGCGACAGCAACAGATCAACCTGTGCTTAAGGTCTAATTAGCAGGGCTCCGCCCCTGGAATAATGAACCCTGGGCTAATTAACCCCTCGATAACAAAGGCATGGCAGCGGACCTCCCGTGGTGCGAGCGGTCACATATGATTATACCGCAGACCAATAGATAGGAAGTTCCAGTCCTTTGAATTATTTTAGAAAGGTGCTAATGCATTGTAGTTCGGTGTTAGCAAAAACCACACAAACTATTCCTCAAAGCTTGGGACTGGGACGTCCCCTAAAGCGTCTATCTAAAATCTGAAGGCCTTCTTATCAGCAGGGTTGGGAGATGTTCCACTGCATCATGTTTACCTGTGGACATCCAGATATTTTGCAGCCGCTGAGTGCTGCGCAGATGTGTGTGAGTGTGTGTGTGTGAGAGAGAGAGTGTGTATCTGTCTGTCTGTGCTGGAAAAATCCCGGAATTTCTCATTAGGCTGCGGAGGAAAGATACGCCAAAGTCAGTGTGCTCGCATTTCATTTGCATGCCATTAACTTGCTTCACCGGCGTCAAGACAGGCAGAGGGGTTGACACACACACACACACACACACACACACACACACACACACACACACACACAAACACAGAAAAGCCTCCTTCCTTCACGGTCCCCGTATGCCAACATGTCCATGCTCGTGCCTTCCGTGAGCTTCAACAACACACCCTCGCCCGCTTTCATCCCAGATGTGCGGAAGGGTCATAAACTCTTCCTCGGCCTCTGGCTGCCCACCCTCCCCCCATTCTGTAATTGGATGCAACAGCGCTCGCTCTCGAGGGGGAAGGAAAAAAAAAACGGTGTCGTTCCTTTCCAAGGTGGCGGGGACAGTGTTCAATTAAAATGAACTGGGGAGAGAACGGATGGAGGGGTGAGGGTGGGCTGGAGGGGCGCAGCGGGAATCTGTTGCGTTGAATATGAACAGCCCCTTCGCTCCTGGAGATGCGAGGTTGGGGAAGAGCGAGATAGGGATCTGAATTGCAATACAGGACACATTTACCCTTTTAAAAGTCATTTGTTACTATACTTAAGTAGACTTTTCTAGCGCTAGAGTATACCTTTTCCTCCCTACTTTTGAACCCAAGGTCATCGGTTAGAAGGAGGAAGATGCAGAGGACAGGAAGAAATGGAAACGGATGATCCGCTGTGGCGACACCTAAACGGGAGCAGCCGAAAGAAGAAGAAGAAGAAGATCTGAACCCAAGGTCAACCCAACAGACTCTCCACTAGTGACTTAGTAAAGTTGAGTCAGTTTTTCTACTTTAACCGGAGAAGTGCACCATTTCCACTTCTCTATTTTTACCACGCTAATGTAGGTAATGTGTTATAGATGGCTATCAGCCAATCGTGTGAACTGTTTATGCAGCATGCTTTGTGTCTGAAGTTTGCAACATGGTGGAGGCTTATCTTCAGACATTAAAAGGGTCTTGGCTGATTAACTGTTCACCAAATTGCTTTACATTAACGATGAGGAGGGGCAAAATAAGAACTGCCAGCTGACTTGAATGCAGTGGTCGTTTTCTTTGGATTAACCAGGCATCCATGTTGTGTTTAGGTGCAATCATGACTGGAAGAGCTCCCTGATTGCTCTCGGCTCTCGCATGCAGATCCATCTGGGACGGTGGGGCTCGTTTTCTATGGTAATTCGCAGGTGCTTTTTGGTTGCGGGAGGTAATTTGGTGAACCCGGGTTTGTTAGTGAGACCGCTCTTTCACTGGGACCTAATCAATGAGAATGCAATATGCAATCACACAAGAGCAGTCTTATTTGTTATGAGGCATGGTGTGTGTGTATGTGTGTGCATGTGTGTGTAAATGTTCAAGAAAAGGAGAGAGCCGAACATAAGCAGAGAGGTGAGGGAGTGAATATAAGCTTATGTATGTGCATGAGTGTGTGTGTGTGTGTGTGTGTGTGTGTGTGTGTGTGTGTGCACACGCGCGTATGTGTGTGTGTGTATGTGTGTGCGCCTGAGACAGACAAAAGTGTTTGTGCGCTCCTCCAGCCAGCACAGCGGGGTTATTTCTGTATGCACGGTGCATCTACTTATTCTGTGAAGAACATCTATCATTTTAGCCCGTGATTAATCGCCGTCCCGAGGTTGGCTGGCACAAACGAAAAGCCTCGGCGAGGGGAATGAGAACGAGTAACGCCGCTGCAGCAGTCGCAGGCCTCACACACCCACCCTACAACTACCAGATCACCAAGGGATCCCCCCCAAGCATGTGAAATGGTGCCAAAGGTCCGACTGGACGTCTTTTTTTAGATCTTTAATTCTTACCTTGTACATTCCAGGGAGGAAAGTGTGTTTACATATAGATGCACAGAAGCACCTAAATCACCTAAATATCTCCAAACAAGTGGAAACCAGCTACTAAACCAACTCCGAAATCTCAACACCACCACATTTTCAATCACATAACTCCAACATCAACTGTATATTAGGAGGCAGCGGTGGCCTAGTGGTTAGGGAGTTGGCCCCAGGATCAGAAGGTCATGGGTTGGAGTCCCAGACCAGTAGGTTGCCCTGAGTTACCCTTGAGCAAAGTAACGTCCCCATCACAGCTCCCCGGGCGCTTTAAATAGCTGCTCCCTGCTGCACATGTGTGTGGGTGAGAAGCAGAGGTTGTGCTTCGCTGTGTTTCACAATGACAAACAGTCACTTTCACTTTCACTTCAAAACCAGTTATGCAGCTCACGAAAACACACACACACACACACCTAAAACCTCGAACACATGCTGCACATCTCCGATGTAAGTCAAGCAGATTGGTGGAGGGTGAGCTGTATAGCTTTGTGCGGTGGTTTGGATGATCTGCAATAAAAATATGATGATAATAACAATAATAATAATAATTACTATAATAATAATTATAATAACAATAATAAGAAGATGTGATCAAATATTTCACTTCTTTCTAATCTCTTGCTACGACAACACAGCAGAGACTTTTCCTCAAGCTGAAAACATTGTACTTTCTTTGTCTCACTATGAGGCATTCTGACTCTGGGCAAATGTTGAAAGTGAAAGTGACCCGGGGCGCAGTGATGGGGGCGGTACCTTGCTAAATGGTTCGAACCCACAACCTTCTGATCCTGGGGCCTAGTCCTTAATCTGCTAGGCAACCGCTGCCCAGTACGTTTAAGTAAAGCAACAAATCCCGGACGTGCGAGTTTAATTCCTGCTGATGTTATTTTTCTCCGCCCAACTGGTGGACACACCACTAATCTCATGGTGATGCGTCTTGTATAAATGTGATTCCCTCTAGCAAAGCTTACACCAACCTGAAAGGCATTTCACCTGCTGTTTGATAACGATGGAAGACGGACCCTCACCGCCCTCCCCAACCACCTTGAGTGGCCCACCCAACTCCAGTTTAATTAAATATTTCCCCCTTTCCGAGTCAGTGAGGAACTGCTGGCGGGAGTATAAATCAAGCAAAGGGCATCTGCTGATACGCAAATGAAAACAGAGGCGCTGAATGGGCCACTGCAAGGATGAGCAGGCGGGATGGAGGGGGGGAATTAAAATAAACAAAGAGCTGTGACGCACATGGCCCGCGTCCTCCTCAGAGCCCGAAGTCACAGGCTCTGGCTCGACGCGGGCCGGATGGAAGTATGGTAATGAGCAGCCATGTGGATATGTAGGTCACGTTGGCCCATTATTCCCCCCTGTCTCTGTGGCCCCTCGTTCGGGCTCTGATACCCCTCCTCGACCCCCACCCCCCATCCCTGCCATCTTTTGAAGAAATAAACGGGATAGAAATTTCAATATTTGGCCAATTAAGGGCTAATGCTGCGACATGATACGGTTTGATTCCTTTTTGTGTGTTTTTACTTTCGCAAAGAATAGATGGACATCCTGCAGGACTGTGTGACGCCTTCAAGATTCAAGATTCTTCATTTGTCACATCCACAGCTATACAACTGGCAGTGAAATAGAGCCCAGAGTCACTCTTTAGACTGTGCAAAGACAAGGTAGAAGGTTACACGAATAAGATCAAATGGAAATAAAATTATAAGCAATATAAAAGGATTTTAAATTTAAAATAAAAAAAAAAAAAATAGAAAAATAGTTAAATAAATTAGAAGAGCTCTATATAGAAAACCTCTATAGGAATATTGAACAGTAATTTACTTATAAATGCAGTATATACCTTGTCAGGAAGTGTGAAGAGTCAATTCTTCATATTTTGTTGGAAAGTGAGACAACAGTGATTTATGCGCAAATTATGCATGTAAATCTAGTCAGTAACGCTAAGAGAGTGCGTAGAATTCTAACCAGCTTTAAAGTCAGTATTTGGTACGACCACCGTTATTCTTCAGCACAGCCTGAATTCTCTTAGGCAAGCTTTTGTCTTCACGAATTGTTCCCCGGACTATTAAAAAGCTCTTTTTTTTGCACATTGGCTGCATTTAGTTCCATTCTTTACAAAGGTGATCCCATACTGCTTCTAATTTGCTGAGATCTGGTCTGGTGCAGGGACTGGTCTGAAAGCGAGAGCCAATAACATGGTGCTTCAGGAAGCCTGGAGAACTGTTCACAGTACACAGCCAGGCTTAGGCTTTCGTTTTCTCACGTTATCTCAAGCTGGCTGAATGTAAACCTCATGCAAGTTCGGTTTTTCAAATCCTGGTAGATTTAGTCCCAGTCGATTTTAGTTAACAATATCAGATATCGACACTGGTACATGGCTAATGTTGATAAGTGTATGTTGCAGGGTGTTACCTTTTTAAAGAAGCTTCAATGCAATGCCTGCCTGTCTTCTAACAAAATTCAAATTCCCTACTAAAAGTAAAAAATCCAGCTTGGAGAGAGTGACTTACTGAATTCTCTTCTCTGAGCAATTGGGTTCACTGGACCAATCTGATGCTTTATTTCACATAAAAAAAATCAAAAAATCAAAAAAGCACAGTTCTTATGCCAAACATTTGAACGAAGGGCGCTAACTAGGGGATTAATACTTTTAAAACTAATACTTATCTGGGTCATATCCTTTCCCTCAAAGTATTAAGCTTGGGACAGCGGTGATCTAATGGTTAGGGAATAGGATCGGAAGGTCATGGGTTTGAATCCCAGACCAGTAGGGTGCCCGGAGGTACCCTTGAGCAAGGTACCGCCCCCATCACTGCTCCCCAGGTCCCTTAAAGTGACAGAATAGCCACTTTCACTTTCACAAAGCGACACAACCATTTACTCATTGAGGATCGGCCATACAGTCTTCCAAAACTCGGACACCCAACAATCCCGCAGCATGAGGCCAGTCGTCGTAGATGTCTGTTAACTGGGACTTAGTTTCTCCTCCAAGCATCCTGAGCCGTGCAATGATGTAGCAGTTTGGAAAGATGTTTCAAGATCGTGTGATGGAAGGAAGAATGGGAAAAAAAAAACAAGAATCCCTCATTTCCATGCATAGTGGTTAATGCAGATCTTCAAAGCATGATTGCTTGTTGGGGGGCAATGGTAGGTCTAAAGGTTTTTGGCCTGACCCCAAGATCAAAGGGTCAAAGGGTTCAAATTCTGGGCCAGCAGGCTACCCTGAGTTACCCTTGAGCAAGGTACCGTCCCACAGCACTGCTCCCCTGGTGGTGGACGTTTGGCCACTCCTTTGGGGAGCATGGGTTAAATGAAGAGCCTTTCGTTGCGGTTTGTGAGAACAAACGTATTTATAAAGCTAGGCGTCACCAAACTTCTGACCGTGTGTGTTCATGCTAGATTCCACGTCTCCTGCCTCTTACTCTTAATCACAGCAAATCACATCCACCTATGCATGCTGAAATACTGCAGCTCTGCCATTAACCATGTTCTGACTCCAGTCAACCTCAACCTTCGTTCTGCATTTTTATTCTCTCTCCTTCCCCTACACACACACACACACACACACACACACAAACACACACACTCATCCAGAGCTACGCTCTATTCAACCCCCACCCCCCACTGCTCCAACACCCACAACACGCAACCCAGAGCAAAGAGGATTTCTTCCTGGCACTAATAATGAGATATTTTCCTTGAAGCCTGCCCCTACCAATCCGTTTCAATACGGGGAAACCAGAAATACATGTACATTATGCACATAAGGACCGCTCCAAACCTTTCTTCTCCTTCTGTTCTGATTCAGATAAAATAACGATCGACGTGTGGTCGGCGTGATGAGATAAAGTTTGCGTTCTAGAGCATGAAGCATGAAGCAGGCATATACAGGAGCAGCATGGACATGGTGGAGAGAAAGAAAGAGTGTGTTGCTTGTTAATTCCCCATGGTTTAAAAGGCTGAATTTTTGAGGTTTGGTGCATTTTTGTGCAATGATGCAATTCACCACACTAGTTTGCCGTGCAAATCCCCCCCCCCCCTCATCACCACCTTCCCATGCAGCTGTGCGGCTCACCAATGCACCTTTGCCACTCTTCAACGGCAGATGACTCTCTGCGGTTACAGACGCCTGCTTAAAATGCATAAACATCATTTAACCACCATTAGCTTGGTGTGCGCCGTAGACATGGCTACGCTGCCTGGAGGCTCGTTTGAATCTTACTGCTTTCTTACTGCCACCCGTTCAACAAGTGTGATAACGGCACGTTGGAAAAGATACGTGTCCGTTGGAGGAATGACGGGGCAGGCTTTCTGGCTTGTGCCGCAGTGGCTGGAGAACGCAAGTGTTTACTATTCTTGGAGTGTCTCATCAAGTCTCTCTCCATCTCTCGCCATCTCCCTCATCCTCTCTTCTTCCATCTCCCTCCCTCCCTCCCTCCCTCCCTTGCTGGTGGAGAGATGGCTGTGGAATATAGTCATCAATGTGAATTTTCTTGCTGCTTTCTGGAAGAAAAAAGAAAGAAAAGAAAAGCAGGAGCCTGACAAACATGCAGTCAGCTGTGCTGTGGTTGTGCCCTTCCCACAGAAAGGAAAAAAAAAAATTGCATAAAAAACATGGCCTCAGCTTCTTGCCCTGGTCCCTCTGCCTCTTAAAGAGACAACGAGTTTGTCAGCGCAGTGTTGACTACTCCAAGCGGTGGGCTGGTACTACAATCGGAATTAGGTAGTAATGGTAGTCCTGCCCACAGGGCCCTTTTGAAACATTTGTGGTTCTGAAACAATATCAGAGTAACTTCCACCTCGCCCAATGGTGTTATTTTGTATGCAAAAATACAATGTAAATAAGCCAAATCCTGTGGTTTTATTTTCTTTCCCCTGATTTTTCGCTTTTGACATGTTTCTCTGGTTTCATTTTTGGTTTATCCTAAAACACACCTCAGCTGTGTACCCAGAATTGTTTGACCATATCATGTGTAAGTGCCTTTCTTGGTATATATACATTGGGAACATATCGATGTATGATGTATTGTGCTGGACCACTGTGGCTGTATCGCTATCAGAAGCTTCATAATCCAGCTCTGATCTGGATTATGAATTTTACAGTGTAAAACAAATCCATGATGATAAACCCAATGCTTTTTATCATTTATTAATGTCTGTGCTGTAAACAAACTGTTTTGTTGTTGTTAGCATGGTTGTTAATGCCCATTCATCTCAAGGAACCTGAGGTTGAGACAACAGACCAATCAGGGGTTGTGATTCTGACTGCACTGTGTGGCAGCTCTGACCTCAAACACCTTTCACCACAAGAACATCATGAGATGGAGCCCATTCTTCTGTTTATGGGTCTGTTCTATTATGGCGGCACCCCAAATAACAGTGTAAATGTAATAAATCAGTAGTTATAAATCAACCAGTAACAGTTGTGTCCTCTCATCAAAGGCTGCTCTCAGAGCTCCCACTGATATATCTTCCCCTTCAAAGGGTCACTTTCAGACAAGCAGCTACCCACACCCACCTCAGCTGCCTTTTCTGTGCAAGAGGATTAAAGCCAGAATTTTGAGGCCATTAGATTGAGGACCATTCACTCCCAAAAGAATAGAGATGATCAAGGAAATAAAACTCAATCCTACTAAAGTTTCCAAAACTAAACTTCACATAATAATTATAGAGAAAATGGCACACTTATTAGCTTCGTGAAACACGGTAGATGACCACAACTGCCCACCTTAGATAAACAGCACTTTTATTTGAGGAGAAAATCAACCTTCATGTTGGCTTCAGACCCGAGCTGTCAGTTGCTTCTTGCCATTCTTCTACGGTGAGAAGTCTGGAAGCTTTCAACTCAGTGAGTCTGAAAAGAAAACCCTAATTGGAGAAAAGGTAAAAGACAGAAATGAAGAGCATCTGCACTAGAACATCCAAAATGGATTGTAAAGAGGGGCTTAGGTGAGTATAATAAATAATATGAATTGAATTGGAAGGTGATAATTAAAGCCAAAATAAGAAAAATAAGGCCACTTTCTAAGCTTAGACTTTGGAGGTGTTGACAAAAAGCATGTAGCAGAAGAACAAAGAAAACGCCGTAGTTATAAAGGCAAAGTGTGAGTACGCTTAATAACGGAACGGTTAATCTTATGCTCATGTCATTTCATGAAAACAGAACAATTTGGCTATTTGATTAAAAAGGAAATGGTTGTCTCTGGCTTTTGTTTAATGAAGAAAATCGAAATTAAACAATTAATTCATTCTTAAGCCATTACAAATTTCTAACATTGCCATGTGTGTTATTTTTTGATTTGAAAAATCTGCAGTGATGGTCTCTATTCCCTTTATAATCAAAAACTCCAGCACACTTTCAGGGTGCCCAGTGGCTCCTTAAAGTTCATCTGCTGTCATTGTGACAAATTACAGTGCCTTACAAGAAGCGCAGGGGGCAATATTGCTCCTGTTGTTTATTGGCTTAAACAAATAACTAATTGCGTACAGAACGGATGATTAGACTCACTCACCAAGGAAGGGCACATTGAACAGCATCTTCTCATAAGATGTGTCCTACGCTGGAAGAACATCTAGGACGTCCTCAACTAAAAGCATTTCCTGAAGACTGCCGAAGCAGTTCCTGTAGCCGTGACTCAGATGTGGCTCAGAGTGAGTTTGGCCGGAAGGGAGGCCGGGAGAGACTGCGGGATGTTTTGGATAAACATGAGCGAACCCAGCATGGGCAGTCAAGGTAATGAGCTACAGTAAGCGATTTGTGTCACAGTCCTCCACAGGGATCCTTCTCTGACCAGCAGCTAATGTCTT
This sequence comes from Hepsetus odoe, assembly GCA_017165825.1. Lineage (NCBI taxonomy): Eukaryota > Metazoa > Chordata > Actinopteri > Characiformes > Hepsetidae > Hepsetus > Hepsetus odoe. The sequence continues at coordinate 3,610,339 of CM029394.1, forward strand.
GGATACGCCCCAGTGGATACCTTATGCTACTCCTAAATCAAGCCTAAGCTGGAGTTTGAGAAGCCACCTTTATGACGTCAACTTCCGCCATAGGCTGAATAGATGGATAAATTTCTCTGCTATGCGAGACTCGTTTTAAAAAAAAGGGAAAAATAATGCGTTTATGGTATTGACCCTTAAAGGTAAAAAGAACCTCTGTATCATATAATTGACTTTTACTTGGAGTGGTCTAAATAATTCAAATAGGCTTCAAGGGTGTTAAAATAACTAGTTACTTTATGGAAAATGAGAAAAAGTCAAACATTATTTTTTTTTAAAGTTCAGTTGAGCATATCCCCTCGCCTCACAATCCAAGAATACGCCGTTTTTCATTCGGCCATCAAAGCTAAAAGATTTTTTTAATGTCAAATAATGTCAGTAAAACTGCTTTGTGTAAAAACTGATGATAAGAAGTTTGAGGGCAGGTGAAGTTTGATAAATCATTTTAAAGACAGAGGTATAGTGATGCTAATGAGTAGCTAGTATTAAAATCAAGAGCTCAAACTTGGATAAGGCTGGGATGAAATCCTGATGGTGATAAACTAAATGATCATTCTAAATCATTGCTGTTCCATCCTTAGTGTCTATGAAGGTTGTTTCTAAATGTTACAATCATGGCTACAATCATGACATCTATATCAACATACTGCGCTCGAGCAAGAGACTAATGATACATTAGTCATTAATGCATTAATGAATGTTACTTGATATGTTCTAAAATGCAGTAAGGGAAGGTTTTGGATTACTTGTTTTGGAGTACCAATGAACATTCAAAACCAATCAAATTCTATTTACATATATATCTATTTCACGTTAAGAAGAAATTCTTTAAATAAAAAAACATGAAATGGTTATTTTACCACTAAATCTTTTGATAGCAAAAACTGGTTTTTTTTTGCATCCTGCAAGGAACTTGGGAGGAACTGTACATTGTAAGCTGTTGAAGAGACTTGGAGTTTTTCAGACACCTGACACTCTGGTCAACTAAATATATAGAAAATATAAAAATAGAATTTCTTATTGGATGGCTCTAAGCGTAGTATTGAGATTAACTAAAAAAAATTGCTAATGTCAGACTAGCAAAGTTAGCATAAAATGCAGTTAGAAGGTTTCTCTAAAAACTAGACTTAGAGCCATCTTATAGGAAATTCTATTTTTATATTTTCTATTTATTTTTTCCCCAACTACTAGAGTGAGTTTTACTTGGTTAAAGAATATTTTTTTGCCATGCCTCCTGACAATTTCGCTACACAGTTGTTTTAAACTTTAAACGGAGTAAAAGCTTATTTCATGACATTTCTGGTACATTTTTTAAAAAAACTTATAATGTGATTAAAATATTTAGGACTAACCCAGCCACTAGGGATGCACAAGTCAGTGTATTTCTTGGTGCTGGTCCCAGTACCGGATAAATGGCAAGGGTTATGTCAGGAAGTCCATCCGGTGTAAATCAATATGCAGAAAATGTTGCAGACTTCCATATCGGATCGATCGTTAACAACGACCGCCACCAGTACTGTTAGCCTACAGGGTGTGTGTGGAAATTGGGCTACTGTTGGCCAAAGGAGAAGAAGACGAAGAAGAAGAAGAGGAGGAAGAAGAGAAGGAAAGCATGTCTGGAGTCAGGAGGAGAGAAGGACACGAAGGTAGGAACCCTCACTTCCATTTTGGTTTGAGTGAGGAAGATGCAGAGGTCCGGGAGAAATGGAGACGGTTGTTAAAATAGTTAATATAAAATAGTTAGGACTACTTTTTTAAGAGTATCTGTATTTTTACTAAAATAAAAAACAACATGCCAAACTTTTATACTCCTGAGTATTAGTGAGGACTACTTCTACCAGATTTTCTGTACTTGAGTAAAGAATTTGAGTAGTTGGTTCTATTTTCCCCAAAGTATCTATACTTGTACTCGAGCAAAGAATGTACACGTATGCCATGTCTGTTACACACATTTTAAAATGGGAATTTCAGACAAACTTAACATTTAAACACTGAGTAGTTAGTACTTGTATTTGTATTTGAGTAAAGAAAGTACTTTTTGCCACCTGTGTCGCACACACTTTATAAGCCCTTATTCTGAGTACTGGGTGAAATAGTTTGGATGACCTTTAGCCCAGAGTGTCTATACTTGTACTTTTTCTGCCTCTTAAACACAAACTTTTTAACTTTTATACTTGGAGTAAGCAGATGTGAGGACTACTTCTGCCAGATTTTCTATACTTGAGTATAGAATTTGTACTTTCGCCACCTTCTTTAACCCCTCACAAAGTTTTCATACTCTTATACTCTAAGTACTGAGTAATTGTCAGAGTATCTATATTTGCACTTGAATAAGGAACTTCTTAACTCTTACACTCTGAGTACTAAGTAGCTACTTTTAGCAGAGCATCTGTACTTAAGAAGGCCATTTTTGCCACCTCTGCAAACTCTGATACTCTGAGTACCGAGTAGTACGACTTTTACCAGAGTATTTCTACTAGTAATCAAGTAAAGAATGTACTTTTTGGCATGTATGCTACACACATTTTGGTATGGGAATTTTTAAATGAACTTAATGTTTGTACTCTCTGAGCATTGAGTAGTTAGTACTACCTTTCCAGAGTATCTGTATTTGCACTGGAAAAAGAACCTTTTAAGCTCTTATACTTGAGTACTGAGTAGTTAGAACTACCAGAGTATCTCTACTTGTACTTGAGTAAAGTAATTAGAACTACTTTTACCAGAGTATCTCTACTTGTACTTGAGTAATTAGAACTACTTTTACCAGAGTATCTCTACTTCTACTTGAGTAATTAGAACTACTTTTACCGGAGTATCTCTACTTGTACTTGAGTAATTAGAACTACTTTTACCAGAGTATCTCTACTTGTACTTGAGTAATTAGAACTACTTTTACCAGAGTATCTCTACTTGTACTTGAGTAATTAGAACTACTTTTACCAGAGTATCTCTACTTGTACTTGAGTAATTAGAACTACTTTTACCAGAGTATCTCTACTTGTACTTGAGTAATTAGAACTACTTTTACCAGAGTATCTCTACTTGTACTTGAGTAATTAGAACTACTTTTACCAGAGTATCTCTACTTGTACTTGAGTAATTAGAACTACTTTTACCAGAGTATCTCTACTTGTACTTGAGTAATTAGAACTACTTTTACCAGAGTATCTCTACTTGTACTTGAGTAATTAGAACTACTTTTACCAGAGTATCTCTACTTCTACTTGAGTAATTAGAACTACTTTTACCAAAGTATCTCTACTCGTACTCGAGTAAAGAATGGACTTATTGCCATGTCTGCTGCACACATTTCGATGATTAAAGATGAATCTTATGCTCTCTGAGCAATGAGTAGTTAGTAGTACTTTTATCTGAGTATCTATACTTGTACTTGAGTAAAGAATGCACTTTTTGCCACCCCTCCTTCACAAACATTTCCAACTCATACTCTGAGTACCGAGTAAAGTAATTAGCACTACTTTTACCAGAGCATCTTTACATGGACTTGAGTAAAGAGAGTACTTTTTGGCACCTTCGCTTTATTACTCTCATGAAGTCTTACCCTCTCAGAACTGAGTAGCTGTTTTTTTGAGAGCGTCTGCATTTGTACTTTTTATGCGAGCGGTAGTAGTTTGAAGTACTTTTTCTCTACTGGAATAAAGAGTGCGCCTTCGCAACGCACCCACAATCTGAGCACAGGCCACAGGAGTTCGAAACGCTGTGAAGCGAAGGCCTCGAGTTTTAAAAAGGTGGCGCGTTCTCCTTTAAGAAGCCCCTCCCTCTGGCCCCCGCAGCAGGGGGAAGGCGAGCGCCATCCTGGAAGAGCGATTGAAAAAAAAAAAAAAAAAAAAAAACCCGGTGGCCGGTTTTGAGCCCCCCCTCCGCTCGGCTCGGTAGAAACAGTGGCCGATGGTGGAGATGTAGAGGAGGGAGGGAGGGGAGGAGGGGAGGAGGGAGAAAACACTGCGAGGGGCGGCCGTGGAGCGATGGAGCGCCTTCCTGCCCGCTTTCTTTGACAGGTGTCGAGTAAAAGGGAGGGGAGAGAGAGAGCGAGGGGCAAAAAAAGGAGGAAAAGTCCCGAAAGCAGAGTCCAACATGTACGCCAAGGGGAAAGGAGCCGCCGTGCCCTCCGACAGCCAGGCGAGGGAGAAGTAAGTCTCGGCTTTTCTGTCTCTTCTCCTCCTGCAGAGGCTCACCTGAGCCGCGCTCACCTGCCGGACCTCTGTCTGTCCCCCTGTCCGGACACGGGCGCGCGGAGAGGTGCGGATCCAGGAGCGGAGGACTGAGAGGACCCCCCGGACTGACACACACACACACACACACACACACACACACACACCGGGCTGCTCGATCCGAACCTCAGAATCGCGATACTTGTGGGCGATACTGAGATCAGCATCACTTAAAAGTAACTTTTAAAAGTAACTTTTAAAATTAAAATTAAGCCTAATCTGAGGATTTGCACCAACACTGACTTTTGATTCATGCCGGCGATAATCTCTGAAAATCAGGCTCTAATGTCTAATCTGGACGGTCATTCGGAGAGACGGCGGGATGGACCGACGGGACGGGGACGGGGACGAGGCTGGGACCGAAACGGGCTTTTCAAAACCGAACCGGTGTCTAAAAAAGCGATATAATCTCTGAAAACAGGGTCTAATCTCAGATTATCACGACGTCGACAATTGCGGGGAGTTTTCCTTTATTTCAGCTTTTAAAATAAAAGTGGGGTGCTTATAGTTTTAATCAGTGCTGACTTTAAGTTCATACTGAGAGAAGATGCGGCTGCTAAAATAATCTCTTAAAAGCTGAAATGGTGCGATATAATCTCTAAAAGCAGGGTCTAATCTCGTGATTATCATGCCGGAAAACTGCAGGCTTTTCTTTCTGATCTTTTTCTTAAAATGAAATGATTAGTTTTTAAGTAAATACTGAGTTTAAATGTAGACTTAAAGAGCCTGTTTGAAAGCTGAAAGTGAAAGTGTGTCTAAAAAGCTGAAATAATCTCCCAAAAACAGGGTCTAATCCCATGATTATCATAATGCCAATAACTGCAGGCAGTCTTTCTGCATTTCAACTTTTAAAATAAAAACGTGGCGCTTTTATAGTTTTAAGACTTTAAAATTTGACTTAAAGAAGACGGGGCTGCAAAAATAATCTCTTAAAAACTGAAATCATCTTTAAAACAGGGTCTAACTTCATGATATCTCAATATTAGCAACTGCAGGCATTTTTCTTTGATCTGTTTTCTTAAAAATATAGTTTTAATTTTAGTAGTTAAATAAAAACTGACTTTAAATTTGTACATATAGAAGATGAGGCTGCGAAAATAATCTCTTAAAAGATGAAATAATCTCTAAAAACAGGTTCTAATTTCATGATGGGCACGATATTGATAGTTGTAGTCACTTTCTTGCATCGTTTTCTATAAAAATAAAGTTTACTTTTAGTATTGAAAGGAATAACTGATACATGAAGAAGGCGAGGCTGCGTCTTCAAACCGAAATAGCGTCCAGAAAACTGATATAATCTCTGAAAACAGGGTCTAATTTCTTGAATATCGTATCAATTATTCTGAAAGATACAGAGATCAGTGTTTACTGACGTTTATACATAAAGGCTGAACTGAAATAATCTCAAAAAAACTGATATAATCTCTTAAAAACAGGTTCTGGTTTCAAGATTATTATAATATCGATTATTCTGGATGATACTGAGATTATAAACGTTCACGGATTTACGCTGTTTGTACATAAAGACGACGAGGCTGCTGATTTAATCTCTTAAAACTGAAATAATCTCTGAAAAACATGGTCTAATTCTAATTTCACTTTTATCATAATATCAGTAATTGCAGGAGTTTCTCGAGTATTTCAACGTTTAAAATTAAAGTCAAGTTTGCTTTTAGTATTTACTGACTTTACTGTTTTAATGAAAAGAAGATGAAGCTGCTAAAATAATCTCCTAAATCTAAAAATAGGGTTTGAGAAATTTCTGTTCAACAATATTTGGGTCTTTTTACATGCATTTTTTAAAACGTAATGAAAAAGTAATAAATAATCCAAGAAATAATCTCTCGAAGTTGAAATAATCTCTCAAAATTGAAATAATCTCTCAGAATTGAGAAAAAAAACCCTCCTTATTTTGCTCCGTAATGAGACCCAGATTATTTTTCACGATAATTTACAACGTCATGCTTTCAGTTTACTTGTTTACTTGACAGCTTTGTCTCTTTGAACTTAAACTGAAACTTAAAATTGAACCTAAATCATTTTTATATTGAGGTGAATAACATTTATTGACTCCCACCTGAATAAACGTCCCGGGTCGGGCTCTTGTGTCAGGCGCCTGTGTTTCCACCTGAGCTGAAGAGACTCCGGTTGGGATGGTCAGATATTTCTTCACCAGGCTGGAGAGGTTGAGCTTCTGGTTCAGTGGGTTCTTCAGCGGTTTCTCTCAGCCAATCGTTCTGTGCCGATTGCTTTGTTTTTCTAATAACTGGGTCATATTGAAAATGTCCTTTGATTAATTGAGCGCACAGGTATTTTCACCTGTGCTTGGCGGGGTTTCTGGGATTGGGATCACCGGCGTTGACCTCCAGCATCGCCAGTTTGGTCCGATAATTGTTTTACGCCAATTATTAATATCACCAGTTGTGAAAATGGTGATTAAAATGAGATGAACTGAGGTTGCTAAGGTGTCGAACGGTCTCAGTGGTCTCACTGGGACATCAGCAGGGACTTTCCTGTCCCTCACCGCAACGTTAGATGTTTTTTTCTCCTCCAGAGTCAAAGATGAAGCCTCTTCGGGGCTTACAGTCGTTGTGTCCCACAGGACGCCCAGCCGGCTTTTCAAATCCGTCCCCACGTCAGTGAAACAAGACGAACCTTCATTCAGCCGAGTCCAACTTCTCTCTTCTTAGACTTTACTAAACCAGGCTTGTTGATCATATTCTCTCCATCCATCTCCTCTTTCTCAGTTGTTATCCTGAGCTCTTCTCCAGAGCGTCGTCTCTTCTTCAAGCTTCAGTTTCAGGATTTCTAACCACAGATCTGGTTTCATTTCTTTAAAGTAGTAATAATGGTTAGGGACTAGCCAGACCCTGAGGTACCCTTGAGCAAGGTACCGTCCCCTTCACTGCTCCCCTATTTGTCATTGTGTACACACTGTGAACCTCAACGAAGTGCATCCTCTGTTTTTAACCCACACACACCGTCCAGCAGGGTGTGCAATATCCAGCACCCAGGGAACAGTGATGGGGACAATACCTTGCTCAAGGGTAACTCAGGGCAACCTATTGGCCCGGGACTCGAACCCACGTCCCTCTGGTCCTGGACCGTACGCACACACCCAGTGTTTTGGTCAAGGCGGCCACAGCTCCCTTTGATTGGATGTTTTCCTGAACAGTTATTTTGGTATGTACATGGCATATCCAGCACCCGGGGAGCAGTGAAAGGGATGGTACCTTGCCCAAGGGTACCTCAGACCAACCTTCTGGTTTGGCATTCGATCCCACAACCTTCCAATCCTGGGGCCTCGTCCCTAAACACTGGACCATCGCTGCCCCAGATTAAGCAAAACCCCTCGCAGGATTAATTGATCCTAAATATTGAGCGGTCAGCCGGAATCGGAACGATTGATTGGCTAAAAGAGTGCGACGGCCACTCTGGCTGGACCCTCACCATCCGAGACCGTACGTATCAGGTCGGGATTTGGATGGGTCGTCTTCGTGCTCCTCCTGGTCATCGCCTCAAACTTTGTGCAGCTCCCACCCCAGAACAGCTCCGCTCCCTCACCTGTCCGCCGAATAATTGATGGGACGGTTTGAAAACGCAATTTCCTAGCCCTTCTTTTGAAGGGCGCTTACTTGTGGCCAAGCTCCATTCATGTTTAAACACTGTCTTTTATCGGAGGGCCTCGGGCGACGTGTCAGGTGTGTTCAAGGAGGGCGTTCGGGGGGATCTTTTTGATGCCGAGGGTCCCGTTTTTGGTTTTCTTGACACATCGATTAGTTACACCGCAGGACCCCGCGAGCTCTGATCTGTCATTTCTTTCCTAATTTCTCAACAACTCAGGATGTGGCATCTCTCCCTGATCGCCCCGACCGCCCGATCTGCCCCTTGTTTCGTCTCTGTAGTACGTGGCATGTGGTCCCGAGCAGGCGTGGGGGATGGTGGGTGCGGAGGAGATTAGAGAGGAGTGTTTTGTGACTGCCGCACCTGGCATTACATTGCAGGCCAAGCATCCTGACCTGTGTTTAATCTCGTCTTGTGTACAAGACTCCCCACCGAGAAACAGCGTCCAGGTGAAGGTGTGCTGAACGGAGGCTAATAGATATCCTGGTCTCCCATCACCTGTGTCGCATTTTCTATCAAGGCCGAGAGAAAGGTGCGCAGATGTGCGTTTTCACAAAGACTGTTTTATTCTGGAGGTCATCCCTTTATTATGATTTTGGCCACTTTGTAACCCATTGCTGATTGGCCGTGATGTTCATTTGTAGGAGTTTTGAGGAGCATGCTGTCTAGAAGAGTCACACATTTAAATTTACAGCATTGAGAAGATGCTCTGGTCCAGGGCGTCCTCCATTTCCTGATTGCAGGGACATTCTCCCTGGAGCAACTCACAGTTTTGCTCAGGAACCCGTTGGTGGTGGCGCTGGAGGTGGGATTTGAACCAGCGTCCTTTTGGTCCATAGACGAGTGTCCTGCCACACATCTTTTTCCAGGCCGTACCTGGAATTTTTCCAATTCCAGAGCTTCTTAAGTTGTGAGGGACACTTTTCAGGATCTGCTTGATGTACGGAGGTTTGTAGGTCTGACACAAAGATCAGAGTTAACAGAGAAATCAATGACCAAGGAGCTTGAAGAGTCAAAAGGGGAGCGCTGCGAGCTTATCTTCGGAGGTGTTTTTTTTTTATTTTTATTTTTTACTTCTCCTCATGCAATCAGAATGTGTAATATAATCCAAACACTGCAGCTTTAGGGTTTATTGGTGTTTGGGAACATCTGGATCTTCATATCCATCACCAAACCTGCAAGACCCTTCCAGAACCTCCTGGCTGTTCTGGGTCATCCCCCCAGGTGTTCCCAGAGCGAAGCTCCATTCGGGTTCCCCCTCTCTCTCGTCTTGGGGTCACGTCTCTGTTTTTTTGTCCAGAGAGAAAACAGTGCTTTGAACTGGGCCGGTTTGCATAGCTTTCCATCAGCGTTGGGCGATTTGAATTGGAGGAAGAGATGAACGTGAAGGAGAGCGCTGAGCTTTTTCTTTCTCAGGCTGGATTTGAATGCGGTTAGCGGCTATTTGAATATGTGGATTTGAATAGAATAGGGTTTCAGTTTGCACATGAGTGTGGGTGATTTCTCCAACACATGGTTGCTCTTCAAGCTTGAAGAACGTGATATGAATGTAGAAACCAACAGATTGGACGACAGCAGGTTTATATTATACAAACTGTTGCTCAACACCTGTTGCTGGTCCAGGGTTTCCACAGGTCTCTAAAGGTTCAAATGATTTTCTGTTTTAGAAGTATTAACGGCGGGACAGTAGTTATGGGTCTTAAACGCTGGATGACAAAGTTACTTTTAGTAACTTCAGACTCAATTTTAAACGTCCTGTTGGGAAGAAACGGTAAGTTTCACTTGGAAAACTGCCAAACGACATCGGCTGCTGTCCCGTTACGTTGGGTTATTGAAGAAAAGCACGTTTATGTCAGTTCTGTGTCGACTAATCAATAAAATTCAAATAAACGGGATTGATTCTGCAGTTTCAGTTTTTCATCAGATCCGTCAAACGTTTTTGGCCAACGTGGACGCTAAAGACGTCTTAAGTTGCATCCATGAAGGTCTTCACAGGTCCTGAACTCTTAAACGCAACTTGCAGATGCCTTGCCTGGTGGGTTGGACTTTCTGATGGGGCGTCAAACGCTTCCAGCTCAAGTCAAATCGAGCATTGAGAACTAGACTCTCTGATTCATGACTGTCTTTCAGTCCAATGTCCTCGCATTCAGGTCTTATTCCCCTGGTGCCTGCCTTTGCCTCCCTGATGGGGCTTCATGAAGTGGCCTTGAAGCCCCAGCTGAATGAGCGTTACTGAATAATGTAGTAGGGCCAGGTGCTGCTCCCCACCCTTGCCCGTCCCACATGAAATGGGCCTCCCTGCTATGAAAATTTGATCAGCACTCAGTCCCGGGAATCCGCCGTTTGATTCAGTGTCGTGTTGCCTCGTTGAGTTCACCGAGTTAGGGCTTTAGGATATTCATATTAAATGGAACCTCCTTATCCTCCTGATTTGGGTTTTGTCCGTCCTGATATTGGAGCACGATTGAGTTTTTTATGCCGAACACTCTCTGTTTGTGTTTCTACCGATCCAGGTCCAGCGAAAGTGAAGTATTTCCATCGGCAACGATATTTATTATCGATTCATCAGCGCGTTTGGAAAGTGCAGCAAGCAGCTTTGCGACGGTTTGATCCTAACGTGGTTTTTTTAGCTGCTCCTGTCCTACCGCGCCGTCGCCCCTGCAAGGGATCCAGCCGGTTAAGAGGCTTCCCAAGCGGCCAACGTCCACGTCCGCACTCTTTTTCCGAGACAGCGGTAATTACAGGACTCACTCCGGGCCAGGAGGATCTGTTCGCGAGCCTTATCGCTCAATTTCATCTTTTCAGCTTCATGTTTGCGTTCGTTAGCGACCCAGATCCGTCCACACAGCAGCGAAGCTCTTCAAGAAACATCGCTGAAGCTCAAACCTCGGCATCCTGATCTGGCTTTCTGTGAGCGTGTCTACAGGTCGGGGGGGTCAGTTCAGGGTTTTCTCATATTTACGTCACATTTTTAGTAAAAGACAACTTTATTTTCCTGTTTTTGCCATTATGTCACAAATTCTCGGTGTTTGAAAGGATTTTTCTCATTTTGTTCTCCATCAAATTACCATGGGATATTAGAAAGGGAATTTATTTATAAACAAAAAATTAAATAAAGGTTTCTGCACATATGGGCTTTAATAGTGGCAAAATTGAACGAAAGTGTAAAAAAAGGAAAGTCTTTGCCCTGTAGGTGTTTCTCCACCGTCCCCCTGATTAACCCAGGCTCCAGGATCCCTTGTGACCCCGGTTAGGGTAAGATAAGGGCTTGCTGGAGGGATGAAATAGTCTTTTGGCTCGATTTTGCCTCACGACACCCTACAGACTACAGATTAAACTCTTCAGACGCCCGGTTCCATTCGCCAACACTGTTTCTGACTTTAAACCTCTTTAACATTTAAAACCCAATCGCGGTCAAGGAGTGTTTACATTTGTAATGATTTTATTGGGTCAAAATTGGAAAAAAAAAGTTGTCAAATTATCTCTGTCTTGTCACACTGCCAGGAAAGAGGAAGTTTTAGTCCCCTAAAAACAATTTGAATTCCCTCCAAAGGAAAGACATCTAAACAGAGGGTTAGTGCCTCTTATTAATAACTTAGCCATAATAAATAAGTTATAAATGAGGTATTACATATAAACAAAGAGCCAATATCCAGCGCCGCGCAAAAGCTGCAGTAAAAATGAGTAAAAACGACTCCAAGTGCCGAGAAATGTCACTTAAAAACAGCAGTTTGACCCTAAAAGGGCCTTTTTTGGACCAAATCCCACCTTCTCGTAAGTTCTTAGACGTGGTGTTTGCGTCACGTGATGGAGTCGGAGCTCCCCCGACTCCACTGGCTGCTCTGAAACAACAGGAGCTTTAACTGTGGGCTTTGTGTCTCTGTTTGAAGTTCTCATCCTCAGTTTTATGGCGGTCGTTGAGTTTCCCCCGATCCATCATGTCTCCGTGGGAGGCGTTTGCCGTTCCGGTCGCTCTCCCGCACCTCGGCTGAGTGTGTGTGTGTGTGTGTGTGTGTGTGTGTGTGTGTGTGAATCTCCTTCCTGTCTGTTGTCTCGGATCTTATCAGCCCAGCCGCTGACCAGCTGATCAAAGGGTTCTCCACTCTTATTTATGAAATGCCATTGTTGGAGTAGCTCTTGATGGAAAAACACACTGACTGCTCATCAGAGTCTCTACAGCAGGGTCGGAGTGGAACACATTCTAGAACTGTGAGAGTGGAACGCAGTGTGGATGAGGGGAACACGTGGGATTAAGAAAACATTTTAGAAGTTTTAGAACTGTGTGAAGAAGTGTTGAGCAACCTTTGGAACAATGTGGACGAGGGGAATACCTTCTAGAACGGTGTGGACTAGGTGAATACATTCTAGAACTGCGTGCACGAGGGGAATACGTTCTAGAACTTTGTGGACGAGGGGAATACATTCTAGAACTTTCTGGACGAGGGGAAAACATTCTAGAACTGCGTGGACGAGGGGAATACATTCTAGAACTTCCTGGATGAGAGGAAAACGTTCTAGAACTATGTGGACAAGGGGAATACTTTCTAGAACAGTGTGGACGAGGGGAATACCTTCTAGAATGGTGTAGACGAGGGGAATACGTTCTAGAACTTTGTGGACGAGGGGAATACGTTCTAGAACGGTGTGGACGAGGGTAATACCTTCTAGAACTGTGTGGACGAGGGGAATACCTTCTAGAACTGTGTGGACGAGGGGAATACCTTCTAGAATTGTGTGGACGAGGGGAATACCTTCTAGAACTGTAAATAAGTGGAAAATGGAACTTTTAGAAGTGTGTGTGAACAATGGGGAAACATTCTAGAACTGGGTAAATAGCAGGCACTTTAGAACCATATGCTTGAGGAGAACTGTGTGATTAAGAAAGCATTTTAGGAATTTGAGGACTGTGTGAATGAGGGTAAACCATTCTGGGAAGGTGTGGATGAGGGACGTTCTAGATTTGTGTGAAAAACTTTTTCAGTTCCCCTCGTCTCAAAGCCACCGATCCAGTTTGGTTTTGTTGGGATTTCTGTTAAGCGGCAGATTGTTTGGGTGGTTCTGCGTTGCGGTGGACGGGCGTCTTGCTGTTCTTGGCAAAGGCCTGTTTGGAGTTTCCCAGGACGTCGGCGCGAGGACACAGGGAGGTGCGGAGAACCTTACTGAAATGCTTCCCGAAAGATTGAAACTGGAAACTATATCACTTGGATCTTCACCGGGTCGGACACAGACCGTTCCTTCACGAAGGAGCTTCAGTCTGGCCAAAAACGTAACGTTCCTACCAGACGGGAAAGAAACAGCGCCCGTCTCCAAGTGCAGTTTTGGGGAGGAGGGGTGCGGCCATTTGTCCCGCCGATGGAAGCAGAGAGGAGAGAGCGGGTGACGCTGGGTTCCCTGGGTACAGACGTAATGACTGGAGGAAAATGACGGAGGGAAAAAATCAAACGTGGATCAGTCCTGATGTGCTTCCTTCAGTCAACAGAAGAACATCTTACCAAGCAATCCGACTCCAAACGAGACCTTCAGGGCCTCCTTCAAGGGGTCGGATTCGAGGACCTTTCTGGTCTGGAATCCTTTCTCATCATCACGAATCCATTTAGATCTCTTGTTGAGCCTCTTGTTGAGGTTTTGCGATGAAGTGCCACCAAAAGGTCCCACGTGAAGAACACTTCTCCCACTTTTCATCATGGAGGAGAAGGTGGTGGTTGTTGGTTCCGATCTCATCAAACCTGTTTCGTCTTTTCTGGATCCGGACGGGATCACCGTCACAGCAGAGAGGCTCGAAGCCGAAGTGATGGTGAACATCAACCTCGTCAGCATCGTGGATTTAGTTTTGGTTGCTGGTTCTCCTGTTTCCTGATGCTCCCGTTGGCGGCGGCTCCTGGTTCTCCTGGAGGAATTCAGTTTGCCAAGGGGCCCAAAAAATGGTCTGCGACTGGAAAATCGGGGGGGGGAATTTTCAGCCTCACTGCCGCTATGAATTCCCCTCCTTTTCCTGCATTTTCTTTCTAGCAGAAATATGATGTTTTAGAATTAGAATCCAAAGCGCTCATTGTTTTTAAACCACATTTAAAGGAAACTGCAAGCACCTTCACATAAAACAAGAACAATATCATTTATGTCTTTATAAAAGTCTAAAAATAATGCCAAAAAAAGTGTCAGGATAAAAGGATATAGAAGCGCCACAGTGAGGTGTCGGTGGCGTGAATATTGAGGAGGGCTACAGGATGTAGCTCTCATTTCCTTTCTCGATCTCTTTATCTGGAACTTGAACCAGCTGCAAATAGTAGGACATATGAAGGTCATGGGTTCGAATCCCCTGAGGTACCCTTGAGCAAGTTTCCGCCCCCATCACTGCTCCCCGGGTGCTAAAAATTGCTGCCCCCTGCTGGACGGTGTGAATGGGCGAAATGCAGAGGTTGTATTTTGCTGTGGTTCACAATGACAAATAGTCACTTTCACTTTCTCTCTCTTCCAGGTTAGCGCTCTACGTCTACGAGTACCTGCTGCATGTCGGCGCACAGAAATCGGCACAGACCTTCTTGTCCGAGGTGAGTCTCGTCTGCAGCTTGAAGCCTCGGGTCACGGATGCTTAAACGGTGCGGCGCCCTCCCGGATATTTGCTCAGCGGGAAATGAAACGCCGGGAGTGTCTTAACCGGAGGCGAAACGAATCGTCTCCAGTCCGCCCAGTTGCGCGCCGCATTTTAAACGACGTCAAACTTTAAAACTATTAGCGATTTGCACTGAAAAAGGAATCTGGGAATCCCAGACCAGTAGGTACCCTTGAGCAAGGTACCGTCCCCAACACTGCTCCCGGGGCGCTGGACGTGGCTGCCCCCTGCTGCACGGTGTGGGTTAAAAGCAGAGGATGCATTTTGCTGTGGTTCTTTCGGTACTTTCGGAACCACAACAAAATACATCCTCTGTATTTGACCCACACACACTGTCCAGCAGTGGGCGGCCATATCCAGCACCCGGGAAGCAGTAATGGGGACGGTACCTTGCTCAAGGGTACCGCAGGGCGACCTACTGGGCTCAAACCCACGACCTTCCAGTTATGGGGCCTGGTGCCTACACACTAGACCACCGCTGCCCCGTTCAGAAATCTCTGAGCCTTGGTGCCGTCTGGCCTACATTTCCATCGGTTCTGAGCAGATCAAGGATGGGTCGACAGAAGAAGGGCTACGCAGCGGAAGTAAAGGAGGAGAACACGACCACTTATGGTTCTGGCCGGGAGTCGACTTTTCAGGTTCCTAAACGCCAAGATAATTTGACACCCAGACCACAAACAGCCAGTGGAAAGTGGTTTTGAGTGACACTGAAGGTCCTGGGTTCGATACCCAGGCGGGACGATCCTTTCGGTGTGAAGTGGACACGTTCTCCCTGTGCCTGTGTGCGTTTCCCCTTGGAGATCTGGTTTCGTCCCACCGTTCAAAGACCTGTGCGTCTGGTGGATTGGAGACACATTGACCGCAGGTGTGACCGTCCAGGGTGTTTCCCCGCCTTTCGCCCTGCGAGAGCTGGGATAGACTCCGGCACCGCCCGCGAGCCTAATCAGGACAAGCGTCTCAGAAAATGAGCGAGTGAGAGAGAGGGCAAAAGCAGGTGGATTTTCTCAAAGATGCAGGAAGGATCGAAATACATTCCAAGTGAAAGTGAAACGAAAGGGACTATCCAAGATTGCCAAACACAACCAAATGCATCCTCTGCATTTAACCCACACCGTACAGCGGGGGCAGCCATTTCCCACAACCCGTGGAGCAGTGATGCTACGGTCCCTCGCTCAAGGTTAACTCAGGGCAACGTGCTGGTTTGGGATTGGAACCCACGGCCTGGGATGTGGATGATCGGCGTGGGGGTTTGGATCCTTTCGCTTACCGTTCATTATTTTTGTCTCGGCATCCTGAACGTTTCTGGTAGTAGTCTCGGAATCTTGACGAGGAACCGTTCGCACTCCAGCGGTGGATCCGAGCCGAGAGTCTCGCGTCTCAAAAACGGCGGGCAGATTTTCATCAGGCCGGGTCGGAGGTGCGAGAAGGTGAAATTGCTCCTTTGAAGTGCGCTGAATAAAACCTGTGGATCTCCATCGTGGTTTTTTTTTTAAATTCTGGTTACATTTTCCTGTTTAATCATCCGTGCGTAATGGTTATAATAGGTTAATTCTGCTCACTACACAAGCTGGTCCTTCTGCTCACCCATTACAAAAGGGAGATTATGTCTTTAATGAGAGACAGCGGCTCGGGCCCGGACGGCGGGAGAGGAATGGGAAAAATGCCGGAGTTTCGAAATGAAACTTCCTGAAAAGCGTCAGGCGGGACCAGCCTGACGGAGTCCTTCCTGCACGTTTAGAGTTCTGTTCTCTTCTGCGATCAGGAACGACAGATAGAGAGGAACGAGAGGAACGAGTGTCCCTTTAACCCGCTGAGGAACACCAGAGCCGTCCAGCATGTACTGGACAAGTCCACCGTCGTGGACAGACAGAGATCAGAAGCCTTTTCAGGACATGTGAGGAGCTTGTTTGGACCACCTTCAAACCATTGAGGGGAAGCGGTGGTCTAGTGGTCAGGGAGTCGGCCACAGGATCGGAAGATTGTGGGTTCAAAACCATCACCAGTAGGTTGCCCTGAGGTACCCTTGAGCAAGGTACCGTCCCTGTCATTGCTCCCCGGGCACTCTNGAACACTTCTCCCACTTTTCATCATGGAGGAGAAGGTGGTGGTTGTTGGTTCCGATCTCATCAAACCTGTTTCGTCTTTTCTGGATCCGGACGGGATCACCGTCACAGCAGAGTGATGGTGAACATCAACCTCGTCAGCGTCGTGGATTTAGTTTTGGTTGCCGGTTCTCCTGTTTCCTGATGCTCCCGTTGGCGGCGGCTCCTGGTTCTCCTGGAGGAATTCAGTTTGCCAAGGGGCCCAAAAAATGGTCTGCGACTGGAAAATCGGGGGGGGGAATTTTCAGCCTCACTGCCGCTATGAATTCCCCTCCTTTTCCTGCATTTTCTTTCTAGCATCACATCAGAAATATGATGTTTAAGAATTAGAATCCAAAGCGCTCATTGTTTTTAAACCACATTTAAAGGAAACTGCAAGCACCTTCACATAAAACAAGAACAATATCATTTATGTCTTTATAAAAGTCTAAAAATAATGCCAAAAAAAGTGTCAGGATAAAAGGATATAGAAGCGCCACAGTGAGGTGTCGGTGGCGTGAATATTGAGGAGGGCTACAGGATGTAGCTCTCATTTCCTTTCTCGATCTCTTTATCTGGAACTTGAACCAGCTGCAAATAGTAGGACATATGAAGGTCGTGGGTTCGAATCCCCTGAGGTACCCTTGAGCAAGTTTCCGCCCCCATCACTGCTCCCCGGGTGCTAAAAATTGCTGCCCCCTGCTGGACGGTGTGAATGGGCGAAATGCAGAGGTTGTATTTTGCTGTGGTTCACAATGACAAATAGTCACTTTCACTTTCTCTCTCTTCCAGGTTAGCGCTCTACGTCTACGAGTACCTGCTGCATGTCGGCGCACAGAAATCGGCACAGACCTTCTTGTCCGAGGTGAGTCTCGTCTGCAGCTTGAAGCCTCGGGTCACGGATGCTTAAACGGTGCGGCGCCCTCCCGGATATTTGCTCAGCGGGAAATGAAACGCCGGGAGTGTCTTAACCGGAGGCGAAACGAATCGTCTCCAGTCCGCCCAGTTGCGCGCCGCATTTTAAACGACGTCAAACTTTAAAACTATTAGCGATTTGCACTGAAAAAGGAATCTGGGAATCCCAGACCAGTAGGTACCCTTGAGCAAGGTACCGTCCCCAACACTGCTCCCGGGGCGCTGGACGTGGCTGCCCCCTGCTGCACGGTGTGGGTTAAAAGCAGAGGATGCATTTTGCTGTGGTTCTTTCGGTACTTTCGGAACCACAACAAAATACATCCTCTGTATTTGACCCACACACACTGTCCAGCAGTG
The DNA here is from genome assembly GCA_017165825.1 of Hepsetus odoe. Lineage (NCBI taxonomy): Eukaryota > Metazoa > Chordata > Actinopteri > Characiformes > Hepsetidae > Hepsetus > Hepsetus odoe. The sequence goes on from CM029394.1 coordinate 3,628,197, forward strand.
GGCGGCCATATCCAGCACCCGGGAAGCAGTAATGGGGACGGTACCTTGCTCAAGGGTACCGCAGGGCGACCTACTGGGCTCAAACCCACGACCTTCCAGTTATGGGGCCTGGTGCCTACACACTAGACCACCGCTGCCCCGTTCAGAAATCTCTGAGCCTTGGTGCCGTCTGGCCTACATTTCCATCGGTTCTGAGCAGATCAAGGATGGGTCGACAGAAGAAGGGCTACGCAGCGGAAGTAAAGGAGGAGAACACGACCACTTATGGTTCTGGCCGGGAGTCGACTTTTCAGGTTCCTAAACGCCAAGATAATTTGACACCCAGACCACAAACAGCCAGTGGAAAGTGGTTTTGAGTGACACTGAAGGTCCTGGGTTCGATACCCAGGCGGGACGATCCTTTCGGTGTGAAGTGGACACGTTCTCCCTGTGCCTGTGTGCGTTTCCCCTTGGAGATCTGGTTTCGTCCCACCGTTCAAAGACCTGTGCGTCTGGTGGATTGGAGACACATTGACCGCAGGTGTGACCGTCCAGGGTGTTTCCCCGCCTTTCGCCCTGCGAGAGCTGGGATAGACTCCGGCACCGCCCGCGAGCCTAATCAGGACAAGCGTCTCAGAAAATGAGCGAGTGAGAGAGAGGGCAAAAGCAGGTGGATTTTCTCAAAGATGCAGGAAGGATCGAAATACATTCCAAGTGAAAGTGAAACGAAAGGGACTATCCAAGATTGCCAAACACAACCAAATGCATCCTCTGCATTTAACCCACACCGTACAGCGGGGGCAGCCATTTCCCACAACCCGTGGAGCAGTGATGCTACGGTCCCTCGCTCAAGGTTAACTCAGGGCAACGTGCTGGTTTGGGATTGGAACCCACGGCCTGGGATGTGGATGATCGGCGTGGGGGTTTGGATCCTTTCGCTTACCGTTCATTATTTTTGTCTCGGCATCCTGAACGTTTCTGGTAGTAGTCTCGGAATCTTGACGAGGAACCGTTCGCACTCCAGCGGTGGATCCGAGCCGAGAGTCTCGCGTCTCAAAAACGGCGGGCAGATTTTCATCAGGCCGGGTCGGAGGTGCGAGAAGGTGAAATTGCTCCTTTGAAGTGCGCTGAATAAAACCTGTGGATCTCCATCGTGGTTTTTTTTTTAAATTCTGGTTACATTTTCCTGTTTAATCATCCGTGCGTAATGGTTATAATAGGTTAATTCTGCTCACTACACAAGCTGGTCCTTCTGCTCACCCATTACAAAAGGGAGATTATGTCTTTAATGAGAGACAGCGGCTCGGGCCCGGACGGCGGGAGAGGAATGGGAAAAATGCCGGAGTTTCGAAATGAAACTTCCTGAAAAGCGTCAGGCGGGACCAGCCTGACGGAGTCCTTCCTGCACGTTTAGAGTTCTGTTCTCTTCTGCGATCAGGAACGACAGATAGAGAGGAACGAGAGGAACGAGTGTCCCTTTAACCCGCTGAGGAACACCAGAGCCGTCCAGCATGTACTGGACAAGTCCACCGTCGTGGACAGACAGAGATCAGAAGCCTTTTCAGGACATGTGAGGAGCTTGTTTGGACCACCTTCAAACCATTGAGGGGAAGCGGTGGTCTAGTGGTCAGGGAGTCGGCCACAGGATCGGAAGATTGTGGGTTCAAAACCATCACCAGTAGGTTGCCCTGAGGTACCCTTGAGCAAGGTACCGTCCCTGTCATTGCTCCCCGGGCACTCTCAGTAGCTGCCCACTGCTGCGTGGTTTGCGTGCATGGGTTAAATGCAGAGGTCAGATTTCGTTGTGGTTCACCGTGTGCTGTGCGTTCTCACAAGAGTAGTCACTTTCACTTTATTCGTTTAGCGCTTTATCGGAATACGTTCGGTTATTATTGTAAATAAAGACAAAAAAGCCGTTTTGGTTGATGTTCTTTGCCGACTCTCTTGCCCTCTCTGACTCCCTCTTTCCTCCACTTCCCTTCGCTCCGTCTCAGATCCGGTGGGAGAAGAACATCACTCTAGGAGAGCCCCCGGGATTCCTGCATTCATGGTGGTGGTATGTACATTTTCTTCACACGCTTTCTTTTCCTCTCTTTCCCTCAAAGGATCGAAGTGTTTTTTTGTTGTTGTTGTTCTGGTAACTTCTAACATTGATCAGCCATCGATTTGTTCATCTCCTGAGGATCAGGTTCCTCAGCACCTGTGAAAGAAATGGCGTCTGCTATAGTCACGCGAGGCCTGCTGTGATTCGTTGGCGGACACAAACAGTTGCGATTTTTTTGGTGCAGTTCGGGTTTTTAGAACAAAAACGCTGAATTTGCAAAGGCGGGAGCTTTTCAGAGGATTCCAGGAAGGCAGGAACTTGATTCGGGGTTAAAAAAACGGTCACCTTCAGGCCACCAATCTTCCTCGAATCTAATCTGATACAGAATCAA